>JANAVB010006993.1:10990384-11472884 GCA_029216955.1 Iris pallida | reverse complement strand
TCGTCAAACCTGACCTTTAGACATATAGTTTGATGAATTTAGAGATCGTAGATTCTGGCACATTTTTTGGTGCAAAGTGGATCCAACGGCGGACACCATTTTGATCCGAAATTATCGTTTTGCCCCTGTGTCCAGAATTGGACTTATGGGTAGGCGTTTCTAGCTAATTTGACCATTCTGAGAATGTTGGTAATGTCTGTTTTAGCATTAGGAGGCAGTTGTGCGAGTTGACCGTCCGTGGCTCATTGAGTGGATTGTAGTTTCGATTTTCTCAGCTCAGGAAAAACAGGCGAGTACATTCTCTGATAGTTTTCATTGTCTTGATATCTACTATATCCGATTCAGTTGTAGTATTATACTTGATTCTCGACACGAGGATACACGGACTAGTATACGTGAATCTCGTCATGAGATGTCATTCCTGGTTTACCTGGTATATGAGTACATTGTTCGATATTGTTTCTTGTACTTGTATAGACACCGATTTGGGAGTGGGATGGCCCCCTGCTCTTCGAATTCCGTGTCATGACCTGTCATGTCTGGATTCATTATACAACTCGGGGATGGAGGAGTTATTAGAGGTTATGTGATCATTACCCCTACTTGTTTCACTACCAAAATTTCTCGATTTAGCGACGGCCGGATCCGTCGCCAGTCCGACGGGAATTCCTATTAGCGACCGATAACTGACGGATTTTGGCCAAAACAATCCGTCGACAATTAGCTCGTCGCTAATAAGGGTCCATCGCTATGTAGTCGTTAGGCGACGGAATAGCGACGGCTAATCGACTTCAAAATACGAGATATTAGCGATTAATTTTCGACGGACTGTCGTCCATTTCAAGTATTAAATACTGAACTGTGTAGACAATAGCGACGTAAAGTCCGTCGGTAAATCGTCGTAACAACGTATCAGAGCATATCATTCCGTCACTAACCCGTCGGTAGTCGTCGATAACGAAGGACGGATTAGCGACGGATTACTGACGGAATATCCATCGATAAGGTTCTGGAAATGTTTGGCATTTCCAGCACCATGGCGACGGAAGAGTGGTCACTAATCCGTCGCTACGCCGTCGAAATAGCGACTGATTAGTGGCTGATTATCCGTCGCCACGGTTCTGGAAATGTTAAGCATTTCCAGAACCTTGTCGACGGATTGTCCGACTCTAAGCAATCGCGAGAGCGACTGATTAGTGGCTGATTATCAGTCGCCGTGGTGACGGATATGTCGTCGCTATTCCGTCGAAGTATGTACCACCAGAACCTTGCCGACGGATATTCCGTTGATCTCCCGTCGCTACCTGGAAACAATTTAAAATCTCCAGATAGCGACGGCGTTTTCGTCGAAAATCCGTCGAAAACTGGGAATATCCGTCGCGAAACAGTCACTAGTCCGTCGCTAACTGAGTTTTTTAGGAAAAAAATTGCATCACTTTCCCTGTTCACAAATATATGCATAAACCAAACCAATATATAATGCACACCAATTATCCAACAATCACATAGACCAAATATATAATGCACACCAATTATCCAAGAATCACATAGACCAAATATGCACATACGAATTTAATGCACACCAATTATCCAAGAATCACAAACCAAACCAAATTAATAGAAAATAAACATCAATTATCCTGAAGAGTAACATAATATCCGGTGCTATAATCCGATTATAGCACAATTAATCCAAAGCTCTCACAAATATTCTAAATTTTTTTAATACAATATTTCAAGAAGAAGGAGGAGGTCGATTGTCCGGTGGTGGTAATCACATATGCGACCGACGAATATACTCCTCCACAAGGTACGAAGGCAAACCGTTGTAGACATTTCTAGGAAGTCGGCATAGCTGCTCTGGGGACATGAGATCCAGGAGTGATGTCACAGTCGTAGGCGGTACCACAGGGGCATCAGGGTTGAAAGAAAGATGATCCACGGAAGACGGACCGACACCGGCAGTCGACGAACCAGTAGAAGACGGACCAACGCCATCAGCAGACGGACTGGCAGCAGCAGACGGAGGCGGAAAGTACGTGGCAAATTGCTCCCGCAAGGACGACACCGCCTCGTGCAGCTGCGTAAGCTGCGACCTAACATCATCGTCTGCCGGGGCCACGGGAGGAGGCGGTGTCGGTGGAAATCTCTGCGTCGCCATGTACAACGGCCCAAGGGAGCCGACTCCGTACAGGAACCCTTTCTTAAAGTCGCCGACGGCATCTACGAACAAGTCGTTCCGAGCGGCCAAAGAAGAGGGCGTCTGGGCGGGCGTCGTTTCACCGACATCCTCGGTGTCAGTTAACTGAGCCCGACTAAGGGCCTCACGATATGCAGCCTATCAAATGAATGTGTTTATATTATAAGATTTACCTAAGTTGTAATCTAAATCCTATGTTTCACTAAGTTAAGTGTGAATCCTAAGTTTACCTAAGTTATAGTCCGAATACTTTTAATTCTAACGTAAATCTCATAAACATATGTACTTACATCAGTCTCCTTGGCCCTCTCGTCGACGAAGCTCCCGTCCTTCCGTCTTTTGTGCGTATGCTGGAACACGTCGTGCATGGTGACCGATTCTGGCGCCCTTCCCTCCTTCACCGCCCGTTGGGCCTGCATACGAAATTTTCGTAGAAACTAATTACTCCTTTAATTAATAATACCTAATTCGATAGTGAAATAAATTTACGGTTGCTCACCAGATCTGCAAGTGTCGCTGCGTGGGACCTTGATCCCCCCGTATGAAGGCCCGCGGCCTGTCGGTTCGCCTTCGCCTTCTCCGATTTCTCCTTGTACGTAGGGGTATCTATCATACCTAAGAGGTCCTCATAATACTCCTGCCGGATCCAATTCGGCCTCGTATGCCCCATTTTTAGGTCATGAATCATATCCCGTATCTTCTTCGAGGCAGCGCTTCTGTAGGTCCTGCGGATCGCGTCCTCGTAATGGAGGGGCCACCAGTACGTCGTCTAACATAGAAATTCAATTATCACGTAATTTAAAAAATGGTTGATTAAAGAGTAACTAATAATTAACTAGAAGATATAGATATATACCCTCAACTCGTCGAGCCAGACGTACTGCACGTTTGGGGGCACCGACGAAAAGTTGAGGTAGGGACCGTGGAAGTTAGCCCTGATAATTTCTCCAAGAGCCCTGCCAACATTAAACGGAAAAAACCTACAAAGAAGAAACGACTGGATTATTAACTTGAATAAATGAAAGAAATTTAATAAATTATCTTAAATTTACTTACGAGGTCCTCGCAGGCCATAGCTCTCGTCGGAACTCGCCTCTCGGCCTCTCTGGTGCCGTCGGAGGATCCGCGGGTCCGTATATGTACTCCCCAGTAACCGGATGGAACCGAGTATGGGGGTACTCCGGGGTCCACTGTGCAGTAACTGTGGCATCCCCTGGTGGATCCGCTGCTGGTGGTTCCGATAGCGGAACGGATCCGCTAGCAGATCCGGACCCATGCCTCGATGAAGTGGTCGATCGAGGACGGGATGCGTCTGTGCCCGGGGTACTCTTCGGGTCGGGCTCGCTCGATGGGGTCATATCCTGGGAACTTTGAATGCGACCACGACCACCAGCACCACTACGACCACGACCACGACCCGCACCACCACCACCACCACCACGACCACCACCAGCACCACGACCATGGCCAGCCATCATGACCTGTAAATAGAACACATAAACATAATTAACAATATAAAAGTGTAAATGGATATAAAAAACTAAACCAAAATATACATACCACCAGTAGGGAGATGAGTGCCACCGCGACGAAAAAGACTAGGAGTGCCATCTGCAATAAGTAAATAATCGAATGAAAAAAATATGAATTCACGTAATTGCTTTTATGAGGTCAAACTTAATTCATGAATTTGGAAGTGTTTGCAATATACAACAATATTTAACCTAATCATCGTCTTCGTTCTCATCCTCGGCCTCGTCTTCATCATCATCCTCCTCATCCTCATCCTCATCCTTATCTTCATCGTCGATTTCATCTGTATCCTCATCCTCATCAAATTCTTCTTCTTCTTCTTCTTCTTCTTCTTCGTCTTCTTCTTTTTCTTCTTCTTCTGCCTCAATATTTGGGACAAGACGCCTCTTTTTCTCCTGGTTGACAGCTAAGTCTTGTGTATCAACCTCTTCCTCCCCTCTATTTTTCTCAACAATATCTTCAACATCCATTGTATCTGAGTGTTGTCCCAAGTATTGGGACTTTTTGATCTGGTCCTCTTGGTATGCTGAGTCTCCAACGTTGAATGTATTTCTAGATTTAATCTTGCATACTGCCCACCAGTCAAATCGATCTCTACGACGCCTTGGATAGCTTGTATAGTAGACTTGAACAGCCTAATTTGCTATCGCAAATGTATCGGACCCTCTATACCTCCTGCGATGATTTATATCGACGAATCCAAATTGTTTATCGATTCTCCAACCGATATTGGTGTCGTATCGAACCACTCACATTTGAACATCACAATATGCATATCATATGGGCCAGTATATTGTAAATCTACAATATCCCGAAGCACTCCATAATAGTCAAAGTCCGGCTCGTCGTCATAGATGGTGCCTCTTATGCAAACACCGGAATCCTTGGTACTGATGCCGTCATTGATAAATTCGACATTTATAGCATTCTGAGTTGACTTAAACCTGAAGCCATTAACGACATAGCCTGGCCAAGTCTTTATTTGCTTCTTCGGTTCCAGTGCCAGATAACGAACACTCTCATGAGTGAGTGTTATTTCAGACAATAAAACCTGTAAACAAATATTTATAATTTAAATGTTTCAGATTATATATTAATAATCTTAATTATAATTACAGTTACTTACGTATTTGTGAAACCATGACGGAAATGTACAATCAACCTCTCTTTGAAGCCTCATCGGTAATATCGGGTCTCCTCATTTTGACTTCATCTCTAAATACACTATTAGAGAAAATAAGAATATATAAGTGTAGTCACTTACTTCATCAAATTCGAGATTATAACGAGTGCAAGTGTACTGACTTACTTCTCCAAATCTCTCACTTCTTGTATGTCACAGTTTAACAAGACATATCGGTGAGCGGCATCATACTCGTCGTCTGTCAACCACCGTCTTATACTAGCCCCAACAGGCTTGCCCCTTACATTGAATATTCCTCCATCCTCAACGTCCTCGTCATTCCTTTGAGGTATATTTCGATTTGTCTTAACATGAGTATCGAAATAAATGGAGCAGAAGTTTGACACCTCTTCGATAAGATATGCTTCGCATATCGAAGCCTCTATATGAGCTTTGTTGCCAACTTTCTTCTTTGGTGTAGGTATCTAGAGAGACAAATTATCTTGAGAATTAAGAAAGAATTTTAAAACCCACTGAAATTCAACTTAAATTATATCAATTTTTATGTACCTTTCAAATGGGTACATCCATTGATAATGAACAGATGCACCGACACGGGCTTCGTATGCTAGATGAATCGGTAGATACTCCATGCTGTCGAAGAAGCCAGGAGGAAATATTTTCTTTAACTTGCAAATTGTTAAGATAATCTTCTCCTCAAGTTCAACCATATGTTGCACAGTCAACTTAGTTGAACAAATATCCCTAAAAATATTGATAGTTCGGCCAACGGAACCCATACAGCAGAAGGCAACAACTCTTTCAAAGCAATGGGTAGTAATCTTTCCATAAACACGTGGTAGTCATGACTCTTCATTCCCGTTAGCTTGCGTTCATTGAGGTCAATGCATCTAGACAAATTTGACACATAGCCGTCGGAAAATCTTAAAGTAGATACCCACTTGCAGATTATTAATCTATCTTCCTTGCTCAATGTGTATTGTGCTATCGGCTTACTTAATTGTCCAGCAGCTCCCCTTTGTATCAAGTTCAGATAAAGACGCTTGCATATCTCGACAATGTCTTGTCTTGCTTTTGGATTGTCCTTCATCTTTCCTTTAATGTCCATGACGGTATTGAAGACATTATCGAACACATTCTTTTCGATATGCATAACATCAAGATTATGCCTTATAAGATTATCTTTCCAATAAGGCAAGTCCCAGAAGATACTCCGTTTGGTCCAGTTGTGGGTTTGTTCGAACCCATCGACACGATTGTTCGATGGATCTTCCATTACAGTGGGCAAGTCCTTTACATCTTCCCAAATATCGTATCCCGACAATCTGGCAGGCGGATAAGAAAATTCTTGTTTTCCAGCTCTGAATGCGTCCTTGTTCTTTCTCCAAGGATGACTCGCGGGCAGAAATTGACGATGACAATCAAAGAAAGAAGTTTTTCCTCCATGCTTAAGGCGGAACGCCTTACTATTTTGCATGCATATCGGACAAGACAGGGTGCCGTGAGTACTCCATCCCGACAGCATACCATATGCGGGAAAATCATTGATTGTCCACATCAGTGAAGCTCTCATCTGAAAGTTCTGTTTCCTGGAAATATCATAGGTCGTGACGCCGATCTCCCACAGCTGTTTCAGCTCATCCACCAACGGCTGTAAATATATATCGATATTCTTCGTCGGATTTTTGGGGCCCGGTATGATAGCTGTCAAGAACATATAAGGAGTCTTCATACACATCCATGGTGGCAGATTGTAAGGGGTCAGAATGACCGGCCAGCAGGAGTATTGAGATCCCGACTGCCCGAAAGGGGCGAATCCATCAGAACATAGCCTCATGCGTACATTTCTGGGCTCTGCAGCAAAATCTGGATGGCGAAAATCAAAATATTTCCACGCCTCTCCATCCGAAGGATGTGACAATTCTCCATCGTCCTTTGTGCGTTCTTCGTTGTGCCACGTCATGTGTTCTGCTGTATTCTGAGACATATACATACTCTGCAAGCGCTTCGTGATCGACAAGTAATGCATATACTTGTAAAGACGTCGTTTTCTAGTTGACTTTCTTTTTTTCCAGACTTTCTTGTAACAATCCGCATTACAGAAGCTGTAACTTTCTACATTCTCATTCTCCTTGTAGTACAACATGCATCCGTTTGCGACAATAATCTATCTTGTCGTACCCCAGTCCCAGTTGTCGGACCATCATCTTCGACTTGTAGAAGTTTTTTGGAAGCTCTTTTGATTCCTTCGGTAACACCTCCTTCATTAGTTGTGTAATCCGATCATAGCAAGTTTGTGGCAAGTTAAAATCGGACTTTATGTTCAACAACCGCATCGTCACTGACAGTACGGAATGTGGATCACAACCAGGATATAAAAAAGTTTCAGCATCCTGAAACATATCATAGAACTCCTTCGCCTCGGGATTAGGATCCTCCGGATCAAAATTAGGCCCTGCCACGTCGTACACTATATCTCGTGCAAGGTTCTGCACGTCTCCATAATCAACGGAGCATTCGTCGTCATCGACGACAAAATCCGCTGCAGCATTATCATCAAAAGCATAAGTAGCAGCATTCGTAACCTGTCTTTCGGCATATAGTTCACCTTGCGATGACCACAGGCCGTAATCACGTACGAAACCCTTACGGGTCAAATGATCTCTTACACTCACCACTTCTTCGTAACGTCTATTGCGACAATTATGACATGGACACTTGATTTTGTTACCGTCCATAAACTGAGCTTTCCTCATGGCATACTTAAGAAACACTTCCACGCCTGCCTGAAAATCGTCACTCACACCTATTCTGCTCTCGTGTTATCGTTTGTACATCTATGTACGATCAACGAAATAACGATCCATCACAGATTGGATGTAAAAATTTGTATAGTAAGACAAACTAAACAGAATTAGTATATAATCATATAACTGGTGGATCCGCTAGTATTCTAGCTCGAGAAGAGAAAAATCTAAGTACAGTTGTTACTAATAGTTCGATACCGATAGTGCGATACCGATACCGATACCGATAGTGCGATACCGATACCGATAGTGCGATACCGATACCGATACCGATAGTTCGATACCGATAGTCCGATAGTTCGATACCGATACCGATAGTCCGATACCGATTATAGGTCAATTAATCAAACTGAGTCAATCTATCTATTTCTAAATTGCAAGAGTCCACTTCTAGGATATGGGAGAGATATCCTAAATATCTAGTCTAAAATTAACTTGGTTAGGATACTTGAGTGTCCTTACTATCTAGCAAGCACTACCTTAGTCTAGTCACACTAGCATTAATTAACTATAATTCCTACCATGTCTACACTCTAGTATATTTAGGATATAGTCCGATACCGATAGTCCGATACCGATTATAGGTCAATTAATCAAACTGAATCAATCTATCTATTTCTAAATTGCAAGAGTCCACTTCTAGGATATGGGAGCTATATCCTAATTATCTAGTCTAAAATTAACTTGGTTAGGATACTAGAGTGTTCTTACTACCTAGCAAGCACTACCTTAGTCTAGTCACACTAGCATTAATTACCTATAATTTCTACCATGTCTACACTCACACATTACACCCCAAGCCGTCCTGCATGCTAATAGGCATGGTAGGCCTGCCTTTTCATTCCTCACTCTCTAAAGCACACATACACATATATATGTATATCACAGTTAGATGTATAGATATATACATCTATATAGAAGCACACAACTGACTTTTGCAGATGAAGAACTCGCACTGTCCTTGACACAGTAAACATATACACCATGAACCCAAACTCCATATTCATATTTACTAATCCAAACACCACCAAACTAATGGATAACACCCAATATGGATAACACATTATTTAGCCAATATATAAACACAGATGAATTTGATAAGCAAAGCCCTCCGCCACCCCCGACCAAAGCCCGCCGCCCCAAGCCCGCCGCTCAGCCCCCGACGCCCCCACCCCAAGCCCGCCGCCCCAAGCCCGCCGCCCAGCCCCCGACGCCCCCACCCCAAGCCCACCGCCCAGCCCCCGACGCTCCCACCCCAAGCCCGCCGCCCAGCCCCCGACGCCCCCGCCCCATGCAAGCCCGCTGCCCAGCCCCCGACGCCCCCGCCCCATGCCCGCCCCCAGCCCCCGCCCCAAGCCCGCCATCCAGCCCCCGACGCCCCCGTCCCAAGCCCGCCGCCCAGCCCCCGACGCCCCCGCCCCAAGCCCGCCGCCCAGCCCCCGACGCATCCGCCCCAAGCCAGCCGCCCAGCCCCCGACGCCCACGTCCCAAGCCCGCCGCCCAGCCCCCGACGCCCCTGCCCCAAGCCCGCCGCCCAGCCCCCGACGCCCCCGCCCCAAGCCAGCCGCCTAGACCCCGAATGTCCCCAAGCCCGCCGCCCCCGCTGCCACTACGTCGACACCGCGACAGAGAGAGAGAGAGAGAGAGGTCGAAAGAGAGAGAGAGAGAGGGGATTACCTTCGAGAGAGAGAGAGGAGAGGATGTCGATGCCGTTCACCGAAGCCGCGGAAAAGAGAGAGAGAGAGAGAGAGAGAGAGAGAGAGAGGAGAGAGAGTGAATTTTGGGAAGAATACGAAAAGTTCCCCCCGCCGTTTCATTTTAAGTCTGGAACGTAAATTTAGCGACGAAAACGCGACTGCTAATTATTCGTCGCCAAGTGGTCGCTATTATTGATACTTGCCGACTGAATATCCGTTGCTACGTAGTCGAAGAAATGTCCCGCCAATTCTCTACACAATCCCCGCCAAATAATCAACTACATAGCGACGACTGGAGTTCCGTCGCTACATCTCTGACTACCTAGCGACGGATATGCGACCTTTCCTCCCCCTAAAATTGAAATAAAAAATGTAAAGGCGTGTGGTCGGTAATCCATCGGTGAGCTGCCACGAAGCCGTCGCTAACGCCGACTGAAAATTTTCGTCGCTAATTGTTCGTCGCTAATTTACTGTATTTTGGTAGTGTTTATTACTTGTGCATAGCTCCACCCTCACCACACGCAGGGTGTAGCCTGACCTTATACTACTTGCGCATAGCTTTCCATTTTGGCCGGCCTGATCCCTATACTAGTATACTACCTGTGCATGGCCAGTCAAATGGAACAGCCTGATCTTGACCCAAGCCGATCACATAACGCTCTAATATCTCATGGCACTTTATTTTTATGTTTATATCATACCTCAGATTACTTTCCATTGTTTATATTCCAGTTTTATCTTATATCTCACACATGACATGATATCCAGTTCTCTTGTACCGTTTTACTTTCAGTCTTGATATTCCATCTTGTATTTCATTATGATTATCTCTTATAGTATTTGTCAATTCACATGGAACTGCTGTTGGAGTTTGTACTTGCTCATATCCTGACAGAATAACCCCCGTTATTTTTTAGAGGATTTAGATACAGATTGCCCGACTTACTACGGGTTTGGCATAGATGGAGCCTACGACCAGGACATGCCTGTGGAGCGGTGCTCGTAGAGGACGCACCGCCAGTAGTGAACTAGTTCACCTAAATTTTGTCTTGATTATATTTCAGTTTGATACTTTGGAGACTTGTAGTATTTATTTTGGGATATTGTTTTATGTCTTGGTCTCTGAACTGGTGATTGTGGCTCGGTACTATTTCAGACAATTTATCTCATCTTTATCTTTATCTTTATCATCGTGTTTATCTTCCTTAGAATTATGTGATTGAGTTGTAGTTATATTCCTCCGTGCGGAGATGACAGGTTATATTTGTGTCTTAGATTCTATATATTCTAGATGACCTTTACAGCGTTCTACCGCCGATACTGCGGCGTAGGCTGGACGTACCCACGTGCTCGTGCCCCTAAATAGGGTACGGGTTGTGACAAAAATATGCAAAAAAAAATAAGAAATAGTCATACAAGAATCAACTAGGTGACTAAGCATAAGAAAGCTAAGGCACAAGAAGACTACGACACCGGCATGCTATACTAGAAGTGTGGTACTAGACGTGACTACAAGTAAATCGGGATAACTGCAACTCGATGGGAGCTCATAGTCTTATAGTCAGTAGGCCAATGGGGACTCTCTAACTATAGTAAGTCTTATTCGCACTCGATGGGAGCTCATGAACGAGGTGGTCAGGTATAGTCAACGTCTAATAACATGTCAAGGTCAAATCATGACAAATACATGTAATCGGATCAAGTCTAGGTCAATGCACAAGACCACGGGAATCTAATCAAGTATATGGTAGCATAGATCCATATGTGACAAGAAAAGAAAGAAATGTAGCATATAAGAAAATAAGAAGGAAACGTCATGAGGCATGTATAAGAATCATGTGATAGTACAAAAAAAAATAGACATGAACTAGAATGACTGAAAATAAATATACATAATACTGTACAAGTTGGTAAAGTATACTTGCCTGGTCTGGCATCTGGTGTGGTACGATGATCATTATGGCACAGAATTGACTTTGGTGTTACAACTTCACAAGATGGCCTCTAATGATGGAACAGACTATTCTATTGAGTCTAAAACATTCTAATTAGCTAGGGTCAACATAAGGAAGTACAAAATTTGCAAGAGATGGAGATTACGATTAGTCGCGATCAGTGTTGATAATCGAAGAGAATTTGAGTAAAAATAGATACTTATACTATTTTAGAAAAATATTTATAATACTTGAAAACTCTATTTTATTACCCAAAAAATATTTAGATAAATACATACTTGAAAATAAGTTTAATTTGGAAAGTACCATTTTTATTAGTTAAAATAATTTTTGAAAAATCTAGGAATATCACTTTTAGAGGGAAAAAAAATATAATTTAATTAGGTAGAAAATACTACAATAATATTTTTAGGTCAAAAAGCTTATTTTAAATACCACAAAATAATATAAATATACATTAGTCCAAAATAAAATTTAAACTTTTAAAATTAATTTCTGAAAAAATTTACATGCTCTAGATCATCATGTCAGATTTTTGAAACATCAAATGAATCACAAAACTGACTTCGGGATCTCCCGAAATCTCAAAAGTAGTATGACGCGTCAATTTTCAGACAACTGGCACTCAAGTAATTTAACAAAAAAATATATATTACTGATTTGCTAAAATAATTTATAGATTATCGAAGCTAACCTCAATACGGTTCAAACAAAAAAAATTGGAGATGAAACGGAGTTCGAAGTTGGGAGTTATGGCTCTTTAAAGTTGCTACAATTGAGACTGATTTTTATGACGAATTATGATAATTTTGGACGAAAAAGAGAGGAATTATGGTACTGGAAAGACACCCGGAGTCGGACCCAAGGCCTACACAGGCTGACACGAAGAGGGTGGACACCAACACGGTGCACACACAATGGTGATGGAAAATTTTGTGGAGAAAAATTTGTGGAAAAAATAATGGAAAGTCTCCCCTATAAATAGGGTGGAGTAATCCTATTTATATCCCACTTGATAAATATTACATTAATTTAAATTATTTAAAATTATTTCAATAAAATATAATCCAAATTTAAAACTAGATAAATCATATATTTAATTTAAAACTATTTAAAATCTAATACAATAAATTTACTCCCAATTTAGATTACATAAAATAAATTAAAAATATATTTTTATAAATAAGAAATAATTTTAATTAATTTAAAATACTTTAAAATATTTTAAAATATTTTTTTCCAAATCTAAAGTTTTACAAAATATACATGAATTTATTTTCATGTACATCACAAGCCAATAGTACAAATTATTTACATAAATATTACTTTCAAAATTAGTACATATACTTGTATATCAAATAAAAAGCATTTATATAATAATAAAAATATTTTTTGCAATTTTGGGATGACATAATTATACTCGAACAAATATAGAAAATATTTACCTTATATTATATCGAAACAAAATAGTTATTTCTATATTTACGAAAAATCTAATAATTAAACTTTTGTCTAAAAATAATTAAATCTTTCGTACATACGTATTCGTACTCGTTGTACAAATACCAAAAAAATGTAGTATGAAATTTAAGGGGTTTACACAAAGGGTACCCAACAACTAGCTCGAGGAGATATGTGTTGTGGCATGTACAGGCTCAAACCGTTGAGTTGTACAACTATGTCACAAACACGGGATGGAGGCACGAGGGACGTTCGACTGGAGTTGGATCGTCGGAAACTTCCTGATGAGGGTCTTCGAGATGTTTTGAGGGATACGTAGGATTCCGTTCGTCGAGAAAAAGAGAATGATGGTGATGAGCCAAAGATTGAGGGCCAGTCTATCGGTCCCATGACATCTGCTCGATCTCTAGGTGAGAGTTGCTCTATAGATCCGATTTTGGCAACAGGTGGTGTAAAATCCATAACTTTAGATTATGTCTATATGGATTTTTATAATGCTTTTTGAATTAATAACAGTTATGAGCACGTTACTTCTTTTAGTCTTAATTAATCCATTCTCTTAGCCCAATAAATTGAGCCCATTAGCAACCTTAATCCAAACCCATTAATTAAACCCGTTAGACAAACCCATTCCACCAACGAACCCCGTTCTTCCGACTACCCCGCGTGGAGGCCCCCACTTTCGGATCTGCACCCTTACATGCAGAAACAAATACTCATAGACTTTTTCTTTCCCAAAGAACGTTTCTCCCTCCACCTTCGCAAACTCATCCCTTTCTCCTCACACACTCATCCATTCCCGAAATCGATCCCGTTCCGACGATCCACGCGCCGTCCCGGTCCATCCGACACCCCAATCAGGATATTTTCGTCGCCCCCGACAATGGCTCGACCCCGTATCCGGCTGACGACTGCCCGTGCGACCGTCTCCGTCGCCGACCAGCAGCCCGCCGGTCGCGCGCAAACCCCTCCCCCCCGGTGAGCACATCTGCGTTAGCCATCTGCCGTGCCGACCGTCCCCGGCCTCCCGTGCGTGTCCAGCGGCTCCCTGCCGGCCGCCCCGGCATCCCACGCATGTCCAACGGCTTCCCGTCGTAAGACAGCATCGTGCGCAGCTCCCCCGCCAGCGCAGCAACCGTGCGCGTGTCCGTGCCGCCTCCCGGGCGTGTCTAGCGCCCCACGCACGTTCCCATTCCGCGTACGTCCCATGTGCATGCACCGCTCTGTTCCACGTATCCGCATTCCGTGTTCGAGGCCTCCCCTCGGTACTCCGTCATCAACCATTCGGTAAGCCTGACCCCCCTTTTGTTATTTTACAGATTATAAAACCATTCCTGTTTCGACCGGAATTGACAGAATAAAGCTTTGTCAATTTCGGGATAGATAGTTGTAGTTTCCTAATTCTGACCTTAAGTATTGTAATAGAATCCCTATCATAATTAATGTGACATTTAGATTATTATTAGTAATTATACCACATTATAAATTGTTATACTAATTAGTAAGTTATTTAGAGTTAACGATTAACGTTAAGTGGTTAACTAAGCGTTAATTACGAATAAGATAATAATCGCGTTACTTAGATATATAGGTATTTATATTATTATTGCCATTAATTTATCATTAATTATTAAATTAGTTTTAAAATAGTTTCGTATCAAAAATATATTCTTAATATAACAAATAGTGTTTTAAGTCAAAAATCGATTATTTACTATTTTGGACAAATAATATTTATCTTCCAAAAACAAAAATAATTTTATTTACCAAAAGAATATTTTTAAGGTTTTTACCTATTTATTATTAACTATTATGATTAAATTAGTAACTTTCATGTTTCAAATAAAATTGCTTAAATTTCTAAAAAAATATATTAGTTATTTCTAAAATAAATAATTTTTAGGGGTGCAACTCGGGCGGGCTAAACCCGAACCCGATCGAGTAAACCCGTTAATGGGTTGGGTTAGGGTTGAAGATATTCGGGTTCGGGCTCGGGTTAAAATATTTGAACCCGATCAAAAATCGGGTTGGGCTTGGGTTCATGTGTTGGGTAACCCGAAGAACCCAAAACCCGACATACATATAATTTATATATATATTATTTCATACTACTTAAATGAAAAGTTTAAACTATAATTTTTTCATACGAACTATTCAATTCCTTGTCCTAAATCTCATTTTAGTTTTATTTTGTAATGATTGAGGCTTAATTGCTATTTGATTATGCATTTAATATTACTCTTATTTAAAATTATTTCAAATATCATATTAGAGTCCAATAAACCCGATGGACCCGACCCAACCCGAGCCTAACCCGATCCTCCGGGCTTGGTCTTGGGTTTCATATGTTGAACCCAAAGTCAGATCGGGCTTGGGCTTGGGCTAGGTTTATGATCGATCGGGTTGGGTATGAGTTGACCTCAAACCCGACCCAACCCGTCCGAGTTGCACCCTTAATAATTTTTATGATTTTACTAATAAAATGATTTTCTTATTATTTAAAAATCTATTAAAATATTGCGTATAGTTTATGTAAATAAATACTATTTAATTTCAAGAGATTTTTCAGTATTTTATAAGTAATTCTAATTATAATGTTTGTTTACGAAAAAATACTTATTATCTACTAATAAATTTAAGTATAATATTTCTCGTATTATTTGCGAAAATAATAAGTTTACTAATTTATTTACAAGAAACCCATAATTTTCTGATATTATTAACTTAGAGCTCTTTAAAATATATTTTTATAATTAAATATTGCCTATTTAAACTATTAGTGATTTAGGGCCTAGACGTTAGCGTCATTAATATGGTAATTAGGATTGTAGCATCCGTAGATTGACAACTAAGTTATATTTCATTAATGTAGGTTTAGGTCACGGACTTTAGCCCAAATACTTTCATGTTGTCACCTACAGCACCGGAAACACCGAGGCAAGTTCATACTTACCCAAACTTGTGTTTTAGTTAATAATTAATTTCATTACATAGTAGAACCACTGTATCGACGCTTGACTTACGGGATCCCTCTCGGATCATACCGACTGCTTTACTAACTCATTGACTCGGGATTTGGGGAGTAGTGTTAACACCTGTGGTCAAAGCCCTCTACTGAATCATTGTGGATAGCGGAAGGCCAACCCATATGGGTCAAAGCTGAACCGTATTCACTAGAATACTTACTGCCTCTATCCCTAGCCGACTACATGATGTTTCGCGCTCAAAACACTACTTCTAGTTAGATTGCATCATCTTATTTCATTTCTAGATATTATTTGCATAACTACTACTTTATTTATTATTTAGAAAATATATTTATGTTATAAACTGCTTCTTGTCTCATTTTAATTATTAAATAAGATGCTGGAATGGATTTGTATGTTCTTCATCCCCTCCTGACTGGAGACCAATATTTAAGGTTACTACGACAACGAGGAGCTGGCATATAGTTCTTACTACTGACCCGACTTGGGTTCCGAGGAGTTAGCTGAACCAGGACAGATGAACCAAGAGTCCTAGTTGCACCTTCATGTTTAGTTTCTTTCCTTTTTTAAAAAGTTGTAATAAGTAAACAAGTTGTGACAACTAGATGTTTGTGTTGACCCAAATCACAGTCAACCAAATATTGATAAAATTGAGAATATGATACTTGTCATAATTCAATATGACACATCAAGACAGAACTCAGTACAAGACGGACGTCGGCTCTCTCTTGCAGCGTAGTCAATTTTTGAGTCTGTAATATTTTATATTTATTGAGTCTAGCTAAATATAAACTGAGTAGCACTGGGTATTCTGGGCCTATACCTTATCACCAAACAAAACCAAAAGCTCCACCGAACAAAACTAGCCCATAAAAGTCCATTTGAGTAATTCTGTCCTATGGAGACAGAGTTCGGGCCGAACTCTGCCTCTACACAGAGTTCGGGCCGAACTCTGTCCCCTAAATTATAGGACCCTAATTTTTAGGGTTTGCTGTATGCTAGTTGTCTAACGGCCAAAAAATTTGAATTCTTGACACAGAATTCTGGCCGAATTCTGTCTCTCCCAACTAGTATAAATAGGCCTTGAATTCTCTCATTTTCAATCATCCAATTATCTTCTCTTCTCTTCTCTATAAGCCTCATACAAACCTTAACCTTCTCATCTACTAGCCACAAGCTTCCTAAACCTCAAAGTGCTCAGTGCTATTCAATTAGGAGTTTGTGCAAGAGTCAAGAAAGTCGCTTGGAAAATTCCAAGCATCGCCACAGCGATCTTTATAAGAAGTTGACGTGCTCTTCTGAAGAAAAGGCACGGGGTATAACTACTATTTCAAAAATAGTGAATTTAATCCTGAGCTAGAGTTCTCAGGCCTGGACTAGTCCTCCACGAGGGAAACCAGGTTAAAAATGACTGTGTTTGCGTATGCTCTCTTAATCTTTTTTATTTCCGTATTTACTACTTTGATTATTTAGTAACGGTGAAAAGAGTTTTATTTTATTTGGCTATTATTGTTATAAACTCTATTCACCCCCCTCTAGAGTTGCCTACCTATTCTTCGATTGGTATCAGAGCTCTGTTCTCTTAACATCCTAGAGCTGATCCATGGCAACCACACAACCTATGTTTTCCAACCTTGGTGAAGGACATTCCACTCATAGGCCACCCCTATTTGATGGAACCAACTACACATATTGGAAAACTAGGATGAGTTTCTATCTCAAGTCTCTAGACTTCAACCTGTGGACCATTGTCACCGATGGTTACAAAACGCCGGCCAGAATAGTTGTCGAGGGAGATCTCATCGAGAAACCCAACGACAAATATTCTGACGAGGAAAAGAAACAGGCAAGTCTAGATGCTAGAGCTATTAATGCTCTTTTCTGTGCAATAGACAGGAATGAATTTAACAGGGTCTCGACATACACCACCTCGCACGAAGTATAGAAGCTTCTGAAAGTGACACATGAATGAACCACTCAAGTCAAGGAATCTAAAATTAGTCGTCTTACTCAAGAATACGAGGCATTCAAGATGAAGCCGAATGAGATGATCACCCAAATGTTCACAAGGTTCCTTGACATCATCAATCCTCTGTCATCTCTTGGCAAACAATACTCCAATCATGAGAAGATCCGCAAGTTACATAGGGGGCTACCGAAGATCTGGAACCCTAAGGTAACAGCAATTATAGAAGGCAATGATCTCACCAAAATGTCTTTGAAAACTTTGATGGAAAAGCTGATGACCCACGAGCTCGACCTCAAAGACTTCGACGAACCTGCTCCAAAGGCAAAAGAGATTGCCCTAAAAGCTCATCGCCGAAGGACTGATCCTGAAGAGACTGACGACGACAATTCTGAAGGTGATGATCAAGCTCTTCTAGTCTGCAACTTCAAGAAGTTTCTTCGCTTCAATCGAAGGAAGAAGGAGCAACAAGAAGACGACGAGGAAGAACCAACTTGTTACGGCTGCAAAAAGACTGGACACGTTCGAAAGGACTATCCCTTCGCAAAGAAAGGTAACAAATATGAGAAGCCCTACAAGAAGCCTTCTTCGAGAAAGTACGCCAACACAAGCATTTGGCATAAGAGTGAAGCCAGTGACTCTGAGGAAGAAGATGACTCTCCTCGAGATACTGCTAATGTCTGCCTAATGGCAACATCCGAGAAGGTAACTAGTGAAACTCTTGATGACTTTACATTTGATGAACTTGGCGATGCGTTTAATGATTTACTAAATGACCACAAGAAAGTCATTAGTAAATGTAAGCATGCCAAGGAGAAAATCAAAGGCTATGAAATAGAGATCCAAAATCTTTTCTCTTTACTTGATAATGTTAGAGACACTCCACCCACGAAAGTCACTGATGAGGTATCCAAGATTAAGTTAAGCTTACATGATGCCGAAACACTTATTGAGAAGCAAACACGTGAGATATCAGCACTCAACAAAGAGCTTGCTGAAGAAAAGAACAAACACAAGATCTCTATTGCTAAGATTGATGGTCTAAATGTTAAGTGTAATGAACTGAATGTTGTCTCTAAGAAATTAGAGATTAGATTGGAAAAATAGGTTGCTCAACCTCAAACCCAATCACACAGTCGCAAAACACACACAAAACACAAGATCACTCATAAAATACGTCACCCATATGCAGCACATAACCATGCTTATATGTACACGTAATCCTATGCAGCATGTAAACCACATGCACATAAACATCATAAATATTATCCTGCTGCTACACATAGTCACTTTTCTGCTAACTATCACCATACTGCACATAGACATAACTATTATCCTGCTGCTACATATAGTTACTATCCTGCTGTTCCACACAACTAACACCATACTGCATATAGACATCACCATCAACCTGCTCTTAACACAAATAGGCATGCTATTTGCACATACTGTGTATTACATGGTCATATCTCACCACAATATAGAATAGGAAATTAGTTGATATTAATCTATATGCATGGGTACCAAAGACGAACATTTTAGGATCCACAAGAACTTGGGTACCAAAGGTCACATCTACTCGTGATATAGGTGGACCTTCCTTCCTCAACTAAAAGCAAGTGGATTCTCGATAGTTGTCACCCTCACTTTTCCAAGATAGGGGTAAAATGGTAATTTTCTATTTTTGAATATTTTGGGATTTTTATTTCATGAATGTTAATACTTAATGATTATAGGAGTCGGGTTCGAATTTCATCTCATTCCGACTTATTTCGGGATTCCGAAAAATTTTGACTTAAGTTGTGCTTAACACATTAATTAGCCATGGCCCACCAATCTCATCATTTAGGTCTAGGAGTTTGGTCTAATCCCACATGAGTGGTTAGGCCTAATTATGATTTTTATTTGGTCTTTTCTAACCCCCAAACCCTAATAATATTTAACCCTTCATAAAGAAATGAGAGATGGGTAAACTTGTAATTATACAAGGGGACAAATATCCCCCTTATATGGTAGCCACCCCCTCCCTCTTTTCACCCATTCACACTTCAATAAATTTTTCATCTTCTTCTCCAAGTGTTCTTCCAAGGAAAGAAGAGCAAATCTCTTAGAATCATCTCCAAATCAAGGTTCCCTTCCCAATTTTCTTCCATCAATCTCTCCATCTACCTCAAGTAGTGCTTCTACAAACTTTTGGGAGCAAGAGGAGAAGAGGTGTGTCCTAAACAATTCACTTTGTGTCGGAGCCGTGTCGGAGGATTTTCTATTGGGATCCATCTTCCAATAGGTACAAACTATCCTCTATTTCCATTTCTTCATCATGTAGAATAGTTTTGACCATGTAGGATTGATCCTTATGGTTGTATCCCTATTTGTGTCAAGTTTGAGTCCATTTGGTGTGTCCTAGGAAGAGTTATGATTTGTGCTTGTGTCCTAGTGCTTTTTCCCCAAGTTGGACACCCCTAGAATATTTAGATTGCATCTAAGTGGTTTAGACACTTTAAATTTCAGATTTTGTATTTATATATGTGTGTGTATCTAAATATATATATATATATATATATATATATATATATATATATATATATATATATATATATATATATATATATATATATATATATAAAATATATATATATATATATATATATATATATATATATATATATATATATATATATATATATATATATATATATATATATATATATGTGTGTGTGTGTGTGTGTGTGTGTGTGTCTATATATATATATGTGGTGTGATATATATATATATATATATATATATATATATATATATATATATATATATATATATATATATATATATATATATATATAGAGTGAAAAAAAAAAAATATATATATATATATAGAGTGAGATAGAGGAGAAGATTAGAGATTAGAAGAAGGGAGAATAAAGGGGAGAATATAAGGAGAAGGAGAAGAAAAGCAAATAGCAGCAGCAGTAGGGGGGACTAGGAGCTGCTGCCCCCCCTTGCAACATAGCAGTAGCAGCTTTAGCAGCAGCAGCAGCAGCTTAGGCAGCAATGGCACCCCCCATGACCCATTTGACCCCCCACAAACACCCATATATATACCTATATACCCTATATTAATACCCATATAACCCTCTAAAATAACCCCCCAAAAGAGTCCTATGTGTGTGTGAGAGAGTGAGTTTGGTGTGTGTTTGAGAGTGAGTGTGAGTGAAAGGAGAATTTTGAGATACGAGTGTCGAAACATATCCAAATTGAAATAGGACTTAGCTAATGTGAAATAGAGTTTGTGGGTAGACTACTAAGTTAGAATCGGGGTTTCGTTTGAGGTTAGTAGAATGGTATCTCATGATACCATTGAGTATTTTACGATACTCAAGGTAATGGGTAGTTGAACAACATGAGTCGTAAGATGGACTGGATGTCCACCTTACCTAGGAAACTTGGTAGGTAATGTTAGTATGGGTTAGTATCCTACTACCCTAGGAAGCCGGGAGTGAAAGTCCCAAGGGAAAGCCACTTGGCTTTAGTGTTAGAGTGGTAAAGGGTAAATAATATATAAAGGGTAAACGGGTAAATTCAAGATACGGGATGCGGGTTGTCGGTTTAACTTGAAACTTGGACGTCTTGATAGGTACACCCTACGAATGTCATATTTGAACCAATTTTGACTCGGTTGACCCAGAGTTGACTTTTTACCAAAAAGTCAACAATGAGTCAACTCTTTGTCTAAAATGGACCAAATCCAAACTAGAGTTGACCAGTTGACCAAAAGTCAACTGTTAGTCTGTATTTTACCTGTTTAACCTAGGGTTGACCTAGAGTTGACCTGTCATGCCCCAGAACTAG
Organism: Iris pallida; assembly: GCA_029216955.1. NCBI lineage: Eukaryota > Viridiplantae > Streptophyta > Magnoliopsida > Asparagales > Iridaceae > Iris > Iris pallida. Next base: position 11,451,288 of record JANAVB010006993.1, on the reverse strand, counting down.
AATACTGGCAAGTAGGGACGGACCAGGCCAGCTACGTATACCAAAGTACTCCAGTACTCCGAAATAACGTATAAGCTGTATAGATGGGGGTTACTACTACAAGCCAACAGTCGATCCTAGGTCAAGCAATCCTAGGTATCTCAATCACAGGCAGTAAACAATGTACAAGAAGTAAGATCAACTGGAATATAAAATAGTAAAGCGTCCCAAGCTATCATATATTAATGATCATGAAGCTAGTAATACAGAGTGAAGACTAGCAAGAGTAATAGTCATACATGATAAGCTCTAGCTATAGTCTAGAATACGCAAATCATGTTCTGGCCCGTAGGCTAAATGTCAAGTCTAAAACACGAGCTAAATACGTGCTTGGAGGCTAAACGCCACAAAAGAATAATGTACATAACTAGTGGAAGAATGAAATAGAAAACCCACTAAGGTACTCTGGTGCTCCGGGTAGTCACCGTCGAGTAGATGGTACGAAAGATCCTCCGGGCTCCTCTATCAGATCTGGCCAAACAAAACCAGTGGGGTCAGACCCCCAATAGCAAGTACCACAAAGGAAGCCAAACTATGAACTAAAACCAGCATACAAATCATAGCAACGGATAGAGACAGAAATAAGTAAAAGCAAATCGAGACTCGTGCGCTACCAATGTACTTATCCCGAGAATAGAAAAGACAATAAGTAAAGCGACATGTAGCATAAGGTAAAGGACATGTGACATAAAATAAACGGTGTACATGTAAGAAAAAGGAAGCATATGAACATGAAAGATAAACTAGATATGTGAGCATGTTAAGTAGACGGGGCATGTGAGCATGTTAGACAACTTGGACATGTGAGCATGTTAAGTAACTGGAGCATGTGAGCATATTAGGTAACTGGAACATGTGAGCATGTTAAGTAACTAGAGCATGTGAGCATGTTAAGTAACTGGAGCATGTGAGCATGTTAGATCTAAATAGAACGACAAATGATAAGATGACTTAGGAACTAATCAGGAACCCAAGTTACAACCCGTAAACCAAATAAGGACTGGAGTTGTAACCCTTCTCCTGAACAGAACTTTAGTATCTAATCATTTACCGACAAAAGTAAAGCATAAACAAAGATGTACTAAAAATAAATAAATTCGGACACTGCCTAGACAAACTAGAAGAGACTGGACTCCATACAATAGTCACGGCCAAGCAATGAGTACGGCTTTATACATTAGCTAACTAGGGTTATCACAATCCTAATTACTAACAAATACAAGTCTGAGAATTCCAAGTCCAATTACCTGCCTGCTGCTACCTGAATGATCCAAGCCAAAGGAGCAATGGTATATAGTGGATACATCGCCCAGGAGACAAATGCATCCTATAGTAGTGGTACATCGCCCGGGAGACAAATGTACCACTAAGACATATAATAATAGGTACATCGTCCAGGAGACAAATGTACCCGATGCAACACTTGACGGTGCACTAGAAGTGTGCTCATCTTGACAGATAGCTCTAAATCCCATGTATATATATAATGCCAAGACCAAAGGGGCAGCAGGTAACTGGGAAATCCTCAATGATCTAAGTAATCAAACTAGTTGTTTAGTCCTTAACATTTTCTTGTTGGATTCTGGGTGTGGCATTCCGCAGAATCCAACATAGACATGAGACATGCAAGACTAGACAAAAGCGAGAATGTGCACCATAACAAGCCACAACAAGAAAATATAATAAATAAGAAGCTAGGAGTGCGCTACGACGAGCCACTATAGTGAGTGCGCCATGACATGTAAGCAAAGAAGGACATGTATCATGAGTGCGCCACGACGGGCCACTATCTAGTAAGGAAAGAAGACATGTAAGAAGAGTGTGCCACGACGGGCTACTATCATGTAAGCAAAGAAGGCATGGCAACAATTATCATAGCTTGTAAGAAAGAATCTATCAAAAAGACATATCATGGCATGTGGGAAACAATAATTAAAGCTAAGTACATTTCATAGAAAAATGATTGAACATGTGCTAGTGTCAAGTGTATATAGGGTGTACAATCATTCTCTAACTAGGCAAGATCATCTTATCATGATAAAAAATTATTACAATCGAAGAAAGTATCAAAAACGGACAAAAATGGACAGAAACGGGCAAAAACAGACTAAAACGGCATACCGGCGGTATACAGCGGCATACCGGCCTAAAGACAGAAAGTTTCTGGTGCAAAAATCGGAATACCGTCGGTATACACCGGCATACCGTCGGTATACCGATTTTCTAAACAGCAACAAAATCCAAATTTTTGCCAAAACTTGTTTCGGCCATAAAAATTTCGTTTTAAATCGAAATTCGGATTTTTAAAAGTCCAAATTACATATAATTGAATTTTCTACAACATGGAACTATTAGATTTCAAAATTCAAAGATTTGATAGATCAATATCTCAAAATACTCCCAAAAATATTTTTTCGGGGCACCGAAACGGGTTTCGATTGTCACCAAACTCAAAATCCATGATATACAAACTATGTGAGGGCCTCATATATGTATATGTAACCAAGATCCATGATGGTAACACTAGTATCACTCTTGATACCAAGTTTTCTACTAAGTCCATATTGGATTTTAACAGAAAATCAAAACCTTGCTTAAACAAATTTTGGAAACATGCATATATACGAGAATCATAAGAAAAATATATTTTACAAAATGAGTTTAGAATAATTCTAAGTATTTACTACCAAGGAAAATAAAATGACAACAAAAACAATTTTGTTCAAGATTTGGCAAGATGTACTTGCCTAGGATAAGCTCCAAGCCTAATCTTCTACTCCTCCTCCTAGGAGGGTTAGACACCACCCCCAAGGCCTCAAGGCCAAGCTCTTGGCAAGCTCCAAGGGGGAGAGAAGGGAAGAAGAAATGAAGAGAGAGTGAAGAGAATGAAAAGAGATGGGAGAGAAAAAGTAAAATGGTATATATAGAAGGAGGAATTAATCTTAGCCGTTGGATCATGATCCATGTCAAAATATAAGTCAATCATGGCCATCCAAACAAAACCAAATATCAATGGGTAATAGGGTGCATCTATACTATTCACGAAAATATCTAAAAACTATTCATAAAAATATCCAAAATACTATTCATCAAAATATCGAAAATACTATTCATGAAAATATCTGAAATCGAAAATATCTAAAACATGAAAAATCTGTATAGACGGTATGCCATCGGTATACACCGGTATACTGGCGGTATGCCGGCCAAGAAGAAAATCTATAAGTTAGAAAAAAATTTAAAACATTACGAAAACCAAGAAAATACGAAATACACTAGAAAATACGTATCCGTATATAAATACCGATACTGTGAGACGAGTCTTGTTAGGGTTATATACTAAAAGCATCACTTTTGTAGTAACCTTATTTCCTTAAATCGAAAATGAGAATCATATGGACAAATGTTTTGCATATTGTATTTGTTGCAAGTGTTAATGCAAATGTCTGATATTCTATATTATAGATAATATGGTGTGTGGTGTCACACAGAAGATCATATTATCAGTTTCCTATGGAGTATATAAATAGTTCACAACCTAGATAGACTTGGACAATCTATTGAAAAGGTTGTAGTGTAATCTGGTATTAGTCTATCTTGACTATAGGTTTATACTAGTACACTTTGTGTGTATTGAACAGGACCACTTGAGGTTGTTCTCTTTGAACTGACTACATAAGAGAACAAACACCTCTGTTATTATGGATGCTTGTGCTCTTAATCCAGATATAATAACGGACATGTATATGCAGTGTGCATTACTTTGACTCATAAAAGAGTGAGATTTATTACGGATCAACAACCTCTATGAATTGGGTAATAACATTGTATATATGATGGACTGTTGATTATAAATGGAATCCATGTCCCGATACATCGGGTTGATGATGTCCTCTTAAGGAGCTCATAAGGATTGTCATGTAAACCCTGCAGGTGGATTATATCCAATATGACAAATAAAGTTGAGCGGTACTACTTAAGGATATACTACTAAAATAACCCATTTTAGCGACGTCAGAAGACGTCGCTAAATAAGGAAAATACGTCGCTCAAATCAATTTACGACGTATTTGGCGACGAAACTTTGACGTCGCTTATAGGCAAGTCGCAGATGACACTTTAGTCGCAAAACGTCGCTATTTGCGACGCTACGTTCAGTGTCACTATACGTCGCAAATTTGGCGACAGATAGCGACGTAATGTTACGTCGCCAAAATTGCGACGTAAAGCGACCACTTTGCGACGCTGTAAACTTTATATATGATGACATGTCATGGCAGCCATGTGGACAATTTAGCGACGCCTAGCGACAGCGTTAGCGACGTACGCCCTCAGCCCACGTCAGCAGTTTAGCGATGTCTAGCGACGTTACGTCACTATTTAGCGACGTATAGCGACGTCTACTGTCCGTCGCAGTACATCGCAGAACGTCGCTATACGTCGCAGATATTATAAAAAAAATTAAAAAAATATAATTGGTATTTTTGTTATGCTGTGTGTCTGTGTTTACAGTGTGTGTGAAGTGCAGTGTTCGAACCATCGACAGTTTCGCTTACTGTTCTATGTTTTATCTTGGATAGAAAGAGCAACAGTTCAGGGTGTACTTCTCAGAGCTTCCTCTTCACGTCCTTCACCTTCTCGGGAACCTTTACGACGTCCGGAGAAAGTGAAGGACGTGAAAATGAAGCTCTCAGAAGTACACCCTGAACTGTTGCTCTTTCTATCCAAGATAAAATATACAACAGTAATCGAAACTGTCGATGGTTCCGAACACTGCATTTCACATTCACAGTAAACACAGACACACATCATCACAAAAATACACATTATATTTTTTTAAAATTTCGGCAGCACCTCCTTTGTATATCAGATCACCGCTTATAACCCAGCGTAGGTATATTTGTCATCCCCGTCGCAGATATCACAAAGTAAGTATCACAATAAAAATAAGAGGCAGTGCAAAGTAAATATCACTGACACACATCCTCACAAACACCCAATAGAGTCAAATAAAAATGGAAGATGATAAAAAGTCTCCCACCAAGTGTATAAACAAAAGTGTACCAATAAACAATTTTCCCATAGGGCCAATACATAAAAGTCATAAAAAATCAATAAAATCACTGCGGACCCCTGCCGCACAACTGGGATAGAATGTAGTCATACTGCTCCTGGGTGAGCTGTACCGTAGGGGCAGTAGGAGGCAGTACAATGTCTGGAGTCGGCGCCGGAGGTAGTGCAGTGTCTGGAGTCGGCGCCGGAGGCAGTGCAGTATCTGGAGTCGGCGCCGTCGATGGACCGGGAGGACGTATCTGCTCCAGCTCTCGCAGTCGCTCACCATACACAGCAAGGGTACTCACGACCCTCTGAGTACTCGCCTCAAGCGAAGCTGAAACCTGAGTGAGTGAGGCAGACATGCTCCTCTGCGATCCCTCCAGCTCGACCTGTCCAAGCTCTGTGCGCTGCGTAGACTCGGTGAGCGTGTGCAAGCTGGCAGCTGTAGTCTGATGCAGACTCATCAGCTCCTGTATACTGCGCTCGACCGCATCAAATCGTCCGATGACGATCGGAGGGTCGGATCGTCGCTCGACCGCATCAGAAATCTGCTGCTGTAACTCGCGACGCAGCTCCTCGATCTGACGACGAATATCCTCAGCTCGTGACGACGCCTGCGAAGCCGGAGACTGCGCACTGACAGTGGGGGCCCGGGATGACTCCGAAGCCAAATACGTACCGTAGGATCCCGTACCGTAGTACGTACCCTTCTGAAGACCGCCAACGGCGGTCATCCAAAGCTCGTCCTGCGATGGAGCTGTAGGCGGCTGGGAGGAACTACCAGCCCCTCCCTCTGCTGGCGCACTAGCAGCAGCAGTTGCCTCCTGCTGTAGCCGAACAAACTCGTCCTAGAACATGTTTGCTAACGTGTAAGTGTTTGCTAAAGTCTATATTGATATCTATGTTCATGTTTTCTAAGTTATAGTAAATTAATATAAAGAATAGAACGTACATATGCCTGCGTCGCCCTCTCGTCAATGAACTCCCCAGCCCTCCGATGGGTGACCAGGAAGACGGTCACCATGTTCGGGTCTTCACCCTTTTTTACCTGTTAAAATATATTATCTATTATTAGTATTAAACATTCTATCGAACTATATATAAATTAACGTCCGTCATAGGAAATGTACCAGACGACGAAAATGCTCCGTCATCGGAATGGAGCCACCACACCACTTACCTGCGCTCGACCGCGCCACCTTGGCCTTCTCAGACCGCTCCTGGTACTTGGGCTCGCTGAATCTAGCCTTCATCGCAGCCCACTGATCTGGCGTGATCCAACCATGGATCGGCTGTCCGACGCGATCACGACGCTTCTGGTCGTCGATCGTATCACGGATGAGCTTGGCTGCGACGGCAGAAAATTGGCCCTCGATCCTCGCCGCCCGGTGTGGTGGATAGAAATAGGTCCTCTACAAGAAGTAAAATACAAAAGTTGTATAATATACACAAATGATTATTAAAATTTAAAAATAAACAAATTTTTTACCTTGAAGTGGGCGAACCAAAAGGCCTTCCTATCTGCGGGAGCATCTGAGTAGTTAATCCAAGGCCCACCATAGTTCTGTCTCAGAAATACCCCCAGCTGTCTCTGTACTGCAGAAGGCCGATATCTATACAATAAAAAAATTTCATGAATATATATGTACATATAATCATTTGAGAAATATATATTAATTAATTAACTTACTTCATAGGCCCGTCCGTCAAATCTCCATACGCGTCTCGCTCGGGGGAGCGCATGGAGGGTCGCTCTCACCTCCTGCCTGGACAGGATCAGTCTGATCAACGTCCTCCATATGCTCGGCGTCGGCTCCCCCCATAGAACCGTCGACAGGAAGGATGATGGACGGGGGATCAGGGATGCTGGACGCGGGATCAGAAAGGCTGGACGACGAGGGAGGAGTCGGCAACCTGCTGGAACTGCCTTGTCCCGGTAATGGACCGGGAACAGAATGGTACACTGGCATACTCGGAGATGAGAATGAGGGTACGGAACTGTCCTCTCTATCTCCAGATCGAGGCTGACGGGACTGCCTAATGTAAAATCCTCCGCGTCGTCCTCCTGGTCTAGTCATACCTGATAATAACATATGACAATAAAACAAAAATACATATTTATATGATAGACATCACAGATTTTTGAAAAATATCATGGTCACGGATAAAAATGTCACTAAAGTGTCACTAAAGTGTCACAGATACTGGGATCCCGAAAGACCAGCCCGAATACTGGGATCCCGAAAGACCAAAAGGAGTAAAACCGTCAGAAGATAGTCCCAACCAGACATTGTGCGGATCTGAAGCAAAATCAGGATACACTCGATCAAAGTGCTTCCACGCTTCTCCATCGGATGGCTGATCCAATACTCCTTCAATCTGTTCTCGCTTGTGCCAACTCATATTTTCGGCCGTCTCTTTCACCATAAATGATCTTTACAACCGCGGCGTTAAAGGCAAGTAGTACATTGAATCGGTCGGTCTTCTTGTACCGGTAGACCTTCCTATACAAGTTGTCTTATAGCGATCAGCACCACAAAATCTGTACACATCTGCGTCCTTGTCATCTTTGTAGTACAGCATGCACCCATTGCGACAGGAATCGATTTTCTCGTATCCCATCCAGAGTGATCTCACCATCCTCTTAGATCGGTAGAAGTCTTTAGGCAACTTAGCACCCGCCGGCAAGATCTCTATAATCAACTCCAACACTCGGTTGTAGCATTCTTGCGACATGTTAAAATCTGACTTAATGCTCAACAGTCTTGTAACCACCTCCAACGGTGAATGATCCTCACAACCAGGATACAATGGAGTCCTTGCATTCTCCAGCAACTCCATGAACTGTGCAGCATCGGCATTCGATGCCTCCTCAGGTGCATCATGAACGAAACTAGGCCCCGCGGCGTCGAAAACCATGTTCACGTACCCGTCGTCGTATGCATGATTATCTGAAACAAAATTAGGTCCTGCATGCATATACGGCTCAACATAAGGCTCCGGCTCTGATGCTAAAGACACAAGTTCTCCGTGTGCGGACCACTGATAGTAATTAGGCCTGAAACCCCTCGAGTACAAATGATATGTCACTTCCACTTCTGGATAATATTTCACGTTATGACATTTCACACATGGACACTTAATTTTGGTGCCGTCCATGTACTGAGGGAACGCTTAGCAAACTGCAAGAACTGCTCTACTCCCGCTATGTATTCATCCCACACACCACACATATCATCAGGACGACGATTGTACATCCATGAACGATTTTGCAAGTAGTAATTCATATCTATTTGGAAATAATTCTGCAAAGATGGACACACATTATCCAATAGGCACAAATTCGTATATTATGTCTTATTATGGGACACACATTAGTAGCGGACAGTTACTAATAACAATGATATGCAATCTAGGTCAAACTAGGTTGTACTAAGTCAAAAAAGGTCAAGCTAAGTCAAACAAAGTCAAATAAGGTCAAACAAGGTCAAAGTAGGTCAAGGGTTGACCTATAGTTGACTTTGTCAACTCTTAGTCCAATCTAGGTCAGATGTTGACTCTACTTTGACTTTCAGTCAAAATAGTCAACCTTGGTCAAACAAGGTCAAATCTAAGTCAAATATCCTATTTCTAGTCATTACCTACCAAGGTACCCTTTACCTTATCGCTATTGGTATTCCAATACTAGCTAGCACACACCATTCAAGGCTATACAAGCCTAACCTATAATTCAAGTACCAATAATGACCAAAGTCAACTCAAGCTATCTCATATACACAAGTAATATCTGGGTGTCATTTGTTTAGTCTTAAAAAAACACAATCAACTAAAACTAGTACCAAGTAATGAGCAATAGTGAGTTACCAAAGCAAACTGAAACTAAAACTAGTATCTGGGTGTCATTTAAACAACTAAAACTAGTATCTGGGTGTCATTTAACAAACATGAAGACAACAACAACAAAAAACATTGTTATACAACAATCATCAATAATGAAACTAGAACACATTCTCTACATTCATCACAATCAAGAAACCCTTACACTACAAACCTCCATAGTTGTTAAAATTCTGGTTGAGTTTAGGCCCTCTCATTTCTAGATTTGTTCAAAGTACACATCTTTGTTTATTGCTAGATTCATGTGGTTTGGGATCTAGAGGAAACTACTAGCTCGTGGCCATTCAAAATGTGATTATTTATCGATTGTTAATAAAGTTGACTTGTACGTTGTTAGTGGTTGTTGTACCGGAAATAATATTTTGTCCACTCCTAGAAGGTGACTGTACCGGCCCCGCCTACGTGGCTGCCAGTCATTGTCCATTTCGGACCATGAGACCAATGACTGCAAGCCACATGGCTGTGAACCGACACGGTCATTCCCTTGGGACGGACAATGTATGTAACATCATCATTTGTTATATACCGGTTAAATTAACCATAAGTTTTTAAAGTTTCCAGATGATGGTCTCATGTATATAGAAATTATTCAGTGAGCAGGCACCGTCTACATTTCATGACATTCACTTGACTGCATGAAAATGAAGATTGACATTCCTGCTGTACTTATCTCTAGACATTAAGTTGATCATGGCATGAAAGATGTACGATAAGAGACCGGCTCATTGAATAATTTCTCGTAACTCACTCCAACTTAATCTCTGGAATGAAAGCTAACCATATATTTTCAAATAATGTATATGAAATTAATATCTATATTCCCTTGAGAATCTTACTTCTGTTATATCCTCCAAAATCATTCAACCAAAGTCTAAACATAATTTGGGAAAAAAAATATACATCGACCATATCTAATCCCTTTGTGGGATTAGTTAGTACAAATAGATTATTTACTAAGTGAGAACACGTGCTCAATTCACCATATCTATGCTTAATTATTAGAGTATTCTTGATTAAGTATTCAAATTAAAATCCTACTGATGTTTGGTTGCGGTCAATATTTCCTTCAAATATCCTGGCGTCGATAGCAGCCTCAATATTCATCCCCTTTTGCTAATATTTATTGGCAAACCGCGGATATGTGTGTGTGTCTGTGTCTGTGTCTGTGTGTGTGTGTGTGTGTGTCCGTGTCCGTGTGTGTCCGTATGTGTGTGTGTCCGTGGGAGAGGAGGAGGAGGAGGAGGAGGAGGAGGAGGAGGAGGAGTTAGGTTAGGGTTTACCTGACGAAGAGGAGGAGGAGCTCGAGGAGGAGGAGGTCGAAGAGGAGGAGGAGCACGACGGGGTAGGGGTCGCCGGGAGGGAGTCGCCGGAGGAAATCGCGGGGGGGGGGGGGGGGAGGGGGAGTCGCCGGAGGAGCTCGAGGAGGGGAAGAAAATTTGGAGAGGGGGGAAAATATTTCGAGTAGGGGGAAAAAAGAGCACAGCGTGCCCTAAGTAAAATAATTAGCGACGTCACCAGTCGACGTCGCTAACTGTCGCAAAATGGCGACATAAACTTAGAATATGTCACTGAACGTCGCTATTCAGCGACGTCAGAATCTCCTGTCGCAGAACGTCGCTAGGCAGCGACGTTGTGCGACGTGTTTACAAAGATGTCGCTAATAGCGCCGTCCTTTCTTGCCGTCGCTAAATTACGTCGAAAAAAGATGTCGAATCAATATAGTTGTCAGTAACTTAATTTGATCGACGGACATATGATATCTTAACATGGGAAGCCAAACGAGCATATAATAAAAGGAGCCCATAAACATAATTTGGGATTAAGGAGGTAGTGCAACAATAGCTTATTAGTGGACCGCGCCATTGTTAATGGGCCTGGATTGTGTGTTCGGGCTGAATACGGGATATCCGGATCCGTTAGGAGGTGTCACTTTCCGTTCCCAGAATACGTATTCTAAATACATGTACTGCTGGAATGTATTCATTTAATATTTATCATGTATTGTTCTGTATTTAAATTCCTTTAATTTTCTGCTAATTATTTTTTTTGTATTTTATTCCTGCATTTTACTTTCTGCTTTTATACTCTGCTTTAGCTTTGTTTTAGGTTCGGCTTGGATTGGTTTAATTAGGTTGGTTCATCATGAACCGAAACAAACCCCCACCTACCACCACCCCTTCATTTAAAGCCCCAAACCCTTTCTCTCTCTTCATTACTCTTCTTCTTCCTCATAACTCTCCCACCAACCTAGAAGAGATAGGCAAGTGCCAACTTGCTTCTTGATGGATCTTCATTTTTTGTTGTTCTATTGTCTTCCTCTCAATATTCTAAGACACTTTAGTGCTTGGCATTTTCAATTTCTATGGCTAAATTCTTCTAGATCTAAGTTTATAGTATTTTGGATTTCTTAGGTTTTGATCTATTTAACATTGTTATTTCTAAGTTTTGATGGTTCCATGTTGTACAGAATTTCGTTCTACCCCATTTTGACCTATGGAAGTCTAAATTTGGACTTACGCTGAAAGTTTTATGGAGCTTGGAAGCCAAGGGTTCCATGACCATCTTTCTCAGGTTTTCTGAGAAGATGCGTCCCTTATTTCTCAGCCGCATGGATTATTTATTTTTCAACCTCATTTTTCAGCCGTATGAGAATCTCATTTCTCGGCCGCATGGATTAATTATTTCCCAATCTCATTCCTCAGCCGCATGGATTATTTATTTCCCAATCTCATTTCACAGCCGCATGAGAATCTCATTTTTCAGCCGCATGGATTAATTATTTCTCAATCTCATTCCTCAGTCGCGTGGAATATTTATTTCCCAATCTCATTTCACAGCCGCATGAGAATCTCATTTCTCAGCCGCATGGATTAATTATTTTCTAATCTCATTTCACAGCCGCATGAGAATCTCATTTCTCAGCCGCATGGATTAATTATTTTCCAATCTCATTCCTCAGCCGCATGGATTATTTATTTCCCAATCTCATGAGAATCTCATTTCTCAGCCGCATGGATTAATTATTTTCTAATCTCATTCCTCAGCCGCATGTACTATTTATTTCCCAATCTCATTTCATAGCCATATGAGAATCTCATTTCTCAGCCGCATGGATTAATTATTTCCCAATCTCATTTCCCAGTCGCATGGATTATTTATTTCCCAATCTCATTTCACAGCCGCATGAGAATTTCATTTCTCAGCCGCATGGACTAATTATTTCCCAATCTTATTTCTCAGCCGCATGGATTATTTATTTCCCAATCTTATTTCTCAGTCGCATGGATGATTTATTTTCCAATTTCATTTCTCAGCCGCATGGACTAATTATTTTCCAATCTCATTTCTCAGCCGCATGGATTATTTATTTTCCAATCTCATTTTCTCAGCCGCATGGACTAATTATTTCCCAATCTCATTTCTCAGCCGTATGGATTATTTATTTTCCAATCTCATTTTCTCAGCCGCATGGATTATTTATTTCCCAATCTCATTTTCTCAGCCGCATGGACTAATTATTTCCCAATCTCATTTCTCAGCCGTATGGATTATTTATTTTCCAATCTTATTTTCTCAGCCGCATGGATTATTTATTTTCCAATCTTATTTCTCAGCCGTATGGATTATTTATCCTCAACCACATTTTTCAGCCGCATGAGATTTTTATTTCCTAACCGCATGAGATGGATTTTATTTCCCGAATTTGGCATTAATTAACATTGATTGTTATCTTGATTTATAATTGACATGCGTTCCCAGTTGGAACTAAGAGACTGGCTAGTCGTCTTATTGAATTGAATGGAATAAGACACGTTCATATCAGCTATGAACTATTGAAATCGATTGGCCAATCCCGAATATTGGCATATAGATACATGCAGGCTACAATTTATTTATTTATTTTACGAAAGCAGCATGTGTACCTTATGGTCAAGACATGATTATTCCGTGGCTAGTTTTAATTGTTGCATTACGCTATGTAAGACCTACAACCTAACCGCATGGGTATCGTTGTAGAGCTGGGCATATCGTACTTGTACGGAAGTACTCATTCCGAATGACCATGACCTACGGCATAGGATTTCACTTAACGTAGAGGCTACTAAGTTAAATAAAATAATGATTGCATGGAGAGAATAGATTCCCGAGTTCTTACATGTCAGCCCTCTTTGGGACTATTAGTGCCCAACAGGTCGGCTGGTTCCCACAGATACTGTAAATCTGTCACACGGGCAGGGAGCGGTATCTGCTTATATTATTGTATTTGTATATTGATGACGGACGTCCCGCTGGGACTCGTCTAATTCATGATTGGTGCAATTGATTAATTGGATAGACTAGCCTTGCTTGCCCATAGTAAGAACTGAGAAATCCTCATTGCATAATTCCAGGATACCTTGGGACTCACAGTAGTAAGCCGTAGGAGTTGGATGGCCGTTTAAGTTGATTTGTTTGTGTACTGCACCTACTCTGTTACCTAACTGAGATGATCAGAGCGTCAGGACATGACGGGCCAACTTCTGTCCTTGTTTGGTTGGGAAGTTGGTTCGAAGTGTCGTGATGTTACATGAATCCCAGTAGCAAGCAGAGATCTATTATTATATTCTCTTATTTACTGGTTTAATGCCTTATATCGTGCTTCCTTGCGGTACTTGCTATTAGAGGTCTAACTTCTCTGGTTTTGCATGGCCAGATTTAGAGCCGGTCCCCGAGGACTCAGCTTACTTCTACCTCCAAGATGGTCAATACTAGAGGAATGATCGCAGGAGGACTCGAGTGGGTTCCTTACTTCCCCGCTCGTTTTGTTAATTGCTTTACATTTTACCGCTTGGTACCGACATGTTAGTCGGATAGTCTTGCATTTACTTTTACATAATTGTAATTAAGTCAGACTGCAGCTGATAACAATTGTATATACATTGCTATATCATCTGGCTATATTTAGTAAAGCCAGATATCAAAAATATTTTGACTAAGCGTTTGGGATGCCTTACTGCTTTACCTTATATGTTCTCTATTACTGTTTCTTGTTTGAATAATTGAGACAATAGATGTGAAGTGACCATAGCGAGACTTTCATGTAGTATGCACCCCTTGTCTTTTAGACAGCATTGATCGTATTATACGGTATTCATCTACCCGTAATACGTAGCTGGCTGAGTCATTCCCCCGCTCTCCAGTATTCTGGTTCTGGGGCGTGACAAGGTTTTAGTGGTGGCCCATGCAGGTCTGATTTCAGACTTGTGGGGTGTTTGATTTATAGGATGTCTCAATCACACATGATCCTCCTTGATCTCATGATTCGTTGTTCTAAATCCTAGCTTGACCTTCTCGTATCCTTTGGCTTCATTGATCCTTCATGTCCGGTCATTTGATTGTTCTCTTGTCCCTTTTTTAGGGGTACCTCGTCCGTACCTGTCAGGGCTGGACAACAGCAACAAGGGCAACATGGGCAACATGACCAGGCCGTCAGCAACAAGGGCCAGTACTACCTCAAGAGACTATCTAAGAAGATGTGATAGTGGAACCAGCAGCTGGACCGCAATATCCGGAGGTTCCAACGCCACCCATAGTTCCACCTACCCCAGTGGAAGTGGACACACCAGCCCTTCTGGAGAGCATGAGAGGGATGATGGCTACTCAGCAACATCAGATGTTAGCCCAGCAGCGCATGCACGCTCAGTTACAAGCGCAAAATGTGTTGCTCAACCATGGATTGCAGACAGCTTTAGAAAGAGGAGTGAGGACTAATTCAGGAGCATCAGCCAGATTTTACAAGTACAACCCCCGTCGCTTTGAGGGCACGGAAGATGCCATCTCAGCAGATGCATGGCTTAAGAATATTGAGGCTATTTTGACAGCAGCTAAGGTACCGGCAGAAGAACGTGTGGATCTAGTGAAGTTGTTACTTCAGGATCTCGCACGTGATTGGTGGGAATCAGAGGAAGTAGGCATCAGACGTCCGGTTGCTTGGGACGATTTTACTGCAAGATTCAAGATGAAGTATTATGGAGTTGTGGCACAGTTTGAGCTACAACAGAAGTTTATCAAACTCAAACAGGCTGGCAAGACGGTAGATGCTTATGCAGCGGAGTTCTGCTGATTGAGTAGGTTCGCCCCGGAGATGGTAGCCACGGAGCGCCAGAGGGCGATGAGGTTCCAGCAAGGGTTTCATCTTGAGCTCTTGCAATTGATAGAGGGGCACAATTATCAGACTTTTGACGAAATATTGACAGCAACCCGAAGGCATGAGATCACCATTCAGAGGATCACGACAAGGACTGGAGGTCAGAAGAGATCTCACAGTCAGATTGAAGGAGGAGGGGGAGCAGCGCCCCGAACAACAGCACCGTCCCCTGGCATTCGCATTCACGATACAACAATACGAGGGACAGCACCACCCAGGCAGCAGCAACAGCAACAGAGGAAGAACCAGCAACACCCAGCGGGCTGCACTTATTGTGGAAAGATAGGGCATACTAGAGATGTGTGTCGGACATTGAACGGACAGTGTTTGATATGTGGAAATCTAGATCATCGGGTTACCACATGTCCCATGAATTCAAGGTCAGGAGGACCAGTGTAGCAGTTTTCTGCTCTGCCAGCACCTGGGGCAGGACAGTATCGAGGACCAGCGGTGGCAGTGAGACCATTGGCCCAGCGTCCACTGATGTCGCAGGCTCAGATGTTTTGGCAGCAGGGACCGTCGATGCAGCAACACCAGCATAGACCACCCCAGCATCACCAAGGCTGGGGCCAGCGGCAGCACCAGGCTAGCCGCAACATGGGAACCAGCAAGGAGGTCGAGGGCAGGCATTCACTCTATCCTTGGAGGAGGCATTAGCATCGGAAGATGTTGTGGCAGGTAACATTCTCGTCGCCTCATATCCTGCAGTAGCATTGTTTGATTCGGGAGCATCACACTCATTTATATCTGCACAATTTACAACACGGCTAGGAATGGAATTCGAGGCATTGCCAGGGAGGTTAAATATACTCACTGGTAATGGGCTTGTTGGAGTTAGTAGAGTTATTCTAGCATGTAGCATTGTAGTTTGTGGGCATTCCTTACCCGCCCGGTTGATAGAATTTCCAGTTGGAAATTTCGACGTTATCTTAGGCATGGACTAGCTGAAAGACAGTCATACGACAATAGATTGTCGTAGAGGGAGTGTATCTTTTGACATCCCAGGCATAAAGTGGTTTACCTTAGTCAGATCAGTAGCAACTCAACAAGAGCAGGAAGAGTGACGGCAATGGAAGAAGTTCAAGTTCCGAAGGTAGTTGAAGAGTTTCTAGACGTATTTCCTGAAGAACTTCCAGGTCTACCACCGGTTAGAGATATTGAGTTCAGTATAGAATTGGCACCTGGAACTAAACCGATATCAGATCGAGTTTATAGAATGGCGGATTCCGAGCAGGCCAAGGTATATCAGCACATAGAGGAATTGAAGGAGAAGAAGTTCATCCAAGTTAGCGTGTCACCATGGGCAGCACCAGTAGTACTTGTAGGAAAGAAGGATGGGTCATCCAGATTATGCATCGATTACAGAAAGCTTAACACGACAACAGTGAAGAACAAGTACCCACTACCCAGGATCGATGACTTATTTGATCAGTTGAGCAAAGCTAGAGTTTTCTCCAAGATAGATCTTCGTTCAGGGTATCATCAAGTAAGGGTTCGGAAGGAGGACATTCCCAAGACAGCATTCAGGTCGAAGTATGGGCATTATGAATTCTTAGTAATGCCGTTTGGTTTGACCAATGCTCCAGTAATATTCATGGATTTAATGAACCGCATCTTTATGTCGTACTTAGACCAATTTGTCGTTGTGTTCCTCGACGACATTCGAGTATACTCAGCTAATAAAGAGGAGCATGAAGATCACCTCCGGAAGGTGTTACAGGTTCTGAGAGAGAACCAGTTGTATGCCAAGCTCAGCAAGTGTGAGTTTTGGTCGGACCATATTTCATTTTTGGGTCACATCGTATCAGGAGCTGGAGTAGCAGTGGATCCCAAGAAGGTAGAAGCTGTAGAGAGTTGGCCAGTACCCAAGACCGTAGCTGATGTGCAGAGTTTCTTGGGATTGGCAGGAAATTACAGAAGGTTTGTTTCAGATTTTGCAAGACTTTCAGCACCCATGACCCGCTTGACACGGAAGGATGTACCATTCGTCTGGTCGGCAGAATGCCAGGCATCATTTGAGAATCTGAAGCAGAAGTTGATATCAGCGCCTATTCTTACATTGCCAGTTGGACCCGGAGGTTTTACCGTTTATTGTGATGCGTCAGGTAAAGGACTTGGATGTGTCCTCATGTAGCATGGGAAGGTGATAGCATATGCATTTAGGCAGCTCCGAGACCACGAGAAGAATTACCCAACTCATGATTTGGAGTTGGCGGTAGTAGTATTTGCTTTGAAGCTATGGAGGCATTACTTATATGAAGATCGAGTGGACATGTACACAGACCATAAAATTCTGAAGTACATCTTTATCCAGAAGGAACTGAACATGAGGCAGAGAAGATGGTTGGAGTTGATCAAGGATTACGACGTGGAGCTTCAGTATCATCCAGGCAAGGCTAATGTGGTAGCAGATGCTCTCAGCATGAGAGGCAGCGCATTTATGTTAACAACACAGAGGCATATCTTAGAAGACCTTCAGGAGATGGGCATCGAGGTTATACTTTCTAGTGATGTAGGAGTTCTGGCGAGCCTACAAGTTCAATCCGACTTGGTAGATAGGATCAAGGCAGCTCAGGCACAAGACCCAAGGATTCAAAAGCTTAGGACAGAATGTGAGTCAGGACTCAGAAAGGAGATGAGAATTCATGAAGATGGTACACTTAGGTTTGGATCACGTCTATGTGTGCCTGGTGGAGATATCAGACAGGAGGTTATGGCAGAAGCTCACAGTTCCCAGTATTCTGTGCACCCTGGAGGGACCAAGATGTACCAAGATATCAAGCAACACTTCTGGTGGAACGGGATGAAGAGGGAGATAGCTAGATTTGTTTCCCGTTGCTTGGTATGTCAGCAAATGAAGGCAGAGCAGCAGAGACCAGCTGGATTATTGCAACCACTTTCTATCCCGGAATGGAAGTGGGAACATATCACAATGGACTTTGTGACCGGTTTACCGAGATCACCAAGTGGTAAAAATGCTATTTGGGTGATAGTAGATCGGCTTACAAAGGTGGCGCACTTTCTTCCTTTTAGAGTAGGACAATCTACGGAAAAGTTGGCAGAGTTGTATATGCAACAGATAGTCAGGCAGCATGGAGTCCCTGTCAGTATTGTGTCAGATAGAGATACCCATTTTATATCACATTTCAGGAAAAAGTTTACATCATAGCTTGGGTACCAAGTTAAGATTTAGCACGGCTTACCATCCCCAGACGGACGGGCAATCAGAAAGAACAATTCAGACTTTAGGGGATATGTTGCGAGCTTGTACCCTAGATTTTGGAGGATCTTAGGAGAGCCACCTACACTTGGTCGAGTTCTCATACAATAACAGTTATCAAGCCAGTATCCAGATGGCGCCATTCGAAGCACTATATGGCAAGAAGTGTAGGTCGCCACTAGCGTGGGACGATATCGGGGAGACAAAGATGTTAGCCCCAGAGATGATTGTTCAGACAGTGGAAGTGATTAAAGGAATTAGAGAGCGACTTCGAGTTGCGCAGGATCGGCATCGTCATTGGGCGGACCAGCATCGTAGACCTTTAGAATTCTCTGTTGGGGACCACGTATTCTTGCGGATCTAGCTCGTGGTGTCATTAGGTTTGGCGTTCGTGAGAAATTGAGTCCGCGATACGTGGGCCCGTTTGTTATCCTTGAGAGGGTAGGCGATGTTGCTTATCGTTTATCCCTTCCACCTTCGTTGCGTGAGGTACACGATGTATTTCATGTATCTCAGTTACGTAGGTATGTATCGGACCCAAGCCACATCCTCGATCATTCTGAGCT
This sequence comes from Iris pallida, assembly GCA_029216955.1. NCBI lineage: Eukaryota > Viridiplantae > Streptophyta > Magnoliopsida > Asparagales > Iridaceae > Iris > Iris pallida. Next base: position 11,432,324 of record JANAVB010006993.1, on the reverse strand, counting down.
GGTTGTTGGTACCAACCTGTCTTACGAGGAACATCCTGTATCTATTTTGGACCGAAGAGAGAAGATACTCAAGAACCGAACAATTTGCCTTGTCCGGGTTGCTTGGGGTCATCACTCTTTAGGGGAGTCAACATGGGAACGTGAGGATGACATCCGATCACGGTATCCACTCCTGTTTGACTCAAAAGGTATATTTCTTTCTGTATACCTTGATTGTCTTAACTCCTCACGCTTGTTACCTTATGAGTAGAATTACTTAATGTTGCAGATTGTTAGATGTAGATACATTACTTGTTATTATCATTGTAGAATGATTGCTTACTCAATTTACTTGTATTTAGATTAGTTTAGCTTTGACGTTTCTATCATGCTTGGATCTAAAATTCCGAGGACGAAATTTTTCTAAGGAGGGTAGAGATGTCACTTCCCGTTCCCAGAATACGTATTCTAAATACATGTACTGCTGGAATGTATTTATTTAATATTTATCATATATTATTCTGTATTTAAATTCCTTTAATTTTTTGCTAATTATTTTTTCTGTATTTTATTCCTGCATTTTACTTTCTGCTTTTATACTCTGCTTTAGCTTTGTTTTAGGTTCGGCTTGGATTGGTTTGATTAGGTTGGTTCATCATGAACCGAAACAAACCCCCACCTACCACCACCCCTTCATTTAAAGCCCCAAACCCTTTCACTCTCTTCATTACTCTTCTTCTTCCTCATAACTCTCCCACCAACCTAGAAGAGATAGGCAAGTGCCAACTTGCTTCTGGATGGATCTAAATTTTTGTTGTTCCATTGTCTTCCTCTCAATATTCTAAGACACTTTAGTGCTTGGCATTTTTAATTTCTATGGCTAAATTCTTCTAGATCTAAGTTTATAGTATTTTTGGATTTCTTGGGTTTTGATCTATTTAACATTGTTATTTCCAAGTTTTGATGGTTCCATGTTGTAGAGAATTTTGTTCTACCCCATTTTGACCTATGGAAGTCCAAATTTGGACTTACGGTGAAGGTTTTATGGAGCTGGAAGCCAAGGGTTCCAAGACCATCCTTCTCAGGTTTTCTGAGAAGATGCGTCCCTCATTTATCAGCTGCATGGATTATTTATTTCTCAACCTCATTTCTCAGCCGCATGAGAATCTCATTTCTCAGCCGCATGGATTAATTATTTCCCAATCTCATTCCTCAGCCGCATGGATTATTTATTTCCCAATCTCATTTCACAGTGGCATGAGAATCTCATTTCTCAGCCGCATGGATTAATTATTTCCCAATCTCATTCCTCAGCCGCATGGATTATTTATTTCCCAATCTCATTTCACAGCCGCATGAGAATCTCATTTTTCAGCCGCATGGATTAATTATTTCCCAATCTTATTTCACAGCCGCATGAGAATCTCATTTCTCAACCGCATGGATTAATTATTTTCCAATCTCATTCCTCAGCCGCATGGATTATTTATTTTCCAATCTCATTTCACAGCCGCATGAGAATCTCATTTCTCAGCCGTATGGATTAATTATTTTCCAATGTCATTCCTCAGCTGCATGGATTATTTATTTTCCAATCTCATTTCACAGCCGCATGAGAATCTCATTTCTCAGCCGCATGGATTAATTATTTTACAATCTCATTTCCCAGCCGCATGGATTATTTATTTTTCAATCTCATTTCACAGCCGCATGAGAATTTTATTTCTCAGCCGCATGGACTAATTATTTTCCAATCTCATTTCTCAGCTGCATGGATTATTTATTTTCCAATCTCATTTCTCAGTCGCATGGATTATTTATTTCCCAATTTCATTTCTCAGTCGCATGGACTAATTATTTCCCAATCTCATTTCTCAGCCGCATGGATTATTTATTTCCCAATCTCATTTTCTTAGCCGCATGGACTAATTATTTCCCAATCTCATTTCTCAGCTGCATGGATTATTTATTTTTCAATCTCATTTTCTCAGCCGCATGGATTATTTATTTCCCAATCTCATTTCTCAGCCGCATGGATTATTTATTCCTCAACCACATTTCTCAGCTTCATGAGATTTTTATTTCCTAACCGCATGAGATGGATTTTATTTTCCGAATTTGGCATTAATTAACATTGGTTGTTATCTTGATTTATAATTGACATGCGTTCCCAGTTGGAACTAAGAGACTGGCTAGTCGTCTTATTGAATTGAATGGAATAAGACACGTTCATATCAACTATGAACTATTGAAATCGATTGGCCAATCCCGAATATTGGCATATAGATACATGCAGGCTATAATTTATTTATTTATTTTACGAAAGCAGCATGTGTACTTTATGGTCAAGGCATGATTATTCCGTGGTTAGTTTTAATTGTTGTATTACGCTATGTAAGACCTACAACCTAACTGCACGGGTATCGTTATAGTGCTGGACATATCGTACTTGTACGGAAGTACTCATTCTGAATGACCATGACCCACGGTATAGGATTTCACTTAACGTAGAGGCAACTAAGTTAAATAAAATAATGATTGCATGGAGAGAATGGATTCCCGAGTTCTTACATGGCAGCCCTCTTTGGGACTATTAGTGCCCAACAGGCCGGCTGGTTCCCACAGATACTGCAAATCTGCCACACGGACAGGGAGCGGTATCTGCTTATATTATTGTATATTGTATATTGATGACGGGCGTCCCGCTGGGACTCGTCTAATTCATGATTGGTACAATTGATTAATTGGATAGACTAGCCTTGCTTGCCCATAGTAAGAACTGAGAAATCCTCATTACATAATTTTAGGATACCTTGGGACACACAGTAGTAAGCCGTAGGAGTTGGATGGCCGTTTAAGTTGATTTGTTTGTGTACTGCACCTACTCTGTTACCTAACTGAGATGATCAGAGAGTCAGGACATGACGGGCCAACTTCAGTCCTTGTTTGGTTGAGAAGTTGGTTCGAAGTGTCGTGATGTTACGTGAATCCCAGTAGCAAGCAGAGATCTATTATTATATTCTCTTATTTACTGGTTTAATGCCTTATATCGTGCTTCCTTGCGGTACTTGCTATTAGAGGTCTAACCTCTCTGGTTTTGCATGGCCAGATTTAGAGCCGGTCCCCGAGGACTCAGCTTACTTCTACCTCCAAGATGGTCAATACTAGAGAAATGATCGCAAGAGGACTCGAGTGGGTTCCTTACTTCCCCGCTCGTTTTGTTAATTACTTTACATTTTGCCGCTTGGCACCGACATGTTAGTCGGATTGTCTTGCATTTACTTTTACATAATTGTAATTAAGTCAGACTGTAGCTGATAACAATTGTGTATACATTGCTATATCATCTGGCTATATTTAGTAAAGCCAGATATCAAGAACATTTTGACTAAGCGTTTGGGACGCCTTACTGCTTTTCCTTATATGTTCTCTATTACTGTTTTTTGTTTGAATGATTGAGACAATAGATGTGAAGTGACCATAGCGAGACTTTCATGTTGTATGCACCCCCTGTCTTTTAGACAGCATTGATCGTATTATACGGTATTCATCTACCCGTAATACGTAGCTGGCTGAGTCATTCCTCCGCTCTCCAGTATTCTGGTTCTGGGGCGTGACAGGAGGCCTAACCCTAATTTCTCCTCATGGTCCCTGTTGTAGCCTATATATATCCTCTATTCTCTGGCCGCCAGATTACTGATTAGAAATCTAAATTTTTTTCTAAATTCGTGATTCACGTAAGGAGAAAAAGAGAGGGCTGCCAAGGAGAAGAAAAGGATGGGAGGTCGTCACCCACACGACGTCCAACTCGAGGAAGAAATACGTGCAGAAGATCTTAGGGTCGTCCGCTCGAGATTGCTAGGAATTACTTGTCTCCTTTCCGTCGCAGGTATAATTCGTGAACCCTAGTTTCCGCCTATGAAGGGTTAGAGCACGTATTAGATCTGCTTAACTTTCTATCGATCAATACGCACACCAAAGAAAGGGTCCTGGGAATCTCCAGTTCCATCAAGTCTCACATGACCAGAGTTGAACAGTTGACTAAAAGTCAACTGTAAGTCAACTCTTGACCCCGTTTGACTTGCTTTGACTTATTTTGACTTGCTATGACTAGTATGACCTAGAGTTGACTTTGTTTGACTTAGATTGACTTGACATAACTTAGTTTGACTTAGATTGACTTGATATGACTCAGTGTAACCTAGTTTGACCTAGATTTCATATTATACATTAGAAATCATTCATAACTTTGTTAAACCCAAATTAACATGCAATATCTCATCTTTAGGTCTCCGATTACCACTCTGAGCATTGATATACCCTACAGCTCAGGACAGCATGCGAGTATATTCTCTGATAGCAGTTACTTGTCTTGATATCTTCTATACTAGTTCAGTTATAGTGTTTACTTGATTCTCGACACATTGGTGCACGGACTAGTATTGTCGGATTTCTGTCATGAGATGTCATTCCTGGATTTCTTGGGATACTGGTACTTGTTTGGTCTTGATTCTTGTACTTGTATTGACGCTGATTCCTGAAGAGGACTTGCTCCCCTCTTAGGGAATCCTGCGTCATGACGTGCTATGTCCGAATCCGTATACTATTCGGGGAATGGGGAATTTTATAGATAGTGTGATCAAGGCCCTTCTTGAGTTACTACTTGTATCATAGCTATACCCTCACCTCACGATGGGTATAGCCTGACCTATGCTACTACTTGCTCCATAGCTTGTCATCCCGGCCGGACCGAGTCCACGTACTTGTAGCCGGTCGGCAGAAAGCCTGATCTTGACCCTTACCGATCACATTATGCTATAATATTCGAGGCACATTTTACATTTATTACATCAGTTACATATTATAGTTCAGCTTATTTTCCTGCATGATTCCCCTTGACATGATTTCCAGTTTACATATCCTGTTATACTTACATCTTGATATGCTCATCTTGTACTCTATTATGATTGACTGTTAGAGCATTTGTCAATACTATGAAATCTGTTGCCAGCGTTGTACTCGTTCATTTTCCTGACAGGATACCGTTATGATATATCCAGATGACATAGATGCAGACTGTTCTACCCACTATGGGTATGGTCAGGACATAGACTGCAACCAGCTGACACCCTTGGAGCCAGTGGATGACAGTACTTCTATCTAGATCTATTAGCTAGGTTTATATGGACTGCGATCCAGCTTATGTTAGACTTTTGCTACATATGTTATCCGGGACCTTATGTTATGTCTGCGACTCGTTTCTGGTTGCGACCTTGTTTTATTTCTGTATTCTATTTTCACCATATCTATCTTATGTTCGTGCCTATCTTTCCTAGTTGTCTTGTGATTGAGTTGAGATTATATACCTCCGTGCGGAGATGACAGGTCTTTATATATTGTGTCTAGATGTTATACTTTCTAGGAGACCTATACAGCGTTCTACCGCCGATTCTGCGGCGTAGGCTGGACGTACCCACTTCTCGTGCCCCTAATCAGGGTGTAATCCCCCCAAAATTTTGGAGAATTATTTTTTTTATATAATTTGTTATTTATGTGGTGCTGAATTATTTTATATTTTATAACAAGTTTGGTATTTAATCGTGTAAATATTTTTATATGGTAGATTAGCAACACAAATGCTACACTTAGTGTTTGTTGCACAATCTCACTCAAAATATATTTTCAAGTGATTACTGAATTATTTTTTAGAAAATTTTTAGATTTTATTCTAAATATTTTATGATATATTGCACTAAAGAAATTATTTAGTAAATAGCTAGATATAGAAAGTTTCGATTATCTAAATCAAAGGCCAGTGTAAATATCCTCCTATGGTATCTACTTGCCAAAGATTTTTAAAATATTTTATAAGGTTTAATTAAATTATTAGGATTTTTGGTATATTTATTTGGTCTTTTAATTATTAAATACTATAGATATACATATATAAATATATATATATATATATATATATATATATATATATATATATATATATATGTATTTACTGTTTAAAAAAAAAAAAAGATTCGACCCACTGTTCCCCGAAGGGAACAGTAACCAACTGTTGGACCAAGGGGCTGCGACCCCGAGCCTGCACGAGCAATTCAGCAGAGCCCCATATATATAACTTTATAGTATATATATATATATATATATATATATATATATATATATATATATATATATATATATATATATATACATACGACTAAACGCGAGTTCGAGAACCCCAAGCCCTAACAACTCGCCGCCGCGACCCCGTGCTTCCTGACGACCTCCAGTCCCAGGCGACCTCCCCAGCCGCCTGTAGCCGCCCCTCGCTGACAGCGATCACCGGAGCAGCAGCTGCCAACCCGAAACAGGGGAGGCTCTGTTAACGAGCAACCATTAGGTACTCCCCTTCTCCTCAACCCTACTCCCTATCGATTCAATCGATTTCGAATTTACAAACTTCTACGAATAGTCTACATGACCCTCTTCGAGATCCATAAGATGGATTTTGAAACCACCCTCCTATGCGCTCGAAAAATCGAGACAAACTTGGACAAATTCAATTTTTTCTATAATAAGATAAACTGTTTCAAGACCTAACTTAGAAGCCGATTTTCGATCCATATACTGAAGGTTTCAATAAACCAGTTAAGGACAGTCATAAAGAACATAACCGAGAGTAAAACGCTTCTGTTAGATCGAAGTTTCGATCAATATACAGAGAGTAATTCATGGTTGAAATTGACAAAAATATTGTTTTCAAAAATATTAAAACTTATAGAAATTCCCCGATACGGCGTACGCCCTGACAAACCGAGCGACGTAGTCGCGCACTATATGCATCGAAAGGCGGTATGGATGTTGCCGACATGTGGGAACTGACGGGACTCGATTTCGTTGTGTGTGCGCGACGAAATCAGTGCGTATCCGTCGAGATACCCCCGTATTGACGTTTTGTAAACATGACCATAACTTCGTGCACGTTCGTCGGATCGACGCGAAACTTACGCCATCAGGACCGTATCAATTTTTTGGTCCTATATGCCAAGTTTGGTCTGATTCTGAGAAGGTTGATCGGAACGCCAAAATTGGCGGGCCCGCGACCCGCTTTAACGAGCGAATTTGTGCACAGCCCACCGGAATCCAACTTTGGACATACGGTTGGGTTCATCTCCTCAAACCGGATCCGTAGACATGTAGTTTGATGACTTTAGAGACCGTAGGTTCTGGCACGTATTTCGGTACAAAACGGGTCCAACGGCGGACATCGTTTTGACCCGAAATTACGATTTTGCCCCTGTTCCAGAATTGAACTTTTGGACAGGCGTTTCCTAGGTATTTTTTTTATGCCAAATCTGTTCGTGATGTTTATTTCAGCATCCGAGGTCGTTCGTAGAAGTTGGCTATCATTGCTTCCATATTTTGACAATTCGAGTCACCAGGCGTCGCCATTCTGCACACTACCCCCAGGCAAGATACCTTGCCACCGCTGTTTAATTATTTTACCTCATATTTCATGCTTTGTTCATTATTTTCCTTATGTAAAATAAACTGTGTCACATGGCATACTTGTTAGAACTTACTGTTCAGTTATATTTTCTGCTATGTATTATTTTCTTACACACTAAACTTAGATTTAAGGGACCACCTTGTGTGTTGCATTCATTGGCCTTGACACGTTGTAATACGAAGTTGTGTGTCGCATGTAGGACACGAAAGTGTGTGATTGGCTGGCTACCAGTACGTACAAGCCGTGCGATAGGAATAACCGCTAATAGAGATTGCATGCTAGTTTGACTTAGCGGTTATAGTAGTTTTGTGTTATGGATACAACACAGTAGGCATTGGGCGGGAAGGACAATTCCTTAGCGTATGGACTTCGATGCACTTTCTTTGTGACCCGGACTCTCCGCTGGATATACGGGGTTGATGACCCATGATTATTGATGGCTACTGATGATTCTGCGGAACGTCATGCTCTTACTAATGGGGCCCCTGGTGCCCAAAAGGGGACTATGCCGATCCTATTCAGCCATGGCCCATGCGTAGGAAGGATTGTTCTTAACTATATTTCACTTAGAACGGTTAGGCACCTTTATCCGTTAGGTACGAGTACTTTTGGTTTGGGTACTTGTATCTGACCGTGGCTTGGAACAATAACTTGTCGCGGATTAGTTCGTCATATCTTGTCCTTGTTTGGTTGTAGGTGTGACTTACTACTTCGATGAGAAGGTATTGAACCTTGTTGGGGTCCGGATACCATATTGGATTCATGGCATAGAAATATACGTCACCGTGAATTAGTTTACCATCTCCTGTCCTTGTTTGTTTGGAGGGATGGTACGCTCGTTCAATAGGTGCGTATTGGACCATGTTATAATTCAATTGACTTATTTATTTGAGCAATATTTATTCAGTTTATGTGGCATGTTCTTTTTGTATCTTGTTACGTTTCTATGAGGACCTGGTGATCTCTCCAGGTATAGATGTGCAGGACTTTTCGCAGGAGTATGGTTCCGCTATAGACTCATCCTTCACGTTCGAGCGAGTTGTACCTTCTGATCACAACTGTCCCTATTGGGTCGAGGAGCCTATTTAGTCATCATTTTTTATTTTATTTATCTTAGAGGTTGGACTCTATTTTCTTTCAGTTTATTCTAGTGTCGGTAGTCGATTTGTCTCCGCCCGGCCAACAGCTATATTTTGACATTTACTTTGATTCATGAGATACCATTTTCTTTATATTCTGTGGATGAGATTTAGCTTTTACCTGTGACTGTCTGTTCTTATTATTCACAAAACAGCTTATGTGTATATTCGAGATTTTCATATATTGGAGTATATTCCGTATATATGCAGCTGGCATGCTTCGTTCCTAGCCCTATGTATTTTGGGACTGGGGCGTTACATGTTTTTGTGGTGGCCCATGCAGGTCTAGATAAATTTTTTGGTTACCTTACCGTACCAAGCAAGCCTGCGTATAGGATTAGAAATTTACGATCTCATCCACATATATGACATTTTATCTCGCCTTCAATTCGAACTCCCAACTGTCTATCTTGACTGCTTCTTGCTTGAATTATTCTTCCGTAAACCCTTATCCCACTATCGTGCGTACTAGGTCATCATGTTCCACCATTCAATCACACCACTAGTTCAACTCTTATAAGTTGGGTAGGAAGCCTCACAACCTGAATTCCTTTGACTTTAACCAAGGCCTAGACAAGAAGACAGTAGGACGACTGCAGAGGCACGAACAACGGACACGACTTAGATTCTTAAGTAGCGTAAACTATTTATATTTTCTTTCATCATTATCTTGCGTATTTGTAATTGGACTACCTTGACTAATGTTGCTATTTATAACATAGTTTTGCGAGCTTACTCTCTCATCGAGCTTGTTCAGGACATATGTTTTATGGTGGGCGCCCACTGATACGTTGTCTTATCAGAACCTTTGTATTATGGTCTGATCAACCATAGTACAATTGGTTCGCCTTTCGTACGATTTTACGTGGATTGAGATATGGTTAGCTTAACATATTTGCCCTCTAGGATCTCATCCACTGGTTGTTGACATTTTGAATTCTTTATTAAACTCTCTTTCAATTGCTTGACTCAAAACTTATCTGAATCTATTCTAACATTGCCCTTATCTTCGTGCCAGCATTATGACTCTACACAGCGGACACGCCCCTACCCTAGCCATCACATCTGGTGATGCAACTTCCCAGGGAGAACAGGTTTCCCCAATGACCCCGGTGACTCCATATCAGCTAGAGCCACAGCAGAATACCACGAACCCATCGATGGTACAGCAGGAAGCCCAAGTGCCCCCAGTCAGCCAGGTTGAGCAAACCACTACAGTACCACCAGGAGAGACTGCACCATCCCCATTACCTCAGCAGTTTTCACAACAGCCTGGACCCCAGCTGCCCTCACTTTCGACTGGTGCAGACCCAACCACCCAGTTCATGTATGCTATGCTACAATCTCAGTGGCAACAGATAGAAATGTTGAGGCAGAGCATGATGGCCTACCTAGCTAGACCTCCACCACCAGCCCCGATACCAAATCCAGCACCAGCTCTGCAACCTTATCTGGGCTCCATTAAGGATTTCATCGACATGGGGCCTAAGAATTTTAAGGGTACTGAGAGTCCTTCAGAAGTTTCTGCCTGGCTTATCAGCACCGAGAAATACTTGAGGGCATCCCAGTTGCCAGCACATGATTGGATGACAGCAGTGGACTTACTCTTAGATGATAATGCTCATCACTGGTGAAAGGCCGAAGAGAGGCGACTGGGTACTGGAATCACATGGAAGAAATTTTATGACCTCTTCTATGAGAGATTTTTCCCCATCCATGTTCGAGATGCTCTCTATGACCAGTTCCTTCATCTAAAGCAAGGGAACATGTCGGTAGATAAGTACGATGCGGAGTTCAGCCGCCTGAGTAAATTTGGTGCGTCGTTGATACCAACGGAGCAGAAGAGAGCGAGGAGATTCCATCAAGGGCTTTCACCAGAGCTCAAGCCTTACACTACCACACAGTCTCGAGTCTCTCATACAGCTGTTTTGGAGGAAGCACGTAGCCAGGAGCTCCTCCGAAAGGAGGCACAGCATGACCAGAGGCGTCCTACCCCAATGCACAGACCAGTTAGAGTTAACCCGAGTGGACCTATCAGACGTCCCATGGCATACGCAGGAGAGAGCAGGGCCCTATCAGGCTCGAGAGAAGCCTATTTGCCATTTTTGTGGAAGACAAGGACACATTCAGAGAGATTGTCGCATTCGGTTGGGCCAGTGTTTAGGATGTGGATCGGAGCAACACAAGGTCAAAGATTATCCTGGACGACATGACTTAGCATCGCATCAACAGACCCAAGGACCAACACTACTTGCTTTAGCACCAGCTCAGCAGCAGATGCCAAGGCCCCTAGCACCGGGAATGAGAGCACCTCAAGGATATCAGCGGGGACCACCTTTACCTGACCAGGCAGCTCATATTAGGCAGGAGTTGAATAGACAAAGGCATGGGCAAGCATTTACCATGGAGGCAATAGATACCCGTCATAAGATTGAGGATCTAACAGGTATTACCCTAATTCTACCAATTATTTTATTAGACATGACTTATCACCAAAACTACACCTTTTGATAGATAGACATTAGGCATAACATAATACTTCTTTATGTTATGATTTACTAGTTCTGAACCCAAATGCATGAACACAATCATCGACACCGATAGAAAACTGTATGCCTGATCTGTGGCCCCGTCAATAACCTTAGTATGCTATAGATAATCATTCAATCCCTCTGTACGCCTCTTTGAAATTGACAAAATTCTCCACTTGAGTTGATAAATCAAGTAGTTTATGACGTCAAATTTTACCAAGTATCATTTTGATGCCTCTACCGTAACTTCGATAATTGGAGCACAACACCAGCCTTTCCTTCCAACAAATTTTACCCTCATGAACTAGAAACCACCCTACACATATGACTCACATGTCCCACACAAACACACCATCATGTGCTCCGTTTCAATTACACCTCGTGTACGACTTATTTGTCACGCCCCGATTCCGTAGAATCGATAGTCGTCCCCCGGGCGTGATGCCGTGCGAACCTAACTTGCGATCGCACAAGGCATTGTCATAAGGTTATCCGAAACACAACATCAAGTTAGAGTACGCAGAGAAATTGAATGACACATTTGAAATAGAAATAGACTTTTTTATTGATGATAATAAAACTACATAGACTCCTTTACAATCATTGCCGTGCGGGCTACAACATGACTCGACTTACAAAATGAACGCCGATGAGATAGTCGTTCCATACATTACATCCCTTTTTACAAGCAAAACATAACATCTTTCCAACTGCCTCTACCGTAACTTCGATAATTAGAGCACAACACCAGCCTTTCCTTCTAACAAATTTTACCCTTATGAACTAGAAACCACCCTACACACATGACTCACATGTCCCACACAAACGCACCATCATGTGCTCCGTTTCAATTACACCTCGTGCATGACTTATTAACCCTTAGGACAACCTCGGATGAAATTCTCATCCCACTTGATTTTCACCGTGCAAGACCAAACCAATCCCGCAAACAACTAGATACCCATGATCCATTGTAAGAATAAGAATACCCTATCTTGTAGAAATAGCGGCAGTCCGAATTTTTATTATGACTATCCCCACCCTCTTTACAGCGACCAAGTTACGAAATAAATATCTACTCTCCCTTAGTTTTCAGCCTCACTATATTCTTCCATTAAGATTTATTGTTATATTTTTATATTAAGTGTTATTTTAATTTCGAGGACGAAATTTTTATAAGTTGGGTAGGATGTAATCCCCCAAAAATTTTGGAGAATTATTTTTTTTTATATAATTTGTTATTTATGTGGTGCTGAATTATTTTATATTTTATAACAAGTTTGGTATTTAATTGTGTAAATATTTTTATATGGTAGATTAGCAACACAAATGCTTCACTTAGTGTTTGTTGCACAATCTCACTCAAAATATATTTTCAAGTGATTACTGAATTTTTTTTTAGAAAATTTTTAGATTTTATTCTAAATATTTTATGATATATTGCACTAAAGAAATTATTTAGTAAATAGCTAGATATAGAAAGTTTCGATTATCTAAATCAAAGGCCAGTGTAAATATCCTCCTATGGTATCTACTTGCCAAAGATTTTTAAAATATTTTATAAGGTTTAATTAAATTATTAGGATTTTTGGTATATTTATTTGGTCTTTTAATTATTAAATACTATAGATATAAATATATATACATATATATATATATATATATATATATATATATATATATATATATATATATATATATATATATATATACATATATATATATATATATATATATATATATATATATATATGTATTTACTGTTTAAAAAAAAAAAAAGAGTCGGCCCACTGTTCCCCGAAGGGAACAGTAACCAACTGTTGGCCCAAGGGGCTGCGACCCCGAGCCTGCACGAGCAATTCAGCAGAGCCCCATATATATATAACTTTGTCGTATATATATATATATATATATATATATATATATATATATATATATATATATATATATATATATATATATATATATATATATATATATAAAATATATATATATATATATATATATATATATATATATATATATATATATATATATATATATATATATTTATATATATATATATATATATATATATATATATATATATTTTTTTTTTTTTTATATATATATATATATATATACATACGACTAAACGCGAGTTCGAGAACCCCAAGCCCTAACAACTCGCCGCCGCGACCCCGTGCTTCCTGACGACCTCCCCAGGCGACCTCCCCAGCCGCCTGTAGCCGCCCCTCGCTGATGGCGATCACCGGAGCAGCAGCTGCCAACCCGAAATAGGGGAGGCTCTGTTAACGAGCAACCATTAGGTACTCCCCTTCTCCTCAACCTTACTCCCTATCGATTCAATCGATTTCGAATTTATAAACTTCTACGAATAGTCTACATGACCCTCTTTGAGATCCATAAGATGGATTTTGAAACCACCCTCCGATGCGCTCGAAAAATCGAGACAAACTTGGTCAAATTCAATTTTTTCTGTAATAAGATAAACTATTTCAAAACCTAACTTAGAAGCCGATTTTCGATCCATATACTGAAGGTTTCGACAAACCAGTTAAGGACAGTCATAAAGAACATAACCAAGAGAAAAACGCTTCTGTTAGATCGAAGTTTCGATCAATATACAGAGAATAATTCATGGTTGAAATTGACAAAAATATTATTTTCAAAAATAATAAAAACTTATAGAAATTCCCCGATACGGCGTACGCCCCGACAAACCGGGCAACGTGGTCGCGCACTATACGCATCGAAAGGCGCGTATGGATGTTGCCGACGTGTGGGAACTGACGGGACTCGATTTCGTTGTGTGTGCGCGACGAAATCAGTGCGTATCCGTCGAGATACCCCCGTATCGACGTTTTGCAAACTTGACATAACTTCGTGCACGTTCGTCGGATCGATGTGAAACTTGCGCCATCAGGACCGTATCGATTTTTTGGTCCTGTATGCCAAGTTTGGTCCGATTCTGAGAAGGTTGATCGGAACACCAAAATTGGCGGGCCCGCGACCCGCTCTAACGGGCGAATTTGTGCACAGCCCACCGGAATCCAACTTTGGACATACGGTTGGGTTCATCTCCTCAAACCGGATCCGTAGACATGTAGTTTGACGACTTTAGAGACCGTAGGTTCTGGCACGCATTTCGGTACAAAACGGGTCCAACGACGGACATCGTTTTGATCCGAAATTACGATTTTGCCCCTGTTCCAGAATTGAACTTTTGGACTGGCATTTTTTAGATATTTTTTATGCCAAATCTGTTCGTGATGTTTATTTCAGCATCCGAGGTCGTTCGTAGAAGTTGGCTTTCATTGCTTCCATATTTTGACGATTCGAGTCACCAGGCGTCGCCATTCTGCACACTACCCCCAGGCAAGATACCTTGCCACCGCTGTTTAATTATTTTAGCTCATATTTCATGCTTTGTTCATTATTTTCCTTATGTAAAATAAACGGTTAGGCACCTTTATCCGTTAGGTACGAGTACTTTTGGTTTGGGTACTTGTATCTGACCGTGGCTTGGAACAATAACTTGTCGTGGATTAGTTCGTCACATCTTGTCCTTGTTTGGTTGTAGGTGTGACTTACTACTTCGATGAGAAGGTATTGAACCTTGTTGGGGTCCGGATACCATATTGGATTCATGGCATGGAAAGATACGTCACCGTGAATTAGTTTACCATCTCCTGTCCTTGTTTGGTTGGGGGGATGGTACGCTCGTTCAATAGGTGCGTATTGGACCATGTTATAATTCAATTGACTTATTTATTTGAGCAATATTTATTCAGTTTATGTGGCATATTCTTTTTGTATCTTGTTACGTCCCTCTGAGGACCTGGTGATCTCTCCAGGTATAGGTGTGCAGGACTTTCCGCAGGAGTATGGTTCCGCTATAGACTCATCCTTCACGTTCGAGCGAGTTGTACCTTCTGATCACAGCTGTCCCTATTGGGTCGAGGAGCCTATTTAGTCATCATTTCTTATTTTATTTATCTTAGAGGTTGGACTCTATTTCCTTTCAGTTTATTCTAGTGTCGGTAGTGGATTTGTCTCCGCCCGGCCAACAGCTATATTTTGACATTTACTTTGATTCATGAGATACCATTTTCTTTATATTCTGTGGATGAGATTTAGCTTTTACCTGTGACTGTCTGTTATTATTATTCACAAAACAGCTTATGTGTATATTCGAGATTTCCATATATTGGAGTATATCCCGTATATATGCAGCTGGCATGCTTCGTTCCTAGCCCTATGTATTTGGGACTGGGGCGTTACAGGGTGCGGGTCGTGACACATTTTTGTGGTGGCCCATGCAGGTCTCCGAGTTAGAGTCACAACTAGTGCGATTTTTCGTAGTGGTGCTCGACTTAGAGTGCTGCTACGAGCCTGCTATTAGAAATTTGGTCCTAGTTATTACTACTAGAATTCTTCAATCACACCTAGGAAAATTTTCGATCTTTTGATTATCATGATGTCTCTCCTTGTATTAAATTAACTTTCCTTCTTTGATAATATCTTCTCATGTTCTATATTGATCTCTTTGTTTCAATTCGTCTCCATGATGACGAAGACGCACCCGCAGGCCACTGGATCGAGTAGCTTGTACGAGAGACCTGACCAGGCTGAGGAGGAAGTTCAGGAGACTGTCCCCAGTGTTTTCTACTATCCCGGAGGCCGTGGCAGTTGCACAGGGAGGTCTACCACCTCCACCCCAGAGGGTTTCGGTCGTTGTTCCAGAGATACTACCGCCACCACCTCCGATACCGACGGATACACACCATATGTTCCTTCTCCTTCAGCAGATGATGGAGACTCAGCGAGCCTAGGCAGAGGCATCGCAGCGCCAGACGGAGGCATCACACCGCCAGACTGAGTTGCTGAGACAGAGCATGGAGAACTCGCATCAGCTTGCACTGGCAGCCGTGGAGAGAGTGGCATCGGGTACAGTGCAGGGCCCTACCGGCTGTTTCACTTAACAAAATGCCTAAAAATTGGCTTTTGAAAGAAAACTAGAAAAAGTACAAAAAAGTACAAATTGTTCTGGGACGAGGGTTAGTGCTCAGTTCAAATCCGTGAGTCCACACTCGGGATGAGGGTTTGGTTTTTTATTGATCTCGTGTTTATCGTTCATCCAACAGTTCATTTATGTGTAGTTGTTCTAGTGTTCGTGTTCGTAGTCATTTATCGTGTTCCTATTTTTTTTGTTTATTTTCTTGCGCATGATAAAACTATTAGATAGGAATGTATGTTATGTATCTTGCTAGTCCTCTGAGGACCTGATGATCTCTTCAGGTTTAGCCGAGCTTTAGTCAGGAGCAGATGAGAGGTTTGAGTCAGCATCAGACCGCAGTGCTTTACAGTTGAGGTCGCCTTGATTAGCAGGTTGTATTCCGATAGTATATTTCACGTATTTTTCTCTTTTCGTCTATTGGTAGTGGATTTGTGTCCACTGGACGTGACATTGATTCTTGAAAACATTCAGTTATATTCATTATTGTTCAGTTTCATGTCTTATTCATTGATCTTGCTTGTGACTTGATTATTTTGTGGATGAGATATATATCACCATGAGATTCTAGACTGCCATGACTTGTGAGTTATAGGCAGCTTTCTACCGCCGACACTGTGGCGTAGGCTGGGCTTGGACACGCTTCGCATCCGAAACGCGGGTGCGGGTCGTGACAGGTCCCACTACTTGGGAGTGTCGATAAAAAATTTCACGAGATCGGTCCCGCTACTTGGGAGTCTCGATAAGGAAGATCACGAGATCGGTCCCGCTACTTGGGAGTCTCGATACGGAAGTTCACGAGATCGATCCCGCTACTTGGGAGTCTCGATAAGGAAATCCACGCGACTGGTTGTCACCGAGATCGGTTCTGCTACTTGGGAGTCTCGATAGAAAGTTGAAAAGCATGGTCATGATTAAGGAAGTACTTGGTAGATCGAGTTGAGTCTTGCATGGTCATTGGACAACTTGCACGCAAGGTGAATTCCTCGAACGATCCCGGGGCACCGGGTTCGTGTCGGCCTAGAGGAAGAGTAGATATTATACGGCCTTCATCGACGGTACGACTCGATTGAAGTGAACTATTACAATATAGGCTGTGGGTCATTCGGTGGGAGCTCGTACCTCGCACGCGAATGGTCACCGTATACAAAGATCCAGTATAGCTTGACATTGCTAGTGCCACTCATATTGATGTGTCGGCATAAGAGCAACTATCCGCGTGTATGCCTTTGGATTTTGTCGAGTACTAGCAAATTACGAGTTGGGTTAACAATGTATAATTATAGGAAGCACTAACCTTGAATCGGTACGGGCGAGGTATGCACGGTTACAACAATATTCTGGAGCCTAAGAGTTGGCTATAGCAAGGACCCATGCTTCGGTATGAATGTGACGTCGTCATCGAGTCGTCTCGAGTTAAGTCAGGAAGGGCCGTAAGACAAGTTTGGTTAAGTCTGGTTGATCTTTGGGATGCACGGCCTCGATCTTAAGTCTAAAGGTATGACCGGCACGAGTCGTCCCTTTGACGTCGTTGGCACGAAAATGGTCTAGAGGCACATAAAAACAAGTGAAAGTCTTGGCATGGCCGAGTATGCATAAGTCTCTAATTGGCGAGAGACTGCCTCGAATATATTGAAGTCACGAATAGAGTATAGCACGACCCTGTCGATACGTGGCCAAGTATAGGCCAAGGCGTCTTTGTCCTAAGATTGATCCTAAGACAAGACTAGAAAGACAATCAAATGTGATTAAGCTGCACAAAGTAAATGAACGTGTCGATTTTGTATGGGTGGACAAGGAGCTCACTCCACCAGTACAATTGAGTACTGACACCCACACAATTTTCATGTGCAGGCACAGGTAGAAGTCCGAAGGCGCGGAGCTCACTTGGATGCGTCGAGGAACGGAGTTTCTTGGTGTTTCGAGGCGTGCGACCGCATGGAGTCAGAACTTATACGAGACATAATGTATGAACATCGCCATTCCGAAAAATCTGCCACTCGTCGCCTTGAAGCTAGTATTGAGAAACGAGAGAGAGCAGAGTGACTTGTAATATGAGAGAAAAGTGAGCTTGAGAGACTTGTAATCTGGCCTTGCGCCCTTTGTAATCTTATATTCAATATGAATAAAAGAGCATTTTGAATGACTTGTGTTTTGCTTTCAAGTTTCCGCTGCTGACTATTCAATGCTGCTGCTTGGGACTTCTGTGCGACGACCCCGTCGCTTAACCTGTAATCGGCCGTTATGGACCTGCCTTGTGTGAGCGCAATCTAGGCTCACGCGACATCACGCCTTAGCGAGGACGATCGCTCCTACGGAAGCGGGACGCGACAATTCGGTTCGATTTGAACCGAATTAACTACGAACACTCACCCCTATCGCTTATTCCTAACATACAAGGAGGTATATATCATAACATTTATTATGTTATGTTTATCATTTTGGGTTGCATTGTGTGTTGTGTTCTGATTCGATTTATTTATTAACAAAATTTAGATATTCGACGCGAATAACCGCAATATCAGAACCTTGAAAATTTCCAGAACCAAAACGCTAATTTTGATGGTTTCTGAAGGTCTAATTAACCCTAAAAATAAACATTGCCAATTAATTGATAATGACAAAAATTATCTCAATGTGGCCAAAGTTAAAAATAACAATGTATAAATAGACGAACATTGTGATGAATGTTGGAATGTTTCACTGTCATGTTTTGACTCTTTTTAGTACATATACAAGTAGAAGAACCTCCATCGTTTAAATATGTTCTATATGCGACTAAAGTGTACTATATATATGCACTAACCCTCAAATATATATAGAGAAAAATTATACAATGAAACTATTCTTAGAATCTAACTTTAAACTCACGTTGGTTCTATTTGACAGCAAAAATGGACCGTTGTTAGTGCAGCTACCCTCAGTTCAAAGATTCGGGATGAATCACCTGAATGTGGGCTTAAATGCTACTAGAGAGAATGCCATAATTGTTTTCGTTTATCAATTGTCCTCTTTTATTTTTATTTTACTTTGGCCACATTGTGATAATTTTTATCATTACCAATTGCCAACATTTATGTTTAGGGTTGGTTAGACTTAGGATTCTAGAAACATTCGAAAATCAGTATTTTTGTCATGAAGATTTTTCAAGGTTCTGAGATTACGATTAATCCGTGTCGACTGTCCAAAATTCGTTAATAATAAATTGATCAACCAGAACTCAAGAAGGTAAATAATATTTCTAGGATCGTAAATATAATTATTTTTAAAATATTTTTTAACATATTTTGGATGATCAACACGGGTCAACCGTCGTCTCAGCATCCAAATTCTAAGGTTTTTTTTTTTTTGACGGGAAGAAAAGTTTATATTTCAAGTAAAGGAACCACTTGAGTCCGTTTTACAATCTTCCTCTAGGATTTTGAGCATAAAATCCAGAGGGGATGAATAAAAAGCCAAAGCAGCTTGGTGAATGGCAGCCGAAGCCAATTCATGAGCGGCCCTATTAGCTTGTCGCCTCACAAAGTTGAAAACTGGAAGTTTCTTTAGAGAATGCATCTCCTCTTTTATAACAACAAATAGATCTCGCATTTTCCATGGGACCATAGCCTCATCTCCCTTAAGAATTCTCTGAACTGTGAGGGAGTCCCCCTCGATAATGATATCGACAACATCGATCATCTTCCCCAACAGAATGCCCTGATGAATGGCATGTAGTTCCGCCCAGAAGCCGCAATCACTCCCGTGGTAGTGTGTTAATAGCTCCGATTTAGCCGCTAGGAAGATGTCGTGTGAGTCCCTAGCCACCGCTGCCATGGCCATTTCCGAGGACGTGGTTGCGCATTCCGCATTAATTTTAATAGCTCCCTCTGGAGGGGTCCTCCAAATTTCAAGTTGGACAACTTCGAAACCAAAACTCTAATTTTCGAATATTTTTAAAAAATAAAAAATTGTATTGCACGCGCAACCGTATATGACCCAAGATTAAGTCAACCATGAACCAAATTAGGAGAAAGAGAGTAAGTTATCAATGTTTATAAACTAATCCCATCTTCAATTAACAACCAAATCTTGATGTGCTTGCTAAATCTGACAATGGATGGCTAGATAGGGACAACTGGAATTAAACATGTAAAGCAACATATTTGACAAGCGATCACCACCTCTACCACTAGATCAAGCAGAAGCTTCAACTCGTAGATGATCTCTCTCATTTCAACATCGTTCTATGAATCATCTTATATGATGGTCCCATATCCATCCACTTTCTTCCAACCCCTTCCCTTACTTTTTTTCCCCTTTTATTATCTACACACTTATTACCACTCCATCTCCACTCAAATTGCTATAAGAATTTCCTTTATGGCCATCTCTACATTTATAATGAGGACCGTTTGTCATATTCAAAGGATCTTGTACAAATATTTAAAAAAAATCATTTCATGACATTCTAAATATCATATTAGTAATATACATAGGTTTCTAAATATTTCATGACATTCTAAATATCATATACTTGGTTTCTGAAAAATATGAAAGCTTAACTCTAAGAATATAAAATTTTCATACTAGTAATATACAGAGGTTAAAAATTTATAATATTTTAATTTTGGCATTATATATGATCGTACAACTTTTACTTGCTCAGAAACGACTATGTCCATGATCGAAATGAAATGAAAGTTTTACCGGAATGGGTTGCAAGGTTGAAAAAACCTTGAGAGATTTTGAAACAAATTACGGGTGTATGACTTGAGAAACTTGGATAAGGGAGGGGAGGGGAGGAGATCCGGAATTTAAGGAGACTTGTATCCTTGCCACATGGATTTCATCTCCTCAACTACCCATTCCAAATTTCATGTACTTGATATGTTTGGTTTGCGTTTGTTGGAATTATTCAATAATTATGGGGCCACACATGTAAAATTAATTGTGTTTGGGCTATCTAAATAATTAAGCCAAATTAAAGTGGTCTATTTGGAAAATTGACTTAAGGGTATAATTGTCATGGAATTAAAGTGTAGATACCGAGATAATTCTAATTTGATGAGGGCCAAATTAGAAATTGTAGGAACGAAATAGTAAAGCGTAATACTCTAGAGGGGGGGTGAATAGAGTTGGCAGCAGAATAAAGCTAATTAAAAAGTTAGCAGCACAATCACAGAATATTAATCACAACTAAAATAATGTAAAGACAGAGTTAAGAGAGCAAACGCAAAGACAGCGATGTATACTGGTATCCCTCTGTTGAGGACTAATCCATCGGTAGAACTCTTGCTACGTTGAATCCACTATTGGAAAAACGCAAGTTTTCTTACGAAGTCCTTGCAACTTCTACAACGCGAGCTTTGATACGAAGAACTCGTCCAACTTCAAATGTGAAGAGGTATTCTTCAATCAAGCCTTCTGATTACAATCTCTCAGAAACTTCTAGACCGTACCGCACTGGCAAATTGACTAGAGGATTGTAACTGGCTTGGGATCTGAAATTGAAAGCTCTAAAAACTCTTTGGAAGACTGAAAGCTTTAGATAGAGAGAAGATTGAAAGTGAATGAGTGAGTTGAAATGATCGAAATCCTTCTCTATTTATAGGAGTTCCAAAAGCAGACTTCTGTCAGAATTCGGGCAGAATTCGGGCAGAACTCTTTGAGCAAAATCTCGATCAAATCCGCAACTGCAGGAGGACCAAGTTCCAGAGATTCAAAATCACAACGGCCACCAACCGAACTCTGGCCGAACTCTGGCCGAGTTCTGTCAGGGTTAGGTTAGGGTTTTAAAAATAGGTTTTGGTGATTTTGAAAACCTTTTTGAAAACCTTTTTGATAGGACATTTTTAAAAACATTTTGAATTATTTAGGGATAGCTTATTTGCCAGTACGACTCGGTGTACAACAAATTCATAGACTCAAATAAAATGAAAATTATATTGCATAGGAAATACAGACTCGAGTAGGCAAACAGATCTTCAGTCTTGAACGGAGTGGATAGCCAATCTTGCTTATGTCCAAGAATCCGAGATGTCCCAACTAGCTTTGTATATCCAGACAGAGTTTGATCCATTATTAAAATCAGGTTGATCATATGACCAATGGGCCAACAATCTCCTCTATTTTGATAATTGACAAACTATGAATGATATAACATTAAGCTTGTTCAAAAGAATCAAAACGTGAAATTGTTCATGTCCTGTATTTAACTCAAAAAAAAAAAATGTTAGATCTTTAATTTTCTCCCCCTTTGTCACTTAGCAAAATAATTGCATAAGAGAAGGCTCCCCCGCATTTAATGCAGAAGGCTCCCCCACAATTTAATGCATAAGGAACAAATAGTGAGAAAACATATAAAAGAGATAAGGCATAAAAATTAGAGAGATATCATTGCAGGCATGTATTGTCTCTAAAGAATATTATCACAGGCATGCTATTGTTTCAAAAACATAAAAGAAATCTCAGGCATGCTATTTCACAGGCAGTTTGTAATGAAGAAGCAGTATAAAGAGATAGTGCTAAAACAAAGTGCTGAAATAAACTGAAATACCATAACTGAAACACCATAAACATGTCCATGAAGATAAAAGTACTGAAAGCATACTACAAAGTGCTGATAAATATCAAAAGTACTGATAAAAGAAATACTGATAAAAACTTGGAATATTGGAGCAATTCCAAGTATACAATAGAATGTCACTAAAAAGTCAAATCACATCTCCTCATCACTATCCTCGTCATCATCATCATCAGCAGCTCGGCCAGCATGACCGGAAGGACCAGCACCAGAAGTACCAGCGCCAGACGGATGAGTAGGGGCGCCAGCATAGAACTCACCAACGTAGTCACGAGGTGCACGATACCAATCATAGGCGTTACCTGGCTGGAAGTAGGTATGGACAGCCTCATCCTCACAGCGGTAACCCGAAAAAGCTGGATCTCGAGGGATGGAGGCGGCAGAGTGACCAGTCTGGGCAAAACGCAGATCGGCCAAGGAGTTTGCTATCGCCTGGTAACGGGTGACGTCGCGGAACTCACGTTCGCGAGCCATGTCCGTCAACGAGACGTGCAAAGCAGATAAGTGCTGATGTATGCCCTCAAATGTTATAGCATACTGATGAGGTGGTGGAGGAGGTGCAGTAGGAGGAGCAGTAGGTAGAGCTGAAGCAGTTCGGCTGCGACGAGATAGCTGAAGAAACTTGGGCTCAGAGTCCTGAGTACAAGTCGATAGATCGATCTCGAATCGCTGAAAGATACGAGGGAAAATCATCACATAAGAGAGATTTCGATCTCTTGCACGACATCGTCCCATCATCTGAATGATAGTCTTAGGGGTAGAAAAAGGAATCCCCTTAAGAAAATGGTACATGATGGACAGCTTAAGTGAGGTCACATCATCTTTGGAAGTGGATTTGGGAAGGATAGTAGAGTAGATGATGCGATGCAATTCGTAGTTGAACAAGTTCAGGTTGTTAGCCTTGAACTTTCCAGAGCGTACTCTGTCAGGAGCACAGAGTTCCGCTTTGAAACTAGTGAGTGTCGTGCCTTCGGGAAAATCAAATTCCGTGATGTCTACTAGCGGTTCACCTTCATTGGAAATACCAAGAATCTCTGCTAGGAGGGCATCATCGAACTCGATGTCGATGCCTCCAACACGTGTGCTCACAACAAAAGTGTTTACTACGAGATTGCAATAGAATAAACGAATGGCATTAGTAGCTATCGGGAAGCACAGTTTAACAAATAAGTGTAACCCTAATGCCTCAAACAAGTGACGATGATCGAGAAATACCGTCCATTTGATCGGAGCGCCGCCGCATATGGATCGGGTGGAAAAATCACCGTACCATAATAGGGCTTGGTCGAGGGTTTGAAAGAAGAACCCATCGAAAGTGCCGTCGCTCGTTTGGATCGGCGAAAAGAGTGAATCCGTGTGTGGATTCGAAGACGACCCTTCCTCACTAGGAGTGGTCTTCTTCTTCCTCTTGAATGGATTAAATTTAGGTGCCATTGAAGTAAAAGCACAAATTGAAAGGTGGAGAGAGATGGAGTTATACCTCACGAAATCAGGATATGTTGTAGAGAATGTCGATCTCCGCACGATTCCAAATTTTGGAGAGATTTTACCAAGTAGATTGGAAGAAAAGATTGGTAAAGAACTAGGGTTTGATGGCTCGGGTCGGCTGCTGCTGCTGTTTGAATTGGTTTGGAAGCAATGAAAGAGAAGAAGCTCTTGGGTTCTGGATATATACACAGATACCCTCAACCGAACTTGGGCCGAATTCGGTCAGAGCTCTGGCCGAATTCGCCTAGGGTTCTTCAAAGTTGATTTAAGCCACTTCTTTTTCATTGTCTCATTTCAAATATTTAATTCAAAGATTAGTTATTTTAGCCTTCAAATAACATAATTAATTATATTTTATGAATTAAATGTCGTTACACAGCAACTGTCTCAAATTAGCTGTAGGAGTACTGTTCCAGCTGGCGGAGGTTCACCGGGGAACTCTTAAATACCGTTTCGCTTCAACCGTAGTTGTGGTGACAGACAGACTCTTTATTGGCTTGTCTCTAACACAGTTTTTGCGTATTGATATATAATCATAAAATAGAATCAATTAATATTATTGACGTCCAAAATTCCTAATTCTCGACGTAAATAATTGAAACGATCTTCCGCTAGAGGTTTAGTGAAGATGTCAGCTAATTGATTTTCAGTATCTATGTACACAAAGTTTATATCTCCATTTTGATGATGATCTCTAAGAAAATGATGTCTAATCTCGATATGTTTAGTACGAGAGTGACATACTGGATTCTTAGTTAAATTAATAGTGCTCGTGTTATCACAGAAAATGGGAATATGTGTGTAAAATAAATCATAGTCTTCTAGGGTTTGTTTCATCCACAAAATCTGAGCGCAACAACGTCCTGCGGCGATGTACTCAGCCTCTATTGTTGATAGGGCTACAGAATTTTGGTTTTTACTAAACCAAGAGACTAAAGCTTTGCCTAAGAAATGACATGTGCCACTTGTACTTTTTCTATCAACTTTGCATCCAGCAAAATCTGCATCCGAATAACCAATAAGGTCAAAGGACTTAGTTTTGGGATACCACAAGCCAACAGAAGAAGTGCCTTTAAGGTATCGAAAGATACGCTTAACTGCGGACAGATGTGATTCCTTTGGGTTAGCTTGAAAACGTGCACACAGGCAAACACTAAACATTATATCTGGACGACTTGCAGTTAAGTAAAGTAAACTACCAATCATACCTCGATACTTACGAGTGTCGACTGGCTTGCCTTGTTCATCTGAATCAAGCTTTGTTGAAGTTACCATTGGAGTGCCAATAGGTTTGACATTGTCCAGATCGAACTTCTTTAGCAAGTCTTTTGTATACTTGGCTTGATTTATGAATGTCCCATTATCAGTTTGTTTGATTTGCAGTCCGAGAAAGAATTTCAGTTCTCCCATCATGCTCATCTCAAACTCATTCTGCATACACTTAGAAAATTCTTGACACAGAGATTCATCAGTAGATCCAAATATAATATCATCAACATAGATTTGAATTAAAAGCAGCTTGCCATTAAAAGATTTAATAAACAGTGTAGTGTCAACCTTCCCTTTTGAAAAACCGTTGTCAAGTAGAAAAGAGCTTAGACGATCATACCAAGCACGAGGGGCTTGTTTTAAACCGTATAGAGCTTTCTTCAACTTGAAAACATGATCTGGGTTTTTGAAATCCGTGAAACCTGGAGGTTGTGCTACAAAAACTTCTTCTTTTATAAATCCATTTAAAAAAGCACTCTTCACATCTATTTGAAAAAGTTTGAAATCATGAAAACATGCAAATGCACATAACATGCGAATGGATTCTAATCTTGCAACTGGGGCATAAGTCCCATCGTAGTCGATACCTTCTTCTTGATTGTATCCTTGAGCTACGAGTCGAGTCTTATTATGAGTCACTAAACCATTCTCATTCAGTTTTTTTCAGAATACCCAACGGGTGCCAATGACCGGATGATCAACAGGCCTGGGAACAAGTTCCCAAACTTGATTCCGTTCAAATTGGTTTAATTCCTCTTGCATAGCATCTATCCAAAAACTATCACTACATGCTTCATCAATAGTTTTAGGTTCTAGCTGTAAAATAAATACAACACTAGAAATAATATCTCTACAGGATGTACGAGTACTTACTCCCTTGGTAATATCATCAATTACCAAATCCTTTGGATGATTAGCTATAAATTTCAACCTTTTTGCTTCATTCTGAAGGTAGCTGGTTCCTGGATCTTCTCTAGGAGGTTCAGCTAGTACAGAGCTTGGTTGAGAAACAGCTGGAGTTGAGCTTGGTACAGATGTATCTTCGTCATTGTCATCAATCGCCATTTGATTTAATTCATCAAAGGTGACATTGATTGACTCTTCGATGATCATGGTACGTTTGTTGAAGACTCTGTATCCTTTGCTCTTGGCCGCATAACCTAAAAATATACCTTCATCGGCCTTTTCATCAAATTTTCCCAAATTATCTTTTGTATTAAGAATAAAACATTTACAACCAAAATTCTAAAGTATGAAACTGAGGGAATTCTATCAAACCATAACTCAAATGGAGTCTTCTTCGATTTGGGTCGAATTAGAACTCTATTGAGAACAAAGCAAGCTGTGTTGACAGCTTCAGCCCAGAAATATTTGGGTAGACTAAACTGGTTTTAACATCACTCTGGCCATTTCGGTTAGAGTTCTGTTCTTACGTTCCACAACTCTATTTTGTTATGGAGTCCTAGGGCAGGAGAACTCGTGTATAAAACCGTGTGTGTCACAAAATTACTCAAAATCAGCATTCTCGAATTCGCCACCATGATCGCTTCTAATGCGAGTGATCATGTAACCTTTTTCATTCTGAACTTTCTTGCAAAAGGCGACAAATTTGGATAATGCATCATTCTTGCGTGTCAAGAAATATACCCACGTGTATCTAGAGAAATCATCTACAATTACGAAAGCATAAAGTTTACCTCCGAGGCTAGCAACTCTGCTAGGACCAAATAAGTCCATATGAAGCAATTGTAGAGGTCTAGTAGTACATACTGCGTTTACTGACTTGAAAGTGGATCTGGTAGCTTTGTTTCTTTCACATTGACTGCATACCGAATCCTTCTTGAATGTAATGTCTGGTAAACCGCGTACTAGCTTCTTTGTGGATAATCTTGATATTGTATCCATATTAGCGTGACCGAGTCTCATATGCCACAGATGACTCTCATCACTCTTGGCCATTAAGCATCTACCTGAAATGTTAGTTTCTTCTAACAAATAGAAAACATATATATTGTCTTCCCTGATACCTTCAAAGATAGTACTACCAGTTGAGCTATCAACTATAGTACATTTGTCTTTGCCAAAGTTGATGCCATAACCATGATCAACTAGATGACTTATGCTGAGTAGGTTATGTTTCAACTCGGTAACCAGACAGACATCCTTAATTACAGGATAGGGAGACTTACCAACATCACCGATACCAATAATGTACCCTTTCAAATTATTACCGAAGGAGACATAGCCTTCCTTCTTTTTCTTCGACAGTGTTGCAAATAGGGTAGCGTCACCGGTCATATGCCGTGAGCAACCGCTGTCGAGGATCCATTTGCTTCTAGCATGTGAAGGGTGTTCCACCTATAAAATAGTTTGCAGATGAAATCTTTGGTACCCATTTCTTGTAGGGTCCTGAATTGTTAGCTTTAGGTATCCAAGCATAAATATTTAAATCTACAAGCTTTCTCATTCTACATACAGATGATATATGACCAATGAGGCCACAATAATGATATTGTGCATGTCGAGTGTTGAAAGCTGAGTGGTGTGCATGGTTGGTAGGTTTGGGTTTTCTAGTATAGAAGAAAGCATACCTATAATCTTGTTTGGGCTTAACCTTTTGGGGTAAAGGTTTGATAGGGTTAGGTCTGACAGTGTTTGGCTTGGGAATGTTCCGATTTCTCGGTAAGTGACACGTGTTAGGGTAGGAAGCAGCAGGCTCAGGCTGTTTTTCTAACCTAATTTCCAATCTTTTGGAAGTGTCATACAACTTAGTATAATCAGAAGTAAGTGATTCCATTCTGATTTGTGCACATTGAAGACTTTTCTTCTCTATAGAAAGTTCTTCCTTGAGTTGGTCAATAATTTTGTCTTTCTCTTCAGATGACTTGGTAGTCTCGTGTAATAAGAGCTTTATTGAAGAAAGCTCACCAGACTCACTAACATTATTTCTAACCTCAGCTAGTAGGTCGGTAAGTCTACCTATTTCACCTTTGTACTCTTTGAGTACCTTCTTAGAGGTCTGATACTTACTACGCAGTTTCCTGTAATCAGTCATCAGGTCACTGAAGGCATCTCCTAATTGCTCAAAGGTGAAGTCATCATAAGTTTCTACAGGTTCAGTAGGTACCTGATCGGTTGCCATGAAGCATACATTTGCAGCGTCCTCTGAGTGTTCGTCTTCTGAGTCGCTGGCTTCACTCTCATGCCATATGCTGGTGTTGGCATATTTCCGAGATGTTGATCTTTTCAGGTTGCCCTTTTCATACCAGTTGTTCTTCTTGCTCGATGATGAATTGGTGGGACAGTCCTTCTTCATATGTCCTTTCTTCTTGCAGTCATAGCAGACAGCATCTTCTTGGTACCAGTTGTTGCTGTTGTTCTCTTTGACTCTCTTCTCATGTCTCATGAATCTTTTGAACTTCCTTGCTAGGAGTGCTTGATCTTCAGCGTCAGATCCACTGCTGTCTGAGTCATCTTCAGCAGCTTTTCTGTGCTGAGCCTTGAGGGCGATAGTCTTCTCCTTTGGTGCAGGCTCTTCAAAATCTTGTAGCTCCAGTTCATGAGTGAGTAGCTTACCCATGAGTACTTCAAGGGACATAGTTGTGAGGTCGTTCCCTTCAATGATTGCAGTAGCCTTTGGAATCCAGTTCTTGGTGAGAGCTCGCAGGAGTTTGCGAATCTTTTCATGGTTACTGTAATCTTTGCCTAGGGAGGACAAAGGATTTACAATATCCAAGAACCTCTCGAACATTTGTGTAACTGTTTCGTTAGGCTTCATTTTGAACGCCTCGTACTCTTGAGTAAGTCTGCTGACTTTAGATTCCTTGACTTGAGTCGTGCCTTCATGTGTGACTTCGAGTAGCTTCCATACTTCATTAGACGTTGTACAGATAGTCACCCTGTTAAATTCAGTTCTGTCTAAAGCACAAAAGAGAGCATTAATGGCACGTGCGTCAAGACTGGCCCTTTTCTTTTCTTCCTCTGTATATCTGCTATGGGGTTTTTCAACTAAAACTCCATCAACATTTATACGAGGTGGCTTTTGATAGCCATCAAGAACAATGGACCATAAATCAAAATCAAGAGATTTCAAGAAGAAACTCATCCGTGTTTTCCAATATGTATAATTCGTACCATCAAACAGTGGGGGTCTGTTTATGGCCTGGCCTTCACTTGTGAATTTCACAGTTGCCATGTGTTGTGTTGTGATCTATATAACAGTTAATTAAAATGAATAAATAATTGTACTGTTACCTTTGCTTTACCTGTAACACCCGCCTTGATACCAATTGTAGGAACGAAATAGTAAAGCATAATACTCTAGAGGGGGGTGAATAGAGTTGGCAGCGGAATAAAGCTAATTAAAAAGTTAGCAGCACAATCACAGAATATTAATCACAACTAAAATAATGTAAAGACAGAGTTAAGAGAGCAAACGCAAAGACAGCGATGTATACTGGTATCCCTCTGTTGAGGACTAATCCAGTCGGTAGAATTCTTGCTACCAGTTGAATCCACTATTAGAAAAACCGCAAGTTTTCTTACGAAGTCCTTGCAACTTCTACAACACGAGCTTTGATACGAAGAACTCGTCCAACTTCAAATGTGAAGAGGTATTCTTCAATCAAGCCTTCTGATTACAATCTCTCAGAAACTTCTAGATCGTACCGCACTGGCAAATTGACTAGAGGATTGTAACTGGCTTGGGATCTGAAATTGAAAGCTCTAGAAAACTCATTGGAAGACTGAAAGCTTTAGATAGAGAGAAGATTGAAAGTGAATGAGTGAGTTGAAATGATCGAAATCCTTCTCTATTTATAGGAGTTCCAAAAGCAGACTTCTGTCAGAATTCGGGCAGAATTCGGGCAGAATTCGGGCAGAACTTTTTGAGCAAATCTCGGTCAAATCCGTAACTGCAGGAGGACCAAGTTCCAGAGATTCAAAATCACAACGGCCACCAACCGAACTCTGGCCGAACTCTGGCCGAGTTCTGTCAGGGTTAGGTTAGGGTTTTAAAAATAGGTTTTGGTGATTTTTGAAAACCTTTTAGAAAACCTTTTTGATAGGATATTTTTAAAAACATTTTGAATTATTTAGGGATAGCCTATTTGCCAGTACGACTCGGTGTACAACAAATTCCTAGACTCAAATAAAATAAAAATTATATTGTATAGGAAATACAGACTCGAGTAGGCAAACAGATCTTCAGTCTTGAACGGAGTGGATAGCCAATCTTGCTTATGTCCAAGAATCCGAGATGTCCCAACTAGCTTTATATATCCAGACAGAGTTTGATCAATTAATAAAATCAGGTTGACCATATGACCAATGGGCCAACAAAAATATCAAAACACATGTGTATATATATATATATATATATATATATATATATATATATATGTGTGTGTGTGTGTGTGTGTGTGTGTGTGTGTGTGTGTGTGTATTCATTAGGGTTATGGTCCCCAACTTATACGGCCACCAAAGAGAAGGTTCTCTCTTTTTCTCTTCTGCATCCCCATCAACAGAAAGAGAGGGACAAAGGATTCGGATTCACCTTTGTCATTAAGGGTCGTAGCAAGTTGAAAGATCGAACCCAATAAAGAGTCGATCGCTTCAACATCCATCAAGCCAAGTAATTGATTCAGGTACGCTTCCACAATCAATTTAATTTATGTTCTCCATCTCATGAATCGACATGGCACAATAAATTTTTTTAACAAGTGGTATCAGAGCCTTCTGTTTGATTTGTGAGGTCGAAGTTTTTGAATCCAATTTTTATTGTTGTTCTGGAATCCTAGATTGTTCAATATAATTTAATTTAGGATTCTGATTGTTCGATCAAAGTTTTTTTTTAATGATCTGTCAAAGAAAGAACAAATTAGGTCAGCATATGCTAATTCGGATCTTGTGTTTTTGGTAAATTATATTCAGATTTAAAAGTTCAGATCATGCCTACAGTTTATGGACGGTTAGGATTCGGTTAATAAAAAAATATAGAAATTTTGTCGTTGGGTCTGATGCATAGTGCTTTCTTGGTGCATTGTACGTGTTGTTATTGTGTGGCATGTAAAATTTCTAACAGTGGAATATACTTAAATTTGTGGTTTTAGTTTGTTCAAAAGTCGATTATTTTTTATGCAAAAGTTGCATTGTGTTTTCTCCTGATGGATTCTAGGACTTTTAGCATTGAGTGCCAAAAGGCATTGTCATGTAGTTGGTACTGCATACAATTGAAGATCTATTTGATTTGGGAAACATATGAATGAGGAGGACCAAAGTCATGCCAAAAAGCTTCCAGGCCAGAAAAATCATTAGGAGATCGCTTTTAATTTGGTAGAAAAAGGAATATTAATTTTGCAAAGTAGATGATTTGTTGTTGGAAACATATTCAGGATGCTACTTTTGGCTAGGAATGACAAATGTTGTTCCTGTTGAAGATATATAAATGGTGTTGGAGTTATTCACATGTTATATGTACTTGAAGTTTAAGGATTAAAGTTTTTTATAATCAATATGTTATTGCTTCTATATAGCTGCATGATGCTCCATTATCCATAATGTACACTCTTATTTGGATTTATTTGGTCTGTTTGCTATATGTTCTCCTCTGGATGCATATCTTCAGTAGATTATTTTATTTGAAGTAACCTTTTTTTTGGGTTATTTGATATAATCTGTTATTGCATATATTTGACCTTCTATAGATTATTCTATTTAAAGTAATCCTTATGCATTATTTGATATTATCTTTGGATGCATATCCTCCGTAGATTATTTCATGAATTTTGTTATAGTGATAATATCCAATTTTACCAAATTGAAATTCATGATTATGCTTTTAATTACTTTATTTGAGTAATAATCTTATGAATATGCATGTATATAAAGTTTTGGACATGATTTAGTTTGTAAATTTTAGTTAACATTCAAATTTTTTTGGTGCCTTTTGTGACTAGCAATAGTTGTCTAATATTCTAAATAGACTCATTGAAACAAGATGTCGCCAAAGTGACCTCTCTTGCGTAGATAGTCTATGAGGGATGTTGGATGTTTGTGTGTGTATATTCATGCGGGTATTAGTCGGCCCAATGGAAGGTTAATACTTGGCCGAATTGCACACATACTTGTGGTGATAAATGTGTGACAATTGTAAGGTTTACATGTGAATAATAACCCGATCCAAAGATAGGCTTATTATTTGACATGACTTATTGTCAACGTTTGATCATTACACCAAGAGTACCACTTACAGTTAATATCACTGTCCAAAGACTTGATATTAATGATGTACTAGGTATCTTGAGATGGGGTTCACCATTATTTGAATTTGTTTGACTATATTTTACTCTTTGGTTATTAATGAGAGCATGTTTGTCTATTTATTATTTGTACTCTTTATAGTTAATGTTGTTAAAATATCTGCCAATAAGATTTTAATTTTTATGTTTAATGGGATAAGCTTGAAGGACAAAAAGAAATGAATATAGTAGCTGCTAAGGGTCCAGGTCAAAAGAAACAAAAATATAAAACTAAGGGTTGTTCTTTTGTGATAAGACGGGACAAATAAAGAAGAAATGTACAAAGTACTACGCATGTCGTATAAAGAAAAGTACAATTCCAAATTTGGTCTATTCTGAGGTTAATTTAGATTTAGTACCTAAAAATACGTGGTGGTTAGATTCTGGTGCTACTACCCACATTAGTGTTTATAGACAAGGTTGTATGAGCTACCGAAGCCAATTGATGGTGAAAGATACATCTGTGTGGGTGACGGCAAATCGGTAGAAGTGGATGCAATAGGACATTTTAGGTTATTTTTAGGAACCGATTATTATTTGGATTTGATAGACACTTTTATTGTACCGTCTTTTAGACGAAATTCAGTTTCAGTTTCCTTAATGGACAAATCCGGTTATCATTGTTCATTTGGAAATAATAAATTTAGTCTATCTTTAAATCCAAATATTATTGGTAACGGTTCCTTTAAGATTTATGATCACCTATATTCAGTTGAAACTATTGCAGCTTAAATAAAACCTTGCAAGTGGAGTCATGTAGTACTAAACACAAAATTAACAATAAATATTTTTAGCCTCATTATGACATAAGCGATTATGTCACATCTCTAGAAATAGAGTTGAACAATTTGTGTCTGATGAGATTTAGATTTTATTGACTTTATAGACTTTAATGTCTATATTAATGTGTAAAGGAAATACAGACCAAAGTTAAATTGTAAACAGCTACTTTATTGGCTATGCTGACAGATCAATGGGTTAATAATTATACGGTCCCACACTAAGAAATTTTTTTAGACGAGAAGTGTAATATTTTTGAGGATGTTGAGTTTGGGGGAGAAATAAAGTCAAAGACATTATCTTTGAGGAGGAATCGATTGAGATTCCTACTATCACTTTTGACGATGTACAGGATTTTGTACCTATCATTGATCAAGAAGTAAATTCGGAACCTCAACAAGACAATGTCGAATTACCTCTACAAGTCGTTGTTGAGATACCTTGACAAGATAATGTAGCGGCACCCCCATTCAAGACAAGGTGATGATTTCTGAGGAACAAACTCAACAACCGGTAATATTAAGATGGTCCACCAGAGAAAGGAGAAATATAATTTCGGATAATAGGAACGTAAGGAAGACTATGGATACTGGAAGATGATCTAATCAACTTCCGTCAGGCCATGGAAAGTTCTAGTTCTCAAAGTGGATTGATACAATAAATAAGGAGTATAAGTTCATGCAAGACAATAAATTTTAAGAACTTGTCCTATTACCAAAAGATGTGAAGCCCGTTGGCTGTAAATGGATATTTAAAACCAAGAATGATTCGAAGGATAATGTGGAGAGGTATAAAGTACGTCTTGTAGCTGGTGACTTTACTCAAAATTTTGGGATTGATTTTAAAGAGTTTTTCTCTTCGGTATCTTTGAAAAACTCCTTTAAAACAATCATAGCACATGTTGCACATTTTGATCTTGAATTACATTAAATGGATGTCAAAACGACATTTCTCAATGGTAACATTGATGAAACAGTTTATATGGTGCAACCAGAAAACTTTGTGTCGAAAGACCAAAAGAATATGGTTTGCAAATTGACAAAATTTATTTATGAACTCAAGCAAGCTTCTCGTCAAAGGTACTTCAAGTGATTATCTCGTTTGGTTTTGAGATGAACACTGTTGAAGATTGTGTGTATCACAAGTTCAGTGGGAGTAGAAATAATTTTTTGGTTTTGTATATTGATTGAAGTGTTCAATGCAAACCAGGTGACACCTCTCGTTAAAGGAGACAAATTCGGTCTCAAATAAGTGCCCTAAGGTTAGCCTTAAAATTAAAAAAATACAATAGATTTTTCCTTCATGATCAGTTGTAGGGAGTCTAATGTATACACAAGTATGTACGCGTCAGGATATTGCGTACATAATTCGGATGTTAGGCAGATATTTAAGCATATATGGATGGATCATTGGGTAGCAGCCAAACTACTTAAGTAATTAATAGAGAACAAGAAATTATATGCTCTTTGTAGGAGAGGGAATAATTCTGGAGATCATAAGGTATTCCGACTCCGATTTTGTTGGATGCCAACACAGCAGGAGATCCATATCAAGTTATGCTGACTAATGGAGATATATTTTGGATGAGTGTCAAACATGCACTCATAATTTCTTCCATCATGAAAGCAAGGTTTATAACATGCTGTGGGGTATCTATTCAGGGAATATGGTTGCGAAATTGTCACAAGGCTGCGCCTACAGTACGGTGTTGAAAGACCACATAAAATTATGGTGTGATAATAAATCAGCAGTATTGTATTCCAATAACAACAGAAACTTGTATAAGTCAAAGGATATTGGCATAAAGCTTCTAGTTGTGAAGGAAAGAATTCAGAATGGTTATAGTGTTCATATAGCACATTAGGACAAACTCCATGTTAGCGGATCCGCTCACAAAAGCATTATCACCCATGGTCTTTCATGAGCATACTGCTCATATGGGTGTTAATTAAGAATATGACAATATAGTGGGAGTTTGTATTTGGGTGCTATTTGATTTTGGACACATTTATGTATTAAAGTATTTTGGATATTTATCTGATCAGATATATGGAAATTTAGTTCATTCTGTTTTCATTATGTTAAAGTATTGATCTCATTAAAGTTAAGGAGGACCAGTTGGAAATTGACATGTATTGATCATATTGCGTGTAATTTCCATGCTACGCATCCATGATTGATCTATGTCATTTAGCCATATTGGTATATGTGACCATTGATGGTTTAGTTACGCTATATGTGACGAATGCCGCTTTGATCCTATGTTGATATGGTTAATGGACGAGATTTTGTCTAAATATACCCTAAGGATTAAGATAGCAATTTATGAGCTCACTAAGGTAAACACAATTATAAGGTTACATATGTGGCCCAGTGGGAGATTGTTGGAATTATTCAATAATTATGGGGCCACACATGTAAAATTAATTGTGTTTGGGCTATCTAAATAATTAAGCCAAATTAAAGTGGTCTATTTGGAAAATTGGCTTAAGGGTATAATTGTCATGGAATTAATGTGTAGATACCGGAGATAATTCTAATTTGATGATGGGCCAAATTAGAAATATCAAAACACATGTATATATATATATATATATATATATATATATATATATATATATATATATATATATATGTGTGTGTGTGTGTGTATTCATTAGGGTTATGGTCCCCAACTTATACGGCCACCAAAGAGAAGGTTCTCTCTTTTTCTCTTCTGCATCCCCATCAACAGAAAGAGAGGGACAAAGGATTCGGATTCACCTTTGTCATTAAGGGTCGTAGCAAGTTAGAAGATCGAACCCAATAAAGAGTCGATCGCTTCAACATCCATCAAGCCAAGCAATGGATTCAGGTACGCTTCCGCAATCAATTTAATTTATGTTCTTCATCTCATGAATCGACAGGGCACAATAAAAATTTCTAACAGCGTTATCAGTACATTGGAAAAGTAAAGTCATTCAATTTCTGTGTTTGGATACCAAAAAAAAAAGATTTCCAAAGAAAAAAATAGAAAAAAAATGGTTCTCTCACTCACCCATGGATTCACTTTCACATCCCAAATTTATTCACTTTCCCTTACAATTTTTTTAAACTTTTCCGAACACAGAATTATTTTAATAAAACTTATAACTTTCCAAAAAAATAATAAATAATTAGTTTTTTTTTCTTTCGTTTTTGCCAACCAAACAATGCAAAAATGCTTAGAAGTTGAACAACTTGGTAGAGTGTATATATATATATATATCTATACTATTATATAATTGGAATAGTAGGGGTATGGTTAATATATATTTCTAATAAAACTTTCTTACTTACAAGTTTCATTATTTATGGACAAAAATGTAATTTAGCTACCTATTCATTTAAACCTCCTAAGAACTAACTAAAATGTGGTATAACCGCAATCTATCTCCTTCTCTCTCTCTTTCCTTTCCTCCGCTCTCTTCCGTCCCCTCCGCTCTCTTTTTTTTCCTGCTCTCCTTTCTTTTTCTTTGCTGGTTTCTTCCAAACTAAGGTTAGTACTTTATTTTATACAAAAAATTGGTTGAATGTGTTCATGTTTCTTCATATACCTTTTTTATTTTGCTACATACTATGACTCCTATCTGAGATTTGTTTGTATTTTTAATAGCTTTTGGATATGGGAATGAGGATTGCTTTGTGAATAAAGTTGACATGAATGCTTCAGGTATTATTTATTTATCATGGTATAGTCCTTGCATATTTTGAACATGCAATTTAATAGAGTTTGTAAGTATGAAGGAACCATTGGGTTGAGGCTGAAGGTTGGATTATCATGTCGGATTTTGAGAATGTAAGCCAATTATTTGAAACAATGTTTTATTTTGTATAGTTAATATTAACGATATATTTGGCGTAAATAAATAATATAATGATATATTATTGTAACGTTGTGATCCCTAACATAATTAACTTTGATTGATTCTTATATTGTGTAGATAATACAACCACTGAGGCATGATTTAATTTTTTGTACGATCAGTACATGTTGTAATTAAATTTGAAAGAATGATATTTTTATTTCGTATAGTCACATGCATTTTATTTCAGAGAGATCACTAAACAATTCAACGAAATAAATATCATGATTATTGTTCAAAGTACTCCAAATTTTTATAAAGATTAATTGTACTAAATTGTCCAAGATGTTTCAATTTTGTTTATTTTGATCAATTTTCTAACTATTCTCTCTTTTTATTTTTATTTTTATTATTTTGGTTTGTCTTCCACATGAAGAATAGAAAGAAGAGAAGAAAATAAAAATACCTAACAATATGCTTCAAATTTCTCAAATATTATTTTTGAAATTTTTTAAGTATAAGATTTAATATTATTCGAATTATTCACAATTTGATATTATTCGAGTTATTCACATTTAAAAAAATATTTAGTAGATCTTGATATAACGATCTACCAAATTCAAATTTAAATATTATAGATATTTTGATTTAAATAAATAAATAATGTGTTGCACATGCAATAAATTTAATATTTTTTTATAATTTATGTATCCATTTTTTTAAAATAATCTTATTCTAACAAATTTGTTTAGGATTTAAATTGTCAATGTTTGTTACTTATCGTTTATAATCATATTCAAACAAATTTTTTTAATTAGATTTTCGTGTTTAGTAAGTTTGTTTGATTGCTTTCTTTGTCAACTATCAACATTTCTAAAAGCAAAAGTTATATCAAAATATATTAATTTTTCAATTATTTTTGTTATGTTTTTTGCTTTATAAAATAGTATAAATATTTGTAAAACATGTTGCTCATGTATTGTGTGTGCAATGTCACTAGATTATATAGATTATAATTATATTTTACGTTATGTTTACTACACAAATAATACTAACAATTGCACAACGCGTAACACACGTATATTATATTTTATATATATTTCTGTTTGTGCCCGGACACGTATTTGCTCCCACAAAACTAATCACATATGAGGTACTTGAGTTACTTATGTCTAATAACTAATGAAATAAAACATATTTATTACCTTTGCTTCCATATAACCTCTTCAACTTTCTTTATTTCATGCAGAACAATGCATGTTATCAATACCGGTGACTATCGACTGTTTATATGTAAGCAAGAGTTACCAGTCAAGTCATGTTGATGACTACCTTTGCTTCCATATAACCTATTTAGATTTCCTTATTTATTGCAGGACAATGCATGATGTCAATACCGGTGACTATCGACCATTTATATGTAAGCAATAGTTACCTGTCAAGTCCTGTTGATGAAGATGCTGTCCGAAGACGCTAACAAATAACATTTTATTATAGCAATTTTTGTCAAGTGAGTTATTTTATATGGTGAAAGTAAATATTTCTGTTCATTAAGTTTGGTAGAATATTTTCATAATTAAATAAGATGATATCAACATTTCTAACATATTCAACTATTCTATCAGACAATACTAATTTTAAAAAAAAAAAAATTGATCTTATGTTATGTTTCCTACATTAAAGGGTGTGAACAATTGTGAGACGCGTGTGCCATGACACTAGTATATATATATATATATATATATATATATATATATAGAGAGAGAGAGAGAGAGAGAGAGAGAGAGAGAGAGAGAGATAGTATTTTTTTTGAAGTTCTAAACTTTAGTTCCTATTGGGGCTAGTGATTTTATGTCAATTTAGAGTTTAAGTTCTGACATATTCAATTGAAAATTTTATGTCTTGAATTTTTTTTTTTTTTTTTTTTTCTATTATACCCTCTCTCACCTACACATTGAAGTTTCGAGGGAGGGTACAATGGAAAGAAAAGAAAATATATAAATTTATGGTTCAAACTTTCTAATTGAAAGTGTTAGAACTTTAACTCTAAACTGTTGTAAAAATTTTGGTCTAAACATTAATTAGTCCTTCCTATAGCCAAACACAATATTTTGGAACCTTCAAGAACGTGGAAGAATTTGGGGTGGATCCCACCACAACTTTTTTTTTTTTTTTTTTTCAAGTTATCAAACTTCTTACAAGTTCTATATGACATCGGAAGTGGGCATATTTTTCAGGTTTGGCCCACCTTTCTCCACGTTCTCACTTTAGTTGGATATTTATTTGGGGTTGGATATAACTATTACTTTTTTTCCCTCCCACTTTTTGTTCCCCCATTGTCCCACGACCACTTTTCCGTACTCTTAACTTTAAATATTTAACTAATTAAAAATATCTACA
The DNA here is from genome assembly GCA_029216955.1 of Iris pallida. NCBI lineage: Eukaryota > Viridiplantae > Streptophyta > Magnoliopsida > Asparagales > Iridaceae > Iris > Iris pallida. The sequence continues at coordinate 11,392,530 of JANAVB010006993.1, read as the reverse complement.
TAATTAACTTAGTGTTATATTCAACTTAGCAATGAGAATACTTAACTAGTTCAAGATCTCGACTTTGTCAAAAGAGAGTTTGCAAAGAACCTCAACAAAAAGGGTGTCTTCTTCTGACTGCGTAGCCTTCTGACGTAAAATCATAATTTGGCTAAGAAGCCTTTGAGGGATCACTAGGGAACTCCTCAACCGGTCGTAGACACTTGGGTCTAATATGACCGAGAGAGGTGGTCTTGGTAGACTCTCAAGTTTTTTTTTTTTTGGTAAGGAGAAGATCGATCGTGTACTTCTCTCTTTAACTAATTGCTTGAGAGTAAGGAGGAACTAACCGATACCGATTAGTGAGTGATTTCAATTGTAATCTTTTGTTTTATTGAGTGTGGTGAGTGGGTTGAACCTATTAGGACAAACGGTTCAATATTGTTTTTGTCAATCTTGTAATTTCATCTGAGTTATAAATATTGAGATTTGTCCAGGTGACGTAGTCACCGCCATATACGTGTCTCATCTGTGTTTGGTGTCCGTTAGCTGGGGGTTGGTTATCTCAGGTAGGTTGGCAAAAGTTACCGCTGCGGCAACATCTCAGACACGGTATCGGAGCGTAAGAGGACGTGTCCAATTTTCAACGTCTGATATCAGAGCTTTGGGGTCATGACAACCATATCAACGGAGCAAATAAACACTCGTATGATCACCCTCACAGGGAGAACTGGACGATTTTGAAGCCAAGAATGGAATATCTACTCTGGTGAAATGACTTGCATGGTCCATTGAAGGGCGACAGTGCAAAGCCATTGAACAAAGTTGCTGAAGAGTGAAAAAGACTGGATCGGAAGGTTGTTTGATTCTTCCGCCAATGGTTAGACGATTCGATATTTCACCACGTGTCTATGGAGAGTTCGACAAAAGAATTGTGGGAGAAGCTGCATTCATTGTACGAAAGAAAGACGATAGGCAACAAGGCATTTCTTATTCGCCAACTCGTCAACTCGAAGTACACGGAGGATGCCTCGGTGGCACAACACCTGAAGGAGGTTCATGGTATCATTAATAAGTTGTCTGTAATGAAGATGGTGGTTGATGATGAGCTTCTGGCCGTACTGCTTTCTCTGCCGGAAAGTTGGAAGATGTTGGTGGTGTCGGTGAGAACCTATGCACCGATGGAGTTGTCACAATGGATGTAATTAAAAATAGCTTGTTGAATGAGGAGATCCGGTGCAAGCAAGTTGAATCATCGCATGAGTCCGCTTTGGTGTCTTACTACGGAAAAGAAAGACTCAAGTCACAGGCGAGGACACGGGAGAGTTCTCGGAATCTTGCGACTGTGGACCGCAAGGAGGGCTGCTATCATTGTGGTGAAATGGGCCATATCAAGAGGAACAACATGAAGCTAAAAGTTGAGAAGGCTAAAGTCAATGATGATCACGAGGATCTCATGGCGCTTGGAGATATCATCATCGCAGTGACTAACGCAGAGGAATCCTTGTAGCATGTGTCATGACGATGACTTGGTCATAGACACGGGACATCGTATCACGCAAGTCCGCAGAAAAGGATCTATACGTCATACCACGACGACAAGTTTGGACGTGTGAAGATGGCGACAAGGGACGGTTGCAGTTATAGGCATCGGTGATGTGCACTTGACAACGGAGGTTGGTGTGAAGCTTGTCTTCAAGGGCGTGCGACATGTACCGAGTTTACGCTGCAACTTGATTTCGGTAGTGAGACTGACAGATGATGGATGTCGCAGTTTTTTTGGGGACAAAGATTCGATGCTTACAAAGTGTCACACCCAGTTCCAAAATACGTAGGACTAGATACGTAACATGCCAGTCGTATAATAAATATACATAAGATGTATATGCAGTATAATTACGATTAACTAATCTCATTCACAAAGATAAAAAAAATAAAGAAATTATAGAATTCAATAATGAATGTCATTGTACAAGTTGCTTGATGGAGACAAATCCACTACCAACATAGGAATAGCAAAATAATGAATTCATGCAGCAAGTATGATCCAAGATCATGTCACCTTCAATAGGAAATAGAACTTCACAATCCTAGCGGGAACTCCTACGGAAAGTCAAGAACACACACACCCCTGGAGAGATCACCATGTACTTAGTGAGACGTAACAAGATACATAAACCTTATCGAATTTAACAGTATAAAATATGCAGAAAAAATAAGAAACAGTGATACAAGAATCAACTAAGACACAAGGTGACTAAGCATAAGAAAGCTAGCTAAGACACAAGGTCAGTTATAGTCAATGTCTAATAACATGTCAAGGTCAAATCAAGACAAATACATGTAATCAGATCAAGTCTAGGTCAATGCACAAGACCACGGGAATCTAATCAAGTATATGGTAGCATAGATCCAATATGTGACAAGAAAAGAAAGAAATGTAGCATATAAGAAAATAAGCAAGAAACGTCATGAGGCATGTATAAGAATCATGTGATAGTACAAGAAAAAAATAGACATGAACTAGAATGACTGAAAATAAATATACATAATACTGTACAAGTTGGCAAAGTATACTTGCCTGGTCTGGCATCTGGTGTGGTACGATGATCATTATGGCACAGAATTGACTTTGGTGTTACAACTTCACAAGATGGCCTCTGATGATGGAACATACTATTCTATTGAGTCTAAAACATTCTAATTAGCTAGGGTCAACATAAGGAAGTACAAAATTTGCAAGAGATGGAGATTACGATTAGTCGCGATCAGTGTTGATAATTGAAGAGAATTTGAGTAAAAATAGATAGTTATACTATTTTAGAAAAATATTTATAATACTTGAAAACTCTATTTTATTACCCAAAAAAATATTTAGATAAATACATACTTGAAAATAAGCTTAATTTGGAAACTACCCTTTTTATTAGTTAAAATAATTTTTGAAAATCTAGAAATATCACTTTTAGAGGGAAAAAAAATATAATTTAATTAGGTAGAAAATACTACAATAATATTTTTAGGTCAAAAAGCTTATTTTAAATACCACAAAATAATATAAATATACATTAGTCCAAAATAAAATTTAAACTTTTAAATTAATTTTTGAAAAAAAATTTGCATGCTCTAGATCATCATGTTAGATTTCTGAAACATCAAATGAATCGCAAAACTGACTTCGGGATCTCCCGAAATCTCAAAAGTAGTATGACGCGTCAATTTTCAGATAACTGGCACTCAAATAATTTAACAAAAAATATATATTACTGATTTGCTAAATTAAATTATAGATTATCGAAGCTAACCTCAATACGGTTCAAACAAAAAAAATTGGAGATGAAACGGAGTTCGAAGTTGGGAGTTATGGCTCTTTAAAGTTGCTACAATTGAGACTGATTTTTATGACGAATTATGATAATTTTGGACGAAAAAGAGAGAAATTATGGTTCTGAAAAGACACCCAGAGTCGGACCCAAGGCCAACACAGGCTGACACGAAGAGGGTGGACACCAACACGGTGCACACACAATGGTGATGGAAAATTTTGTGGAAAACAATTTGTGGAAAAAAATAATGGAAAGGCTCCCCTATAAATAGGGTGGAGTAATCCTATTTATATCCCACTTGATAAATATTACATTAATTTAAATTATTTAAAATTATTTCAATAAAATATAATCCAAATTTAAAACTAGATAAATCGTATATTTAATTTAAAACTATTTAAAATCTAATCCAATAAATCTACTCCCAATTTAGATTACATAAAATAAATTAAAAATATATTTTTATAAATTAAAAATAATTTTAATTAATTTAAAATACTTTAAAATAATTTAAAATATTTTTTTCAAATCTAAAGTTTTACAAAATATATATGAATTTATTTTCATGTACATCACACGCCAATAGTACAAATTATTTACATAAATATTACTTTCAAAATTAGTACATATACTTGTATATCAAATAAAAAGCATATATATAATAATAAAAATATTTTTTGCAATTTTGGGATGACATAATTATACTCGAACAAATATAGAAAATATTTACCTTATATTATATCGAAACAAAATAGTTATTTCTATATTTATGAAAAATCTAATAATTAAACTTTTGTCTAAAAATAATTAAATACTTCGTACATACTTATTCGTACTCGTTGTACAAATACCAAAAAAATGTAGTATGAAATTTAAGGGGTTTACACAAAGGGTACCCAACAACTAACTCGAGGAGATCTGTGTTGTGGCATGTACAGGCTCAAACCGTTGAGTTGTACAACTATGTCACAAATACGGGATAGAGGCTCGAGGGACGTTCGACTGGAGTTGGATCGTCGAAAACTTCCTGATGAGGGTCTTCGAGATGTTTTGAGGGATACGTAGGATTTCGTTCGTCGAGAAAAAGAGAATGATGGTGATGAGTCAAAGATTGAGGGCCAGTTTGTTGGTCCCATGACATCTGCTCGATCTCTAGGTGAGTGTTGCTCTATAGATCCGATTTTGGCAACAGGTGGTGTAAAACCCATAACTTTAGATTATGTATATATGGGTTTTTATAACATTTTTTGAATTAATAACAGTTATGAGCACGTTACTTCTTTTAGTCTTAATTAATCCATTCTCTTAGCCCAATAAATTGAGCCCATTAGCATCCTTAACCCAAACCCATTAATTAAACCCGTTAAACAAACCCATTCCACCAACGAACCCCGTTCTTCCGGCTACCCCGCGTGGAGACCCCCACTTCCGGATCTGCACCCTTACATGCAGAAACAAATACTCATAGACTTTTCCTTTCCCAAATAACGTTTCTCCCCTCCACCTTCACAAACTCATCCCTTTCTCCTCACACATTCATCCATTCCCGAAATCGATCCCGTCCCGACGATCCATGCGTCGCCCCGGTCCATCCGACACCCCAATCAGGGTATTTTTGTCGCCCTCGACAATGGCTCGACCTCGTCTCCGGATGACGACTGCCCGTGCGGCCGTCCCCGCCGCCGACCAGCAGCCCGCCGATCGCGCGCAAACCCCTTCCCCCCGGTGAGCACATCCGTGTTAGCCATCTGCCACGCCGACCGTCCCCGGCCTCCCGTACGTGTCCAGCGGCTCCCCGCCGGCCGCCCTGGCCTCCCGCGCGTGTCCAACGGCTTCCCGTCGTATGACAGCACCGTGCGCAGCTCCTCCGCCAGCACAGCGCCCGCGCGCGTGTCCGTGCCGCCTTCCGGGCGTGTCTAGCGCCCCACGTGCGTTCCCATTCCGCGTACGTCCCATGTGCATGCACCGTTCTGTTCCACGTACCCGTATTCCGTGTCCGAGACCTCCCCTCGGTACTCCGTCATCAACCATTCGGTAAGCCTGACCCCCCTTTTGTTATTTTACAGAATATAAAACCATTCCTGTTTTGACCGAAATTGACAGAATAAAGCTTTGTCAATTCCGGGATAGATAGTTGTAGTTTCCTAATTCTGACCTTAAGTATTGTAATAGAATCCCTATCATAATTAATGTGACATTTAGATTATTATTAGTAATTATACCACATTATAAATTGTTATACTAATTAGTAAGTTATTTAGAGTTAACGATTAACGTTAAATGGTTAACTAAGCGTTAATTACGAATAAGGTAATAATCGCGTTACTTAGATATATAGGTATTTATATTATTATTGCCATTAATTTATCATTAATTATTAAATTAGTTTCAAAATAGTTTCGTATCAAAAATATATTCTTAATATAGCAAATAGTGTTTTAAGTCAAAAATCGATTATTTACTATTTTGGACAAATAATATTTATCTTCCAAAAATAAAATTAATTTTATTTACCAAAAGAATATTTTTAAGGTCTCTACCTATTTATTATTATCTATTATGATTAAATTAGTAACTTTCAAGTTTCAAATAAAATTGCTTAAATTTCTAAAAAAATATATTAGTTATTTCTAAAATAAATAATTTTTAGGGGTGCAACTCGGGCGGGCTAAACCCGATCGAGTAAACACGTTAATGGGTTGGGTTAGGGTTGAAGATATTCGGGTTCGGGCTTGGGCTCGGGTTAAAATATTTGAACCCGATCAAAAATCGAGTTGGGCTTGTAATGCCTGTGGTTCGTATTGCGTATCTTGGTATACGCATACGTAATTTGACCCGTATTGCATGTCTTCCTGCTTAATTTATTCTAGCATTTTATTAGCTGGTTTATTCTTGGGTTGGTTCGGCTGGCTTGGTTTACTTTGGTTCATCATGAGCCAAGGTGAACCCTCCTACCTACCACCACCCTTCTTATTTAATCATTTCCCCTCATTCTCTCTCTTCATTTACTTCTTCTTCTCCACCATTACTTCTTCAACCACCAGGAGAGTGAGAGAGAGAGAGAGCTTAGACAAGTGCATCTTGCTTCATGGAGGAACACAAATTTTATTGTTCCATTCTCTTCTTCACAGCATTCTAAAACACTTTAGTACTTGGCATTTTTAATTTCCATGGCTCAATTTGTGTAGATCTAAGTTTATAGTATTTTCGGATTTCTTGGGTACTGATCTACTTAACATTATTATTTCCAAGTTTTAATGGTTCCATGTTGTAGAGAATTTCGTTCTACCCCATTTTGACCTATGGAAGTCCAAATTTGGACTTACGGTGAAGGTTTTATGGAGCTTGGAAGCTAAGGGTTCCATGGCCATCCTTCTCAGGTTTTCTGAGTAGATGGGTCCCCATTCACCCAGCCGCATGAGATTCATTCACTCAGCCGCATAGATGGGTACCCACTTACCCAGCCGCATGAGATTTATTTCACTCAGCCGCATAGATGGGTACCCACTTACCCAGCCGCATGAGATTCATTTCACTCAGCCGCATAGATGGGCACCCACTTACTCAGCCGCATAGATGGGTACCCACTTACCCAGCCGCATGAGATTCATTCACTTAGTCGCATGAGATTCATTCACCCAGCCGCAGGAGATTCATTCACTCAGCCGCATAGATGGGTACCCACTTACCCAGCCGCATGAGATTCATGCAATCAGTCGCATGAGATTCATTCATCCAGCCGCATGAGATTCATTCACTCAGCCGCATAGATGGGTACCCACTTACTCAGCCACATAGATGGGTACCCACTTACTCAGCCGCATAGATGAGTACCCATCTACTCAGCCGCATAGATGAGTACCCATCTACTGCCGCATGAGCCCCCAATTCACCCTTGGCCGCATAGTGTCTAATTGGGTTATTTTTCTTGTCCTATTTGGCTAATTTATGGCCAGAATTTCTTCCAACTCCCAACATGAAAGTTGTAAATCTTTTTCTTGGCTTCCAGAATATGTTATTAACTATTTATGCAACTTTTTTCATTTATAATGATGTAAGGATAGAATACGATAGTGGCCCGTCATTGCGCACTCTTGATAAGTAACCCTGACATGATACACCTCGATATGCTGTTGCGACAGCTAGCACGACATGACAAGTATAAAAGACCTGAACACCGTGGGCGATTGTGTTTGTACAAATAAACTGGTACTGTCATGCATCATGTCTAGGATGGGGATCCCTGAGTACCACGGTCAGGGGTGCCTACTGAAATTGACTAAGGCTAATTAACTAGAATGATTCAGTAGTCATGAAGAGATTCCCAGCTACAGACAATTTCGTTTTCTGGGCGCATTCAGTGGACTTGTTGCCTACCGATGAGTAGGGCACATTTCCAGCACACAGTCTTGTGGTGCACCCTTCATAAACGAACATTCGACCCAGATAACTGGATGGTCTGCAGGGCTTGTGGCTGTTGGGATAATCTCATTGCATCTTGCTAGTAACTAGGCTGTGATAACCCTAGTTAGTTAAAAGTATCAAGCCGTACTCTTGACTGGCCGTGATTGATTGGATGGAGTTAATTCCAGCTTAGTCTTATCCTGATCCTGTGCAAGATTGTGACATGACATGATTATTGATGCTTGCCTTAACAATAACGATCGGGGGTCCAGTTCTGTTCAGGCGAAGGGTTACAACCCCGGTCCTTGTTTGGTTTAAGGGTTGTAACCTAGCTCCCGGAGCAGTTCTGTGTCCTCTCTTCGTTTTTTGTCTTATTGCACCCCATGTCATGCTCGTCATGTTTTACCTTACTTCAACAAACATGATTAATTATTTATACCGGCCTTAACAATAAGATCGGGGGTCCAGTTCTGTTCAGACGAAGGGTTACAACCTCGGTCCTTGTTTGGTTTAAGGGTTGTAATCTGGCTCCCGGAGCAGTTCTGTGTCCTCTTTTCGTTTATTGTCTTGTTACCTTATCAATGAATATTTATGCTGGCCTTAGCAATAAAGATCAGGGGTCCAGTTCTGTTCAGGCGAAGGGTTACAACCCCGATTCTTATTTGGTTTAAGGGTTGTAACCTGGCTCCCGGAGCAGTTCTGTGTCCTCTCTTCATTTATTGTCTTCACTGTACCAATAGTATTTGAGACGGGTTTTTATTCAGGTGAAGGGTTACAATCCCGGTCCTAGTTTGGTTTAAGGGTTGTGACCTGGCTACTTGAATGGTTTCCTCGTACTCAGTTTACTGTTGTTATCTCTATTATTATCAGTTCTTTATTTATTATCTTTAATATTCTATTGTGATATGCTGGTTTTAGTTCCTAAGTGAAGCCTCATTTGTGGTACTTACTCTTTCTGGGGTTTGACCCAGCTGGTTTTGTGTGGCCAGATATCGGAGCAGCACCAGAGGGTCCACCTGTCTTCCAGCCAGATAGTGACCACCAGGCGTAACCCTGGCAACGAGTGGGTTTCTTTTTGTCCTCCCACTTTATTGTAAAATTATTCTTTTGAGACGTTTAGCCGACGAGCACGTGTTAGCTCGTATTGTACCTTTTTTACTGTCTGCCTACGGGCTGTAACATGATTGACGGATCCTAGGGTTGATCATGTATGACTAAACTCTTGCCAGTCCTGACATTTTGTAATGACTAGCTTCATGATCAGCTGAATATGTAATGTTTGGGATGCCTTACCATTATATATTTGGTGATCTTACATCTTGTAACACTTACTTGCTTGTGATTGAGACAATAGGCTTGTTCATGACCATAGGAGACTGTTGGCTTGTAGTTAAACCCTCATGTATCTAGACAGCCGTGACCGTATAGCGAGGTGGGTTGCACTTCAATATACGTAGCTGGCTATGTACGCCCCCGCTCTCCAGTATTCTGGTTCTTGGGTGTTAAATGGTTTAAGTGGAGGCCCATACAGGTCTTGTAAATCAAGATATGTGAGGGTTTATCGAATAGATGTCTCAATCAGTACTCGTCCTTGATCTCTGCTCGTATTTTCTGGATCCCTGTAATCTTGACCTGATCACATGCATGTATCGTTGATCTGTCCTGGTCCTTCCTTATTGTTCCCTATGTCGTCTTCTTCAGCGGCATTGTTCCTGGACCTGCCGATCAGCAAGGCGGAGCACCTCCTGCGGACCAGCAGCAACCCGGAGATCAAGTCCAATATTCAGGAGTAGCCTCCAGAGTCATGACTACCGGAGGAGAGCCACCAATTCAGCCCGTCCAGCCTGCAGAGCCTGATGACGGCACTTTGGTGGGTCTCATCAGGTCCCTATTAGCTTCCCAGGATCGTCGCGGAGATGCCTTGCACCAGGCGGTGGCAGATGCTTTGACCAGAGGAGGTCATCAGGGTAATAGCGCGGCCAACAGCTTCAAGCGCTTGAACCCTTCCTTCTTCGACGGCAGTGAAGATGCGATCGCCGCAGATGCTTGGCTTCAGGACACAGAGGTGATTCTAGAAGTAGCCAGGACTCCAGAGAACGAGAAGGTGGCCGTGGTACGCCCGCAGTTATTAGATCTTGCCCGCAGCTGGTCGGCAGCGCAGGCCGATGGATTAGTGGCCCCTATTTCATGGGCAGTATTCAGAGAGAGATTCCAGACCAAGTATTTTGATGCTGTAGCTCGGTATGACTTACAGACGAGTTTCACCAATCTGAAGCAGATGGGCAGAACGGTCGATGGATATGCGGCCGAGTTCTCCAGGCTTAGTCGGTTTGCTCCCACCTTGGTGGCGACCGAGTTCGATTAGAGCCCAGCAGTTCCAGCATGGGCTCCACCTAGAGATTTTATTGGTAGTAGAGCAGTTTGAGCATCAGACTTTTGATACAGTATTGAGAGCAGCTAGGAGGCATGAGTATACCTCCCAGAGGATCGTGGATAAGACCGGAGGTCGGAAGCGATCCCACGGTCAGATGAATCAGTCTTCGGCACCAGCCCCGGCAGCCAGGGCTTTGACTATTGGAGCTCCAAGGCGGGCGGCCTCAGTGACGTCGGTTCAGCATTCCACTCCGACGTACCCTCAGCAGCAGAAGAAAAAGCAGTTTTCCGCAGTAAGATATTCACACTGCGGGAAGCCAGGGCATGTGGTATCAGAGTATCGCAGAGCACAGGGTTTGTGCTTGGTTTGTGGTGCCCCGGACCACAGGGTTGGGAACTGCCCGAACAGGGGGAGTTCGTCGGCCTTCTCTAGTCCTTCAGTTAGAGGACCAGCACCAGTCCAGCAGCAGCAGCAGCTGCAGTACCCGTTTCCGAGGCCATTGCCGATGCAGGCCCAGGTATTCCAGCAGCAGAGACAGCAACAGTATGCCCAAGTCCAAGCCCTGATCCAGAGCAGGCAGAGGAATTTTCAGTAAAGGGGACCCGCACCTAGAGGACATGGTCAAGTGCTGGCCTTGACCATGGAAGAAGAAGGAATAACACCAGGTGAGGTAGTGGCAGGTACTATTCTCGTCAATACCTTTTCAGCTTCAGTATTATTTGATTCTGGTACCTCGCATTCATTTATGTCTGCACGATTCGCGACACGGGTAGGACTGAAGCCCGAGTTATTATCAGTAAGGCTCAATATACTTTCTGGTAACGAACTTGTGGGAGTAGATAGGGTATTTTCCTCGTGTTGGATCGTAGTTAGCGGTAGAGAATTCCCCGCTAGATTGATAGAGTTCTCGATGGCCGATTATGATGTGGTCTTAGGGATGGATTGGTTGAGGGACCAGTATGCTAGGATAGACTGCCACATTGGCAGGGTTATTTTTAGCATTCCAGGTGAGCCGAAGTTTTCCTTTTCTCGAGGCGAAGTTGAACCTTCTCCTCCAGTGTTCCGGATGGCAGTAGCAGCAGTGCAGTTACCTCGGATAGTTGAGAAGTTTCCAGATGTTTTCCTAGAAGAGCTTCCAGGGATGCCTCCAGAGAGGGAGATCGAGTTCAATATCGACTTGATTCTTGGATCAGCCCAGTGTCAGAGAAAGTCTACAGGATGGCGCCGTCAGAGCTAGAGATATTATACAAGATGATTGAAGAACTCAGAACCAAGGGATTCATTCGTGCTAGTGGATCGCCTTGGGGAGCCCCGATGCTTTTTGTGAAAAAGAAGGATGGTACGTCCAGGTTATGTATAGATTATCGTACCTTGAACTCAGTGACAATCAAGAACAGATATCCTCTCCCGAGGATAGATGACTTGTTTGATCAACTCCAAGGAGCAGCAGTGTTTTCGAAGATCGACTTGCGATCAGGATACCATCAGATCAGAGTCAGAGAGCAGGACATCCCGAAGACAGCTTTTCGATCAAGGTATGGGCATTGAAAGTTCCTTGTGATACCATTTGGAGCAACCAATGCGTCGGCTGTATTCATGGACCTCATGAATCGCATCTTTATGCCTCATTTGGATCAGTTCGTGATTGTGTTCCTAGACGACATCCTGGTCTACAACAAGAGTGAAGCGGAGCATGAGCAGCATCTCCGAGTTGTCCTCCAGATTCTCAGAGAGCACAAGTTGTATGCCAAGTTTAGTAAATGCGAGTTCTGGCTCGATCGCATTTCGTACTTGGGTCATATCATCACCCGAGGAGGAGTGGAGGTAGATCCCCAGAAGATCGTGGCTATTGAGTCGTGGCCAGTGCCCAGTACAGTCACAGAAGTTTGCAGTTTTCTTGTATTGGCCGGCTACTAACGGCAATTTATTTCGAACTTTGCTCGGATTTCAGCGCCATTGACCCAGTTGACCCGCAAGGATGTGCAGTTTGCTTGGACAGCAGAATGTCAGGATTCTTTTGAGAAGTTGAAGCAAGGCTTAATGACGGCACCCATTCTCACACTTCCAGATGGGACCGGAGGATTCTCAGTGTATTGTGATGCTTCAGGCCGAGGTTTAGGATGCGTTTTGATGTAACATGGGAAGGTAATAGCTTATGCGTCATGACAACTTCGTGATCATGAGAGGAATTACCCAACCCACGACTTAGAGCTGGCAGCCGTGGTGTTTGCGCTAAAGCTTTGGAGACACTACTTGTATGGAGATAGGGTGAAGATTTTCACCGATCACAAGAGCCTGAAGTATGTTTTCACCCAGAAGGACCTTAATATACGTCAGAGAAGGTAGCTAGAGGTACTTGTTGATTATGATGTCAACCTGCAGTATCATCCTGGGAAGCCAACGTTGTTGCAGATGCATTGAGCAGGAGAGCCGGAGTTTATTTCCTAACAGCGCAACCAGAGCTGTTAGCCGATCTTCAGAAGATGGGTATAGAAGTTGTCCTTCCTACCAGTGTGGCATTGATGGCCAGCATGCAAGTTCAGTCCACTATCGTCGAGAGGATCCGGATGGCGCAGTCAGCAGATTCCAAGCTTCAGCGACTCAGAGCAGAGTGTGAGGCAGGACGAAGACCAGAGTTATGTATCCATAAAGACGGTACCCTTCGACATGGAAAGCATCTTTGTGTACCCAGTGGAGATATCAGACAGGAGATCATGGCAGAGGCCCACAGTTCACAGTATTCCATTTATCCCGACGGTACTATAATGTACCGTGATATTCGCCAGCACTTTTGGTGGAATAGCATGAAGAGGGAGATAGCCCGATTTGTCTCTCGTTGTTTAGTCTGCCAACAAGTTAAGGCTGAACATCAGAGACCAGCTGGACTACTTCGACCATTGCCAATTCCAGAGTGGAAATAGGAGCATATAACCATGGATTTTATGACTGGATTGCCTAGATCCCCGGCTGGCAGAGACGCTATTTGGGTTGTCATAGACAGGCTCACGAAGGTGGCTCACTTTCTTCCGATCAGAGTCGGTCAGTCGATGGCTCAGCTAGCGGAGATGTATCTCCGGTAGATTGTCAGATTGTACGGTGTACCAGTCAGTATCACCTCGGACAGAGATTCCAGATTTATGTCGCACTTTTGGCACAGCTTACAAGAGAGTTTGGGGACTCGCCTCCAGTTCAACTCAGCGCATCACCCACAGATAGATGGCCAGTCGGAACGTACGATCCAGACTCTTGAAGATATGTTGCGGTCATATACATTCGACTTCGGTGGTTCGTAGAAAGATCACCTGCACCTGGTAGAGTTCTCGTACAACAACAGTTTCTAAGCTAGTATCCAGATGGCACCGTTCGAGGCACTATATGGTAGGAAGTACCGATCCTCGCTAGCATGGAACGATGTCGGAGAGAGAAAGATGCTCGGTCCAGAAATGATTGCTCAGACAGTTGAGGTGGTCAGAAGAGTTCGAGATCATCTTCGAGTTGCACTAGATCGCCAGCGTCATTGGGCCGATTCTCATCGGCGACCACTTGAATTTTCTGTCGGCGACCATGGATTCCTTAGGATCTCGCCTACCCGTGGCGTCATTCATTTCGGCGTACGGGGAAAGCTTAGTCCTAGGTATATAGGACCGTTCGATATTCTGGAGCGAGTAGAAGATGTATCCTATCGTCTCGCTCTTCCACCATTACTACGTGTGGTGCATGACGTATTCCATGTATCCCAACTGCGACGGTATATCCCAGACCCGAGCCACATCCTAGATCATTCGAAATTGGTTGTTGGTACCAACCTTTCGTATGAGGAGAGGCCCATATCTATATTGGACCGAAAAGAGAAGACACTCAAGAACAAGACTATCAAGTTAGTCCGAGTTGCTTGGGGTCATCACTCTTTGGGTGAGTCAACGGAGGAGCGTGAGGATGATATCCGATCGTGATATCCCGACCTGTTTGACTCGTGAGGTATAATGTCTTTCTTATGCCTCATGTCTTCGATTCCTTGCTTGCATGATTGATTGGTTGATTGATTGATTACCTAATATAGCTTACCTGTGATAGTATAGCTTGTTCTTGTCCCTCTAGCCTCTTAATTAAATTCCGAGGACGGAATTCTTTTAAGGAGGGTAGAGTTGTAATGCATATGGTTCGTATTGCGTATCTTGGTATACGTATACGTAATTTGACCCGTATTGCATGTCTTCCTGCTTAATTTTTTCTAGCATTTCATTAGCTGATTTATTCATGGATTGGTTCGGCTGGCTTGGTTTACTTTGGTTCATCATGAGCCAAGGTGAACCCTCCTACCTACCACCACCCTTCTTATTTAATCATTTTCCCTCATTCTCTCTCTTTATTTACTTCTTCTTCTCCACCATTACTTCTTCAACCACCAGGAGAGTGAAAGAGAGAGAGAGCTTAGGCAAGTACATTTTGTTTCATGGAGGAACAAAAATTTTATTGTTCCATTCTCTTCTTCACAGCATTCTAAAACACTTTAGTACTTGCCATTTTTAATTTCCATGGCTCAATTTGTGTAGATCTAAGTTTATAGTATTTTCAGATTTCTTGGGTATTGATCTACTTAACATTGTTATTTCCAAGTTTTGATGGTTCTATATTGTAGAGAATTTCGTTCTACCCCATTTTGACCTATGGAAGTCCAAATTTGGACTTACGGTGAAGGTTTTATGGAGCTTGGAAGCTAAGGGTTTCATGGCCATCCTTCTCAGATTTTCTGAGAAGATGGGTCCCTATTCACCCAGCCGCATGAGATTCATTCACTCAGCCGCATAGATGGGTACCCACTTACTCAGCCGCATAGACGGGTACCCACTTACCCAGCCGCATGAGATTCATTTTACTCAGTCGCATAGATGGGTACCCACTTACCCAGCCTCATGAGATTCATTTCACTCAGCCGCATAGATGGGTACCCACTTACCCAGCCGCATGAGATTCATTTCACTCAGCCGCATAGATGGGTACCCACTTACTCAGCCGCATAGATGGGTTCCCACTTGCCCAGCCGCATGAGATTCATTCACTCAGCCGCATGAGATTCATTCACCCAGCCGCATGAGATTCATTCACTCAGCCGCATAGATGGGTACCCACTTACCCAGACGCATGAGATTCATTCACTCAGCCGCATGAGATTCATTCACCCAGCCGTATGAGATTCATTCACTCAGCCGCATAGATAGGTACCCACTTACTCAGCCGCATAGATGGGTACCCACTTACTCAGTCGCATAGATGAGTACCCATCTACTCAGCCGCATAGATGAGTACCCATCTACTGTCGCATGAGCCCCCAATTTACCATTGGCCGCATAGTATCTAATTGGGTTGTTTTTTTTGTCCTATTTGGCTGATTTATGGCCAGAATTTCTTCTAACTCCCAACATGAAAGTTGTAGATCTTTTCCTTGGCTTCCAGAATATGTTATTAACTATTTATACAACTTTTCTCATTTATAATGATGTAAGGATAGAACACGATAGTGGCCCGTCATGGCGTGCTCTTGATAAATAACCCTGACATGATACACCTCGATATGCTGTTGCGACAGCTAGTACGGCATGACAAGTATGGAAGACCTGGACACCGTGGGCGATTATATTTGTACAAATAAACTGGTACTGTCTTGCATCATGTCTAGGATGGCGATCCCTGAGTACCACGGTCAGGGGTACCTACTGAAATTGACTAAGGCTAATTAACTAGAATGATTCAGTAGTCATGAAGAGATTCCCTTCTACAGGCAATTCCGTTATCTGGGCGCATTCAGTGGACTTGTAGCCTACCGACGAGTAGGGCACATTTCCAACACCTTTCATAAATAGACATTCGATCCGGATAACCGGATGGTCTACAGGGCTTGTGGCTGTTGGGATAATCTCATTGCATCTTGATAGTAACTAGGCTGTGATAACCCTAGTTAGTTAAAAGTATCAAGCCGTACTCTTGATTGGCCATGATTAATTGGATGGAGTTAATTCCAGCTTAGTCTTATCCTGATCCTGTGCAAGATTGTGACATGACATGATTATTGATGCTTGCCTTAACAATAACGATCGGGGGTCCAGTTCTGTTCAGGCGAAGGGTTACAACCCCGGTCCTTGTTTGGTTTAAGGGTTGTAACCTGGCTCCCGGAGCAGTTCTGTGTCCTCTCTTCGTTTATTGTCTTTTTGTACCCCATGCCATGCTCGTCATGTTTTACCTTACTTCAACAAGCACGATTAATTATTTATACCGGCCTTAACAATAAAGATCGGGGGTCCAATTCTGTTCAGGCGAAGGGTTACAACCTCGGTCCTTGTTTGGTTTAAGGGTTGTAATCTGGCTCCCGGAGCAGTTCTGTGTCCTCTCTTCGTTTATTGTCTTGTTACCTTATCAATGAATATTTATGTTGGCCTTAGCAATAAAGATCAGGGGTCCAGTTCTGTTCAGGCGAAGGGTTACAACCCCGGTCCTTGTTTGGTTTAAGGGTTATAACCTGGCTCCCGGAGCAGTTCTGTGTCCTCTCTTCGTTTATTGTCTTCACTGTACCAATAGTATTTGAGACGGGTTTCTATTCAGGTGAAGGGTTACAACCCCGGTCCTTGTTTGGTTTAAGGGTTGTGACCTGGCTACTTGAATGGTTTCCTCGTACTCAGTTTACTGTTGTTATCTCTACTATTATCAGTTCTTTATTTATTATCTTTAATATTCTATTGTGATATGATGGTTTTAGTTCCTAAGTGAAGTCTCCTTTGTGGCACTTGCTCTTTCTGGGGTTTGACCCAGCTGGTTTTGTGTGGCCAGATATCGGAGCAGCACCAGAGGGTCTACCTGTCTTCCAGCCAGATGGTGACCACCAGGCGTAACCCTGGCAACGAATGGGTTTCTTTTTGTCCTCCCACTTTATTGTAAAATTATTCTTTTGAGGCGTTTAGCCGACGAGCACGTGTTAGCTCGTATTGTACCTTAGTTACTGTGCCTACGGGCTGTAACATGATTGACAGATCCTAGGGTTGATCATGTATGACTAAACTCTTGCTAGTCCTGACATTTTGTAACGACTAGCTTCATGATCAGCTGAATATGTAATGTTTGGGACGCCTTACCATTGTATATTTGGTGATCTTACATCTTGTAACACTTACTTACTTGCTTGTGATTGAGACAATAGGCTTGTTCATGACCATAGGAGACTGTTGGCTTGTAGTTAAACCCTTATGTATCTAGACAGCCGTGACCGTATAGAGAGGTGGGTTGCACTTCAATATACGTAGCTGGCTATATACGCCCCCGCTCTCCAGTATTCTGGTTCTGGGGCGTTACAGGGCTTGGGTTCATGTGTTGGGTAACCCGAAGAACCCAAAACCCGACATACATATAATTTATATATTTATTGTTTCATACTACTTAAATAAAAAGTTTAAAATATAATTTTTTCACACGAACTATTCAATTCCTTGTCCTAAATCTCATTTCAGTTTTATTTTATAATGATTGAGGCTTAATTACTATTTGATTATGCATTTAATATTACTCTTATTTAAAATTATTTCAAATATCATATTAGAGTCCGATAAACCCGATGGACCCGACCCAACCCGAGCCTAACTCGATCCTCCGGGCTTGGTCTTGGGCTTCATATGTTGAACCCGAAGTCAGATCGGGCTTGGGCTTGGGCTAGGTTTATGATCGATCGGGTTGGGTATGGGTTGACATTAAACCCGACCCAACCCGTCCGAGTTGCACCCTTAATAATTTTCATGATTTTACTAGTAAAAAAAATTTCTTATTATTTAAAAATCTATTAAAATATTGCGTATAGTTTATGTAAATAAATACTATTTAATTTCAAGAGATTTTTTAGTATTTTATAAGTAATTCTAATTATAATATTTGTTTACGAAAAAATACTTATTATCTACTAATAAATTTAAGTATAATATTTCTCGTATTATTTACAAAAATAATAAGTTTACTAATTTATTTACAAAAAACCCGTAATTTTCTGATATTATTAACTTGGAGCTCTTTAAAATATATTTTTATAATTAAATATTGCCTATTTAAACTATTAGAGATTTAGGGCCTAGACGTTAGCGTCATTAATATGGTAATTAGGATTGTAGCATCCGTAGATTGGCAACTAAGTTACATTTCATTAATGTAGGTTTAGGTCCCGGACTTTAGCCCAAATACTTTCATGTCGTCACCTACAGCACCGGAAACACTGAGGCAAGTTCATACTTACCCAAACTTGTATTTTAGTTAATAATTAATTTTATTACATAGTAGAACCACTGTATCGACACTTGACTCTCGGGATCCCTCTCGGATCATACCGACTGCTTTACTAACTCAATGACTCAGGATTTGGGGAGTAGTGTTAACACCTGTGGTCAAAGCCCTCTACTGAATCATTGTGGATAGCGGAAGGCCAACCCATATGGGTCAAAGCTGAACCGTATTCACTAGAATACTTACTGCCTCTATCCCTAGCCGACTACATGATGTTACACGCTCAAAATACTACTTCTAGTTAGATTGTATCATCTTATTTCATTTCTAGATATTATTTGCATAACTACTACTTTATTTATTATTTAGAAAATATATTTATGTTATAAACTGCTTCTTGTCTCATTTTAATTATTAAATAAGATGCTGGAATGGATTTGTATGTTCTTGTTCCCCTCCTGACTGGAGACCAATATTTTAGGTTACTACGACGACGACGAGATGGTATATATTTCTTACTACTGACCCGACTTGGGTTCCAAGGAGTTAGCTGAACCAGGACAGATGAACCAAGAGTCCTAGTTGCACCTTCATGTTTAGTTTCTTTCCTTTTCTAAAAAGTTGTAATAAGTAAACAAGTTGTGACAACTAGATGTTTGTGTTGACCCAAATCACAGTCAACCAAATATTGATAAAATTGAGAATATGACACTTGTCATAATTCAATATGACACATCAAGACAGAACTCAGTGCAAGACGGACGTCGGCTCTCTCTTGCAGCGTAGTCAGTTTTTGGGTCTGTATTATTTTATATTTATTGAGTCTAGCTAAATATAAACTGAGTAGCACTGGGTATTCTGGGCCTATACTTTATCACCAAACAAAACCAAAAGCTCCACCAAACAAAACTAGCCCATAAAAGTCCATTTGAGCAATTCTGTCCTATGGAGACAGAGTTCGGGCCGAACTCTGCCTCCACACAGAGTTCGGGCCGAACTCTGTCCCTTAAATTATAGGATCCTAATTTTTAGGGTTTGTTGTATGCTAGTTGTCTAACGGCCAAAAAATTTGAATTCTTGACACAGAATTCTGGCCGAATTCTGCCTATCCCAACTAGTATAAATAGGCCTTGAATTCTCTCATTTTCAATCATCCAATTATCTTCTCTTCTCTTCTCTATACGCCTCATACAAGCCTTAACCTTCTCATCTACTAGCCACAAGCTTCCTAAGCCTCAAAGTGCTCAGTGCTATTCAATTAGAAGTTTGTGCAAGAGTCAAAAAAGTCGCTTGAAAAATTTCAAGCATCGCCACAGCGATCTTTATAAGAAGTTGACGTACTCTTCTGAAGAAAAGGCATGGGGTGCAACTACTATTTCATAAATAGTGAATTTAATCCTGAGCTAGAGTTCTCAGGCCTGGACTAGTCCTACACGAGGGAAACCAGGTTAAAAATGACTGTGTTTGCGTATGCTCTCTTAATCTTTTTTATTTCCGTATTTACTACTCTGATTATTTACTAGTGGTGAAAAGATTTTTATTATATTTGGCTATTATTGTTATAAACTCTATTCACCCCCCTCTATAGTTGCCTACCTGTTCTTCAATTGGTATCAGAGCTCTGTTCTCTTAACATCCTAGAGCTGATCCATGGCAACCACACAACCTATGCTTTCCAACCATGGTGAAGGACAGTCCACTCATAGGCTACCCCTATTTGATGGAACCAACTACACATATTGGAAAACTAGGATGAGTTTCTATCTCAAGTCTCTAGACTTCGACCTGTGGACCATTGTCACCGATGGTTACAAAACGTCCGCCAGAATAGTTGTCGAGGGAGATCTCATCGAGAAACCCAACGACAAATATTCTGACGAGAAAAAGAAACAGGCAAGTCTAGATGCTAGAGCAATTAATACTCTTTTCTGTGCAATAGACAGGAATGAATTTAACAGGGTCTCGACATGCACCACCTCGTACGAAGTATGAAAGCTTCTCAAAGTGACGTATAAAGGAACCACTCAAGTCATGGAATCTAAAATCAGTCGTCTTACACAAGAATACGAGGCATTCAAGATGAAGCTGAATGAGATGATCACCCAAATGTTCACAAGGTTCCTTGACATCATCAATCCTCTGTCATCTCTTGGCAAACAATACTCCAATCATGAGAAGATCCGCAAGTTACATAGGGGGCTACCGAAGATCTGGAACCCTAAGGTAACAACAATTATAGAAGGCAATGATCTCACCAAAATGTCTATGGAAACTTTGATGGAAAAGCTGATGACCCACGAGCTCGACCTCAAAGACTTCGACGAACCTGATCCAAAGGCCAAAGAGATTGCCCTAAAAGCTCATCGCCGAAGGACTGATCCTGAAGAGACTGACGACAATAATTCTGAAGGTGATGATCAAGCTCTTCTAGTCCACAACTTCAAGAAGTTCCTTCACTTCAATCGAAGGAAGAAGTAGCAACACGAAGACGACGAGGAAGAACCAACTTGTTACGGCTGCAAAAAGACTGGACACGTTCGAAAGGACTATCCCTTCGCAAAGAAAGGTAACAAATATGAGAAGCCCTACAAGAATCCTTCTTCGAGAAAGTACGCCAACACCAGTATTTGGCATAAGAGTGAAGCCAGTGACTCTGAGAAAGAAGATGACTCTCCTCGAGATACTGCTAATGTCTGCCTAATGGCAACGTCCGAGAAGGTAACTAGCGAAACTCTTGATGACTTTACATTTGATGAACTTGGCGATGCGTTTAATGATTTACTAAAAGACTACAAGAAAGTCATTAGTAAATATAAGCATGCCTAGGAGAAAATCCAAGGCTATGAAATAGAGATCCAAAATCTTTCCTCTTTACTTGATAATGTTAGAGACACTCCACCCACGAAAGTCACTGATGAGGTATCCAAGCTTAAGTTAAGCTTACATGATGCCGAAACACTTATTGAGAAGCAAACACGTGAGATCTCAGCACTCAACAAAGAGCTTGCTGAAGAAAAGAACAAACACAAGATATCTATTGCCAAGATTGATGATCTAAATGCTAAGTGTAATGAACTGAATGTTGTCTCTAAGTAATTAGAGATTAGATTTGGAAAATAGGTTGCTCAACCTCAAACCCAATCACACAGTCGTAAAACACACACAAAACACAAGACCACTCATAAAATATGTCACCCACATGCAGCACGTAACCATGCTTATATGTACACGTACTCCCATACAGCACGTAAACCACATGCACATAAATATCATAAATATTATCCTGCTGCTATACATAGTCACTTTCCTGCTAACTATCACCATACTGCACATAGACATAACTATTATCCTGCTGCTACATATAGTTACTATCCTGCTGTTCCACACAACTATCACCATACTGCATATAAACATCACCATCAACCTGCTCTTAACACAAATAGGCATGCTACTTGCACATACTGTGTATTACATGGTCATATCTCACCACAATATAGAATTAGAAAATTAGTTGATATTAATCTATATGCATGGGTACCGACGACTAACATTTTAGGATCCACAAGAACTTGGGTACCAAAGGTCACATCTACTCGTGATGTAGGTGGACCTTCCTTCCTCAACTAAAAGCAAGTGGATTCTCGATAGTTGTCACCCTCACTTTTCCAAGATAGGGGTAAAATGATAATTTTCCGTTTTTGAATATTTTAGGATTTTTATTTCATGAATGTTAATACTTAATGATTATAGGAGTCGGGATTCCGTTTTCGACTTATTTCGTGAATGTTAATCCTGTTGTTCTGTTTTCGACTTATTTCGGGATTCCGAGGAATTTTGACTTAAGTTGTGCTTAACACATTAATTAGCCATGGCCCACCAATCTCATCATTTTGGTCTAGGAGTTTGGTCTAATCCCACATGAGTGTTTAGGCCTAATTATGATTTTTATTTGGTCTTTTCTAACCCCCAAACCCTAATAACATTTAACCCTTCATAAAGAAAGGAGAGAGGGGCAAACTTGTAATTATACAAGGGGACAAATATCTCCCTTATATGGCAGCCACCCCCTCCCCCTTTTCACCCATTCACACTTCAATAAATTTTTCATCTTCTTCTCCAAGTGTTCTTCCAAGGAAAGAAGAGCAAATCTCTTGGAATCATCTCCAAATCAAGGTTACTTCCCAATTTTCTTCCATCAATCTCTCTCTCTACCTCAAGTAGTGCTTCTACAAACTTTTGGGAGCAAGAGGAGAAGAGGTGTGTCCTAAACAATTTACTTTGTGTCGGAGCCGTGTCGGAGTATTTTGTATTGGGTTCCATCTTCCAATAGGTACAAACTATCCTCTATTTCCATTTCTTCATCATGTAGAATAGTTTTGACCAAGTAGGATTGATTCCTATGGTTGTGTCCCTATTTGTGTCAAGTTTGAGTCCATTTGGTGTGTCCTAGGAAGAGTTATGATTTGTGCTTGTGTCCTAGTGCTTTTCCCCTAAGTTGGACACCCCAAGAATATTTAGATTGTATCTAAGTGGTTTAGATACTTTAAATTTCAGATTTTGTATTTATATATGTGTGTGGTCTCTAAATATATATATGTGTGTGTGTGGGCTTTTATATATATAGAGAAGATGGGGGAAATGGGATGTGGAGAGTTTGTATTAGTATATGTGTGTATATATATAGAGAAGATGGGGAAAGAGTTAGAATGAGTTTGTATTGGTGTGTTTATATATATATATATATATATATATATATATATATATATATATATATATATATATATATGTGTGTGTGTGTGTGTGTGTGTGTGTGTGTGTGTGTCTATATATATATATATATATATATATATATATATATATATATATATATATATATATATATAGTGAGATAGAGGAGAAGATTAGAGATTAGAAGAAGGGAGAATAGAGGGGAGAATAGAAGGAGAATGAGAAGAAAAGAAAATAGCAGTAGCAGTAGGGGGGACTAGGGGCTGCTGCCCCCCCCCCCCCCTCCCCCCCGTCCCCCCTTTGCAACACAGCTTTAGCAGCAGCGGCAGCAATGGCAGCCCTCCATGACCCATTTGACCCCCCATAAACCCCCATATATATACCTATATATATACCTATATACCCTATATTAATACTCATATAACCCTCTAAAATAACCCCCCAAAAGAGTCCTATGTGTGTGTGTGTGTGTGAGTGAGTTTTGTGTGTGTTTGAGAGTGAGTGTGAGTGTTTTGTGTGAGGGTGAGTGAAAGGAGAATTTTGAGATACGAGTGTCGAAACGTATCCAAATTGAAATAGGACTTAGCTAATGTGAAATGGAGTTTGTGGGTAGACTACTAAGTTAGAATCGGGGTTTCATTTGAGGTTAGTAGAATGGTATCTCATGATACCATTGAGTATTTTACGATGCACAAGGTAATGGGTAGTTGAACAACATGAGTCGTAAGACGGACTGGATGTCCACCTTACTTTGGAAACTTGGTAGGTAAAGTTAGTATGGGTTAGTATCCTACTACCCTAGGAAGCCGGGAGTGAAACTCCCAAGGGAAAGCCACTTGGCTTTAGTGTTAGAGTGGTAAAGGGTAAATAATATATAAAGGGTAAACGGGTAAATTCAAGATACGGGATGCGGGTTGTTGGTTTAACTTGAAACTTAGACGACTTGATAGGTACACCCTACAAATGTCAAATTTGAACCAATTTCGACTCGGTTGACCCAGAGTTGACTTTTTACCAAAAAGTCAATAATGAGTCACCCCTTTGTCTAAAATGGACCAAATCCAAACTAGAGTTGACCAGTTGACCAAAAGTCAACTGTTAGTCAACATTTTACTAGTTTGACCTAGTGTTGACCTAGAGTTGACTTGTCACGCCCCAGAACTAGAATACTGGCAAGTAGGGACGGACCAGACCAGCTACGTATACCAAAGTACTCCAGTACTCCGAAATAACGTATAAGCTGTATAGATGGGGGTTACTACTACAAGCCAACAGTCAATCCTAGGTCAAGCAATCCTAGGTATCTCAATCACAGGCAGTAAACAATGTACAAGAAGTAAGATCAACTGGAATATAAAATAGTAAAGCGTCCCAAACTATTATACATCAATGATCATGAAGCTAGTAATACAGAGTGAAGACTAGCAAGAGTAATAGTCATACATGATAAGCTCTAGCTATTGTCTAGAATACGCAAATCATATTCTGGCCTGTAGGCTAAATGTCAAGTCCAAAACACGAGCTAAATACGTGCTCGGAGGCTAAACGCCACAAAAGAATAATGTACATAACTAGTGGGAGAATGAAATAGAAAATCCACTAAGGTACTCTGGTGCTCCGGATAGTCACCGTCGAGTAGATGGTACGGAAGATCCTCCGGGCTCCTCTATCAGATCTGGCCAAATAAAACCAGTGGGGTCAGACCCCCAATAGCAAGTACCACAAAGGAAGCCAAACTATGAACTAAAATCAGCATGCAAATCATAGCAACGAATAGAGACAGAAATAAGTAAAAGCAAATCGAGACTCGTGCGCTACCAATACACTTATTCCGAGAATAGAAAAGATAATAAGTAAAGCAACATGTAGCATAAGGTAAAGGACATGTGACATAATGTAAACGGTATACATGTAAGAAAATGGAAGCATGTGAACATGAAAGATAAACTAGATATGTGAGCATGTTAAGTAGACGGGGCATGTGAGCATGTTAGACAACTTGGACATATGAGCATGTTAAGTAACTGGAGCATGTGAGCATGTTAGGTTACTGGAACATATGAGCATGTTAAGTAACTGGAGCATGTGAGCATGTTAAGTAACTGGAGCATGTGAGCATGTTAGATCTATATAGAACGACAAATGATAAGATGACTTAGTAACTAATCAGGAACCCAAGTTACAATCCGTAAACCAAACAAGGACCGGGGTTGTAACCCTTCTCCTGAACAGAACTTTAGTATCTAATCATTTACCGACAAAAGTAAAGCATAAACAAAGATGTACTGAAAATAAACAAATTCGGACACTGCCTAGACAAACTAGACTAGACTGGACTCCATACAATAGTCACGGCCAAGCAATGAGTACGGCTTTATACATTAGCTAACTAGGATTATCACAATCCTAATTACTAACAAATGCAAGTCTGAGAATTCCAAGTCCAATTACCTGCCTGCTGCTACCTGAATGATCCAAGCCAAAGGAGCAATGTTATATAGTGGATACATCGCCCAAGAGACAAATGTATCCTATAGTAGTGGTACATTGCCCGAGAGACAAATGTACCACTAAGACTTATAATATTGGGTACATCGCCCAAGAGACAAATGTACTCGGTGCAACATTCGACGGTGCATTGGAAGTGTGCTCATCATGACAGATTGCTCTAAATCCTATGTGTATATATAATGCCAAGACCAAAGGGGCAGCAGGTAACTGAGAAATCCTCAATGATCTAAGTAATCAAACTAGTTGTCTAGTCCTTAACATTTTTTGTTGGATTCTGGGCGTGGCATTCCGCAGAATCCAACCTAGACATGAGACATGCAAGACTAGACAAAAGCGAGAATGTGCACCATAATAAGCCACAATAAGAAAATATAATAAACAAGAAGCAAGGAGTGCGCTGCGACGAGCCACTATAGGGAGTGCACCATGACATGTAAGCAAAGAAGGACATGTATCATGAGTGCGCCACGACGGGCCACTATCTAGTAAGCAAAGAAGACATGTAAGAAGAGTGTGCCACGACGGGCCACTATCATGTAAGCAAAGAAGGCATGGCAACAATTATCATAGCTTGTAAGAAAGAATCTATCAAAAAGATATATCATGGCATGTGGAAAACAATAATTAAAGCTAAGTACATTTCATAGAAAAATGATTGAACATGTGCTAGTGTCAACTGTATATAGGGTGTACAATCATTCTCTAACTATGTAAGATCATCTTATCATGTTAAGAAATTATTAAAATCGAAAAAAGTATCAAAAACGGATAAAAAGGGGCAGAAACGGGCAAAAATAGACTAAAACGGCATAAAACGGCATACCGGCGGTATACCGGCCTAAAGACAGAAAGTTTCTGGTGCAAAAATCGGCATACCGTCGGTATACCGGTTTTCCAAACAGCAACAAAATCCAGATTTTTGCCAAAACTTGTTTCGGCCATAAAAACTTCGTTTTAAATCGAAATTCGGATTTTCAAAAGTCAAAACTACATAGAATTGAATTTTCTACAACATAAAACTATTAGATTTCAAAAGTTCAAAGATTTGATAGATCAATATCTCCCAAAAATCGGTTTTCGGGGCACCAAAACGGGTTCCGATTGCCACCAAACTCAAAATCCATGATATACAAACTATGTGAGGGCCTCATATATGTATATGTGACCAAGATCCATGATGGTAACACTAGTATCACTCTTGATACCAAGTTTTTTACTAAGTCCATATTGTGTTTTAACAGAAAATCAAAACCTTGCTTAAACAAAATTTGCAAACATGCATATATACGAGAATCATAAGGAAAATATATTTTACAAAATGAGTTTAGAACAATTCTAAGTATTTACTACCAAGGAAAATAAAATGACAACAAAAATATTTTTGTTCAAGATTTGGCAAGATGTACTTGCCTAGGTTATGCTCCAAGCCTAATCTTCTACTCCTCCTCCTAGGGAGGTTAGACACCACACCCAAGGCCTCAAGGCCAAGCTCTTGGCAAGCTCCAAGAAAGAGAGAAGGGAAGAAGAAATGAAGAGAGAGTGAAGAGAATGAAAAGAGATAGGAGAGAGAAAGTGAAATGGTATATATAGAAGGGGAATTAATCTTAGCCGTTGGATCATGATCCATGTCAAAATATAAGTCAATCATGGCCATCCAAACAAAACCAAATATCCAATGGGTAATAGGGTGCATCTACACTATTCATGAAAATATCTAAAAACTATTCATCAAAATATCCAAAATACTATTCATCAAAATATCGAAAATACTATTCATAAAAATATCTGAAATCAAAAATATCTAAAACGTCGAAAATCTATATGGATGGTATGCCATCGGTATATACGGTATACTAGCGGTATACCGGCAAAGAAGAAAATCTATAAGTTAGAACAAATTTTAAAGTATTACGAAAACCAAGAAAATATAAAATACACTACAAAATACGTATCCGTATATAAATACCGATACTGTGAGACGAGTCTCACATAACCAGAGTTGACCAGTTGACTAAAAGTCAACTGTAAGTCAACGCTTGACCCCGTTTGACTTGTTTTGACTTGCTATGACTAGTATGACCTAAAGTTGACTTAGTTTGACTTAGATTGACTTGACATGACTTTGTTTGACTTAGATTGACTTGACATGAATCAGTGTGACCTAGTTTGAGCTAGATTTCATATCATATATTAGAAATCATTCATAACTTTGTTAAACCTAAATTAACATGCAATATGTCATCTTTAGGTCTCTGATTACCACTCTAAGCATTGATATATCCTACAGCTCAGGACAGCAGGCGAGTACATTCTCTGATAGCAGTTACTTGTCTTGATATCTTCTATACCAGTTCAGTTATAGTGTTTACTTGATTCTCGACACATTGGTGCACGGACTAGTATTATCAGATTCCTGTCATGAGATGTAATTCCTGGATTTCTTGGGATACTGGTACTTGCTTGGTCTTAATTCTTGTATTTGTATTGACACTAATTCCTGAAGAGAACTTGCTCCTCTTTTAGGGAATCCCGCGTCATGACGTGCTATGTCCGAATTCGTATACTATTCGAGGAATGGGAAATTTTATATATAGTATGATCAATGCCCATCTTGAGTTACTACTTGTATTATAGCTATACCCTCACCTCACGATGGGTATAACTTGACCTGTACTACTACTTGCTCCATAGCTTGCCATTCCGGTCGGGCCGAGTCCACGTACTTGTAGCCGATCGGCTGGAAGCCTGATCTTGACCCTTACAGATCATATTATGCTATAATATTCGAGGCACATTTTATATTTAGTACATTAGTTACATATTATAGTTCAGCTTATTTTCCTGCACGATTCGCCCTGACATGATTTTCAATTTACATATCCTGTTATACTTACATCTTGATATGTTCATCTTGTACTCTATTATGATTGACTGTTAGAGCATTTGTCATTACTATGGAATCTGTTGCCAGCGTTGTACTCGTTCATTTTCCTGACAGGATACCGTTATGATATATCCAGATGACATAGATGCGGACTATTCTACCCACTATGGGTATGGTCAGGACATAGACTGCAACCAGCTGACAGCCTTGGAGCCAGTGGATGACAGTACTTCTATCTAGATCTATTAGCTAGGTTTGTCTGGAATGCGATCTAGCTTATGTTAGACTTTTGCTACATATGTTATTCGGGACCTTATGTTATGTCTGCGACTCGTTTCTGGTTGTGACCTTGCTTTATTTCTGCATTCTATTTTCACCATATCTATCTTATGTTCGTGCCTATCTTTTCTAGTTGTCTTGTGATTGAGTTGAGATTATATACCTCCGTACGGAGATGACAGGCCTTTATATATTGTATCTAGATGTTATACTTTCTAGGAGACCTATACAGCGTTCTACCGCCAATTCTGTGGCGTAGGCTGGGCGTACCCGCTTCTCGTGCCCCTAATCAGGGTGCGGGTCGTGACACGTTTTTGTGGTGGCCTATGCAGGTCTCCGAATTAGAGTCGCAACTAGTACGATTTTTTATAGTGGTGCTTGACTTAGAGTGCTGCTACGAGCCTGCTATTAGAAATTTAGTCCTAGTTATTACTAGTAGAATTTCTTAATCACACCTAGGAAAATTTTCGATCTTTTGATTATCATGATGACTCTCCTTGTAATAAATTAACTGTCATTCTTTGATAATATCTTCTTATGTGCCATAATGATCTTTTGTTTCAATTCGTCTCCATGATGAGGAAGACGCACCCGCAGGCCACTGGATCGAGTAGCTTGCACGAGAGATCTGACCAGGCTGAGAAGGAAGTTCAGGAGACTGTCCCCAGGAGGCTGTGGCAGTTGCACAGGGAGGTCTACCACCTCCACCCCAGAGGGTTTCGGTTGTTGTTCCAGAGATACTGCCGCCACCACCTTCGATACCGACGGATACACACCATATGTTCCTTCTCCTTCGGCAGATGATGGAGACTCAACGAGCCCAGGCAGAGACATCGCAGCGCCAGACGGAGGCATCACACCGCCAGAGTGAGATGCTGAGGCAGAGCATGGAGAACTCGTATCAGCTTGCACTGGCAGCCATGGAGAGAGTGGTACCAGGTAAGGTGCAGGGCCCTACCGGCCAGTAGCCGTACCAGCAGCAGTCTAAGCCAGGGACAGTATTAGATTTTAGGAAGATGGGCTCCAGGGACTTCACGGGCATGGAGGGCATCCTTTATGCAGACGATTGGCTAGAGGACGTGCAGCGGATTTTGGAGCTGGCAGAGCTTCCGAGAGGACTTTAGGTTTCAGCCGCAGCCAGCCGATTCTTCGACATCGTGCTGACATGGTACAGCATGGATCCTCATGTGTCGGTGAGAGGGCTGTCATGGAAGAACTTTCGAAGGCTCTTCAAGAAGAAGTTCTTCCCGGACGTGGCTCTCACAACGTTAGAGGGCCAGTTTGTGGGTCTAGTACAGGAGAACTCGTCGGTGGATGAGTATGCAGCAGAGTTCTTCTGTCTTAGCAGGTTCACTCCCAATCTGGTCCAGGATGAGGGACAGAAGGCTCGCAAGTTCCGTAGGGGACTTATTCATGCAGTACGCACTCGCACCTTGGGTCGTCGTGATGCGATGTTCAATCAGATATTGATGGACACGCAGATTACAGAGGAGGACTTCTGCCTCAAGCCGAAGAGGAGCGGTGATACCATGGGGGAGGAGTTCCACTACGGGACCGGCCGAGCGCCCCCACATTCAGCATCAGCAGAGGCCATTTCAGCAGCAGCATCAGGCACCAGCACGTGTCCAACAGCAGCTGGGTCAGGGCCAGAGGCAGACCCAGCAGTGTGCTTTCTACGAAAAGATGGGGCACAGCAGAGATATATGCAGGATGAGGTTAGGCGCTTTCCTATTATGCGGAGAGACCGACCACAAGCTGAAGGGATGTCCTGTTCGAACAGCCAAAGGAGGCCAGGATAAGGCACTGACGGGACCGGCAGTTCAGCCGAAGGGTCAGCCACTCCAGACACAGCAGCAGAAGTTCGTCCAGCATCAGAGGGCACCCCAGGGCAGAGCCTTTGCACTAGCAGTGGAGGAGTTTGAGCCCGAATCAGATGTTATGGCAGGTCATGTTCTCCTCGATTCTTTCCCTGCTTTTGCCTTGTTTGATTCTGGTGCCACACACAGTTTTGTGTCTATTTCTTTTTCTCTTAGACACAACATCATTGCTGAATCTTTGGGTAGGACTTGCAAGATTATGACCAGGGAAGGAATTATCCTGGTTAATAATGTTTACAAGGGGCGGAGAGTTACCCTGGGAGGCCGGGACTTGAGTGCGTGTCTACTCGTGATGCCCCTTCCGAGGTACGATATGGTACTCGGTATGGATTGGTTAAGCATGCACCATGCTAGTATAGATTGTAGAGGAGGTAGAGTTCTTTTTAGGCTGTTGGGACTGCCAGAGATCGAGTTTGCTCGAGGAGCAGCGGAGCCGGAGGCTAGATTCTGTGGAGCCTTGTTGGCAGGACAGGACTTGCCACATCCGTTGATAGCTGAGTTCTCGGATGTCTTTTTTGAGAAGTTACTGGGGATGCCGTCAGACAGGGATGTTGAGTTCTCTATGGACTTTGTGCCAGGCGCCGAGCCCATTTTACAGCACGTCTATAGGGTCAACAACAGCGAGTTGATAGAGCTGAAGAAGCAAGTCGACGAGCTGCAGGACAAGGGGTTCATCAGATCCAGTTCTTCGTCGTGGGGAGCACCAGTCCTGTTTGTGCCGAAGAAGGACGATACGACCCATATGTGTATTGGTTACCGGGAGCTCAACAACCTCACTATCAAGAATATATACCCTTTGTCGAGGATCGATGATTTGTTTGATCAGTTGAGTGGGACGAAGATATTTTCGAAGATAGACTTGAGGTCCGGGTATCACCCGCTGAAGGTGAAGCAGGATGACATTCCAAAGACAGTATTTTGGACTCGGTATGGCCAGCACGAGTTTACAGTGATACCGTTTGGGTTGACCAATGCTCCAGCGGTGTTCATGAACTTGATGAACAAGGTATTCCATCAGTACCTTGACAAGTTCGTGGTGGTCTTCATTGAAGATATCTTGATCTATTCGAAGACGCAGGAGGAGCATGAGAAGCATCTGAAAGTTGTGTTAGAGACTCTGAGGAGGGAGCAACTCTACGGGAAGCTTTCGAAGTGTGAGTTCTTCTTGGACCAGGTCGAGTTCTTAGGTCATGTTGTGACCGAGCACGGGATCTCAGTGGACCAGAAGAAGATTTTAGCAGTTGAGTCTTAGTCTACGCCCAGTTCAGTTGCCGAGGTTCGGAGCTTTCTGGATTTGGCTGGCTATTATCGAAAGTTCGTCCAGGACTTCTCACGGATTATGGAGCCGATGACTAGACTCACCAGGAAGGACGTGGAGTTCGTTTGGACTGATGAATGTCAGGCTGCATTCGATGAGCTGAAGAAGAGGTTGACCTCAGCTCCGATCTTGACTTTGCCATCTGGGTCAGGTGGTTTCTTGATCTACAGCGATGCTTCAGGGAAGGACTTGGGTTGTGTTCTTCAGCAGCACGGGAAGGTGATTGCTTATGCATCTAGGCAGTTACGTCCTCATGAGAAGAACTATCCGACTCATGATCTGGAGTTGGCCGCAGTTATTTTTGTTTTGAAGTTATGGAAGCATTATCTGTACGGAGAGCGAGTTGAGATCTTCACAGATCACAAGAGCTTGAAGTACGTGTTCACTCAGAAGAACCTGAACATGCGGCAGAGGAGGTGGTTAGAGCTGATGAAGGACCTCAATATCTTACAGCAGTACCATCCGGGGAAGGCTAACGTAGTTGCAGATGCCTTGAGCAGGTATCCAGTAGCTATGTTCTTGATGACAGATCGTCATCTTTTGGCCGACCTAGATAGTTTGGGTATCGAGGTCATCGTTCCGGGCGTAGAGATCCAGATATAGGGTTTGCAGATTCAGTTTGAGCTGATGGATAGAGTCAGGTCAGCAGAGTATGATGATGTTGCCCTGAGGAGCATCAGGGAGCAGGTGCGGACGGGTTTGCTCGACGATTTCTCTTTAGCCGAAGATGGATCATTGCGGCACGGTACTAGGCTGTGTGTTCCGCATGGAGAGCTTCGAGAGGAGGTTCTTTAGGAAGCGTATCGCTCTCAGTATTCTATGCATCCTGGAGCCAACAAGATGTATAGGGACCAGAGAGAGCACGTATGATGGTATGGCATGAAGCGCGAGGTAGCTCAGTTTGTATCTCGTTACCTTGTATGTCAGCAGGTGAAGGCCGAGAGACAGAGACCAGGCGGATTACTACAGCCGCTACCCATTCCCGAATGGAAATGGGAGCACATCACCGTGGACTTTGTATCTGGACTTCCACGATCGCCAGGAGAAAAAGACGCAGTTTGGGTCATCGTTGATAGATTGACCAAATAGGCCCATTTTTTGCCTTTCAAAGTGGGTTTGTCTACGGAGAGGCTGGCAGAGCTGTATGTTCGTCAGATCGTGAGATTGTACGAAGTTCCGATGAGCATAGTCTCTGATCGGGATAGTCGTTTTACTTTCCACTTTTGGAGGAGTTTACATACTAGCTTGGGCACCAAGCTCAAGTTTAGTACCGCTTATCACCCCCAGATAGACGGGCAGTCAGAGAGGACCATTCAGACGCTGGAGGATATGCTTCGTACATGTGTGTTAGATCTCGGGGGTTCTTGGGAGGATCATCTTCATCTGGTAGAGTTTGCTTACAACAACAGCTACCAGGCCAGTATAGAGATGTCGCCATTCGAGGCTCTATATGGACGAAGATACTGTACTCCTTTGTCTTGGGACGATATCGGTGAGAGGGCACTTCTTGGGCCGAAGATGGTTGTGGATGCGGCCGAGAAGGTCAGGTTGATTAGAGACAGACTTCGGGTGGCTCAGGATAGGCAGCGGCATTGGGCCGATAGTCACCGGAGACCGTTAGAGTTCGAGATTAGTTTCAGTTTCATGTCGTGTTTGTTTGTGATTGTTTGTTTAGTTTATGTGCTGAGTTTTGTCTTATATCAAGGCTGGTGACAAGGTGTTTCTGAGGATATCCCTGACACGTAGCACGATTCGCTTTGGCGGAGGTGGAAAGCTTAGTCCGTGCTACATCGGGCCTTTCACCATCATAGAGAGGATCGGTGCAGTAGCCTACCGACTGACTTGCCGCCTACGCTCGAGGGAGTGCACAACGTGTTCCATGTATCTCAGCTGAGGCGGTGCGTGGCAGATCCTAGCCATGTATTGGACCATTCAGTGATACAGGTAGGACCTACTCTCAGCTATCCAGAACAGCCAGTGGAGATTCTGGATCGCAGGGAGAAGGTGCTCTGGAACCAAGTCATACCCTTGGTTCGTGTTGCATGGAGACATCACTCTCCAGGTGCGTCTACCTGGAAGAGGGAGGACGACATGCAGGAGCGTTTTCTTTATCTTTTTGAGCCCTGAGGTATATGTCCATTTCTTTATTTTTCTGTTTGTGATTTCCTGTGTTTGTTGTCTTCAATTTTGAGGACGAATTTTTTTAAGGTGGATAGACTTGTCACCCTCACTTTTCCAAGATAGGGGTAAAATGGTAATTTTCCATTTTTTTAATATATTGGGATTTTTATTTCATGAATGTTAATATTTAATGATTATAGGAGTCGGGTTCGAATTTTATCTCATTCCGACTTATTTCGGGATTTCGAAGAATTTTGACTTAAGTTTTGCTTAACACATTAATTAGCCATGGCCCACCAATCTCATCATTTAGGTCTAGGAGTTTGGTCTAATCCCACATGAGTGGTTAGGCCTAATTATGATTTTTATTTGGTCTTTTCTAACCCCCAAACCCTAATAACATTTAACCCTTCATAAAGAAAGGAGAGAGGGGCAAACTTGTAATTATACAAGGGGACAAATATCCCTCTTATATGGCAGCCACCCCCTCCCCCTTTTCACCAATTCACACTTCAATAAATTTTCCATCTTCTTCTCCAAGTGTTCTTCCAAGAAAAGAAGAGCAAATCTCTTGGAATCATCTCCAAATCAAGGTTTCCTTCCCAATTTTCTTTCATCAATCTCTCCCTCTACCTCAAGTGGTGCTTCTACAAACTTTTGGAAGCAAGAGGAGAAGAGGTGTGTCCTAAACAATTCACTTTGTGTCAGAGCCGTGTCGGAGGATTTTGTATTGGGATCCATCTTCCAATAGGTACAAACTATCCTCTATTTCCATTTCTTCATCATGTAGAATAGTTTTGACCAAGTAGGATTGATCCCTAGGGTTGTGTCCCTATTTGTGTCAAGTTTGAGTCCATTTGGTGTGTCCTAGGAAGAGTTATGATTTGTGCTTGTGTCCTAGTGTTTATCCCCCTAAGTTCGACACCCCAAGAATATTTAGATTGTATCTAAGTAGTTTAGACACTTTAAATTTCAGATTTTGTATTTATATATGTGTGTGTGTGTCTAAATATATATATATATATATATATATATATATATATATATATATGTGTGTGTGTGTGTGTGTGTGGGGGGGGGGGGGGGGGGGGGATTTTATATATATAGAGAGAGATGGGGGAAATGGGATGTGGCGAGTTTGTATTAGTATGTGTGTGTATATATATAGAGAAGAGGGGGAAAGAGTTAGATTGAGTTTGTATTTGTGTGTGTTTATATATATATGTGTGTATGTCTATATATATATATATATATATATATATATATATATATATATATATATATATATATGTGGTGTGATATATATATATATATATATATATATATATATATATATATATATATATAGTGAGAGAGAGAGAGAGAGAGAGTGAGATAGAGGAGAAGATTAGAGATTAGAAGAAGAGAGAATAGAAGGAGAAGAAGAGCAAATAGCAGCAACAGTAGGGGGGACTAGGGGCTGCTGCCATTCCCCCTTTGTAACACAGCAGCAGCAGCAGCTTTAGCAGCAGCAGCAACAGCCTATAGCGGCAGCAGCAGCAGCAATGGCAGCCCCCCCATGACCCATTTGACCTCCCCACAAACCCCCATATATATACCTATATATATACCTATATACCCTATATCAATACCCATATAACCCTCTAAAATAACCCCCCAAAAGTGTCCTATGTGTGTGTGTAAGAGTGAGTTTTGTGTGTGTGTGAGAGTGAGTGTGAGTGTTTTGTGTGAGGGTGAGTGAAAGGAAAATTTTGAGATACGAGTGTCGAAACGTATCCAAATTGAAATAGGACTTAGCTAATGTGAAATAGAGTTTGTGGGTAGACTACTAAGTTAGAATCGGGGTTTCGTTTGAGGTTAGTAGAATGGTATCTCATGATACCATTGAGTATCTTACGATACTCAAGGTAATGGGTAGTTGAACAACATGAGTCGTAAGATGGACTGGATGTCCACCTTACCTAGGAAACTTGGTAGGTAATGTTAGTATGGGTTAGTATCCTACTACCCTAGGAAGCCGGGAGTGAAACTCCCAAGGGAAAGCCACTTGGCTTTAGTGTTAGAGTGGTAAAGGGTAACTAATATATAAAGGGTAAACGGATAAATTCAAGATACAGGATGCGGGTTGTCGGTTTAACTTGAAACTTAGACATCTTGATAGCTACACCCTACAAATGTCATATTTGAACCAATTTTGACTCGGTTGACCCAGAGTTGACTTTTTACCCAAAAGTCAACAATGAGTCAACCCTTTGTATAAAACGGACCAAATCTAAATTAGAGTTGACCAGTTGACCAAAAGTCAACTGTTCGTCAACATTTTACCAGTTTGACCTAGAGTTGACCAGAGTTGACCAGTTGAGAAAAAGTCAACTGTAAATTAACTCTTGACCCCGTTTGACTTGCTTTGACTTGTTTTGACTTGCTATGACTAGTATGACCTAGAGTTGACTAAGTTTGACTTAGATTGACTTGACATGACTTAGTTTGACTTAGATTGACTTGACATGACTTAGTGTGACCTAGTTTGACCTAAATTTCATATCATACATTAGCAATCATTCATAACTTTGTTAAACCCAAATTAACATGCAATATCTCATCTTTAGGTCTCTGATTACCACTCTGAGCATTGATATACCCTATAGCTTAGGACAGCAGGCGAGTACATTCTCTGATAGCAGTTACTTGTCTTGATATCTTTTATACTAGTTTAGTTATAGTGTTTACTTGATTCTCGATACATTGGTGTACGGACTAGTATTGTCGGATTCTTGTCATGAGATGTCATTCCTGGATTTCTTGGGATACTAGTACTTGCTTGGTCTTTATTCTTGTACTTGTATTGACGCTGATTCCTGAAGAGGACTTGCTCCCCTCTTATGGAATCCCGCGTCATGACGTGCTATGTCCGGATCCGTATACTACTCGGGAAATGGAGAATTTTATAGATAGTGTGATCAATGCCCATCTTGAGTTACTACTTGTATCATAGCTATACCCTCACCTCACGATGGGTATAGCCTGACCTGTGCTACTACTTGCTCCATAGCTTGCCATCCCGGCCGGGTCGATTCCACGTACTTGTAGCCGGTCGGCTGGAAGCCTGATCTTGACCCTTACCGATCACATTATGCTATAATATTCGAGGCACATTTTACATTTATTACATCAGTTATATATTACAGTTCAGCTTATTTTCCTACATGATTCCCCCTGACTTGATTTCTAGTTTACATATCCTGTTATACTTACATCTTGATATGTTCATCTTGTACTCTAATATGATTGACTGTTAGAGCGTTTGTCATTACTATGGAATCTGTTGCCAGTGTTGTACTCGTTCATTTTCTTCATATGATACCGTTATGATATATCCAGATGACATAGATGCGGACTGTTCTACCCATTATGGGTATGGTCAGGACATAGACTGCAACCAGCTGACAGCCGTGGAGCCAGTGGATGACAGTACTTCTATCTAGATCTATTAGCTAGGTTTGTCTGGACTGTAATCCAGCTTATGTTAGACTTTTGCTACATATGTTATTCGGGACCTTATGTTATGTCTGCGACTCGTTTCTGGTTGTGACCTTACTTTATTTTTGCATTCTATTTTCACCATATCTATCTTATGTTCGTGCCTATCTTTCCTAGTTGTCTTGTGATTGAGTTGAGATTATATACCTTCGTGCGGAGATGACAGGTCTTTATATATTGTGTCTAGATGTTATACTTTCTAGGAGACCTATACAACGTTCTACCGCCGATTCTGCGGCGTAGGCTGGACGTACCCGCTTCTCTTGTACCTAATCAGGGTACAGGTCGTGATAATAGTGGATGCTCGCGACATATGACGGAAGACGCAAATCTTTTCGCATCACTATCGATGAAGAGGAAAGGGTATGTATTCTTCGATAACAATTTAAAGGGCTACATCATAGGTAATGGTACTATTGGTTATCCTCCTTCTCCTGTAATAAAGGATGTTTGCTTAGTGATCGAGTTAAAACATAACCTGCTCAGCATAAGTCATCTTGCTGATCATGGATATGATATTAACTTTGGACAAAATAAAAGTTATATTTATGATAGGTCAATAGAAGACATTGCTTTTGAAGGGATAAGAGAAGATGACATTTACATTTTCTATCTATTTAGAAATACTAACAGTGCACGAAGATGCCTCTACGCTCACAAGGATGAGAGACTGTTTTGGCACCAGCTTCTTGGTCATGCCAATATGGATACTATATCCAGGGTATCGACAAAGAAGCTAGTAAGAGGTCTGTCTGACATCACATTCAAGAAGGACATGGTATGTGCCGAATATGAACTGAATATGGCAACCAAATCCTCATTTCATTCCATAAACACTGTAAGTACTACTAGACCCTTACAATTACTGCACATGGACTTATTTGGTCCCAGTAGAGTAGCCAGTCTTAATGGAAAACTCTATGCTTTTATTATAGTAGATAATTTTTCTAGATTTACTTGGGTTTTCTTCCTTTCAAACAAAAGTGATGCTATTTTAGTTTTCAAAATCTTTGCCAAAAAGGTCTAAAATGAAAAAGGCTACATGATTCCTCGAATCCGAAGTGATCTTGGAGGCGAATTCGAAAATTCTGATTTTGAAAAGTTTTGCGAAACAAATGGTTTTGATCATGAGTTTTCTTGTCCTCGAACTCCTCAACAAAATGGTGTTGTGGAACGGAAGAATAGGACTCTTGGCACTATGGCTAGAGTCATGTTGAATATTTTTTTACTTACAAAATATTTTTGGGCAGAAGCTGTCAGTACATCGTGCCATATTTTAAATATGGTGCTTATTCGACCTATTTCGAAGAAAACACCCTACGAGCTTTGGTTTGGTAGGACTCCAAATGTCTCATATTTTAGAGTGTTTGGTTATCGCTGTTTTATTCTAAACACCAAAGACAACTTAGGTAAGTTTGATGCCAAAGCTGACGATGGTATTTTTCTTGGCTATGCTGCCAAGAGTAAGGGATATATAGTGTTCAAAAAATGCTAAGTGATTGTAGAAGAATCTACTAATGTGACATTTGATGAAGAAAATAGTACAGTAGATATCCCCGACGATGATATTGAACTATCAACTTCCACGTCGATGAATACCACCCCTAAAACCAATTCTCTGGAGGGCATACCGAAGAAGTTCGCGTTCAAGCTGTCACACCCAAAAAAATTGGTAATAGGTGAGGTATCACACGAAGTAAGTACTCAATTTTCGTTAAGAGATTCCATTGCTAGTACTTCTTTCATTTCGTAAATTGAGCCTAAAACTGTTTTAGAAGCTTTTAATGATGAGTTTTGGATTTTCGCTATGCAAGGAGAACTCAACCAATTCGAAAGAAGCCAGGTCTGGGAACTTGTTCCTAAACCAGCTAACCATTCAATTATCGGTACTAAATGGGTTTTTCGTAACAAAGTAAATGAAAATGGTTCAGTCACTCGCAACAAAGCTCGTCTAGTAGCTCAAGGATACAACCAAGATGAAGGTATCGGCTACGATGAGACGTATGCTCATGTTGCAAGACTTGAATCCATTCGGATGCTTTGTGCCTTTGCAAACTTTCAGAATTTTAAACTTTTCCAAATGGATGTCAAAACTACTTTTCTAAATGGTTTTATTAAGGAGGAAGTTTTTGTAAAACAACCCCTAGTTTTAAAAATTATAAATTTCCCGACCATGTTTTCAAACTTAAGAAAGCGCCATATGGCCTCAAACAAGCCCCCAGAGCTTGGTATGAACGCCTAAGCAATTTCTTACTATATAAAGATTTTTCAAAATGGAAGATTGACACTACACTTTTTATCAAAAGTTTTCAAGACACCATGCTTTTAGTTCAAATTTATGTTGATGATATCATATTTGGGTCCACTAATGAAAATCTATGCCAAGATTTTGCTAAGTGTATGCAGAATGAATTTGAGATGAGCATGATGGAGGAGCTCACCTACTTCCTTGGATTGCAAGTCAAACAAACTTCGCAAGAAACATTCATCATCCAGTCAAAATACAAAAAAGATATGCTGAAGAAGTTTGATCTTGACAACGTCAAACCAATCAGCACTCCCATGGCTACTACGACCAAGCTGGAACCTGATAAAAGTGGC
This sequence comes from Iris pallida, assembly GCA_029216955.1. NCBI lineage: Eukaryota > Viridiplantae > Streptophyta > Magnoliopsida > Asparagales > Iridaceae > Iris > Iris pallida. Next base: position 11,352,335 of record JANAVB010006993.1, on the reverse strand, counting down.
AAAACTATTGACCAACGTAAGTATCGAGGTATGATTGGTAGTCTACTTTACCTAACTGCTAGTTGTCCTGATATCATGTTTAGTGTTTGTCTGTGTGCTCGCTATCAAGCTAGTCCTAAGGAATCTCACCGCCATTAAGCGTATCTTTCGATACCTTAAGGGTACTGTTACAGTGGGCTTATAGTATCCCAAATCCACATCCTTTGACCTTATTGGTTTTTCGGATGCTGATTTTGCGGGATGTAAAGTCGACCGTAAAAGTACGAGCGGCACATGTCATTTATTAGGCAAGGCTCTAGTCTCATGGTTTAACAAGAAGCAGAATTTTGTCGCACTAACCACAACAGAAGCTGAATATATCGCAGTTGGTCGTTGTTGTGCACAAATTCTGTGGATGAAGTAAACCCTTGCAGACTACAACCTATCTTTTATGCACATTCCTATATTCTGTGATAACACTAGTGCTATCAACCTTACTAAGAATCCTATATGTCACTCACGCACGAAACACATTGAAATTCGTCACCACTTTTTGCGTGATCATCAACAAAATGGCACTATAAAATTAGAATTTATTGACACTGATCATCAGCTGGCAGATTTCTTTACTAAACCACTATCCGAAGAGCGATTCAACTTTCTTTGTCATGAATTAAAAATTTTGGATGAAATGATTATTTATTAAATTGGCCTGCGTAAATATCGATTATGTCATGATTTTTTACGATGACTTTGCTATAGGTACAAGCTGAAAGGGTCCTTCTGACAATAAGGCGTAAAAGCCTAAGCGACACGGTGCACTAGTCTTCGGACTACCGCTAGCTGGGATCTGGCCCTTACAGCTACCCCATGGCAGTTTTATCGTAATAATTTGTGTCATGAATCCGCGTTTATTACATGGTTTAATTTCATTTATAACTTGATTAATTTAAATTGTCTAACTTCATTTTCATTTCCTCTATTCAATTTTCATTTGCAAGTTTCTATCCTAGCCATTTTCTTTTAATCCTTACAACTCCTATCCATTTTCTTCAACTTAGTAATGTTTTCAAACTGTTTTTTAAAAACTATTTTCAGTTCTGGCCCTAGAACACAGAACTCGGACCGAACTCTGCCTCACACAGAGTTTAGGGCAAATTCGGTCTGGCTACTCCAGAACTTCCAGTTGCTCTCAGCCCTCCATCCGTTTTAATCCTACGGTCCAGGATTCACCCGACCATCCGAACCCTCTTTCATATTTTTGGGTTCTCCCCCTCTCTCCTCTCCATTGCCTCCTCCAAACTCTCTCAAACTCCTTCCTCTTCAAACCCTAACCCTGGCAAAAATAGACGAGGATAGTGGCTACTACTTTTTTCTAAAAGAAACAAAAATGGTTGGGCTAGACTTGACCAAATGACTCGGCCAACAAGAGTCAGACTTTTGCTTATGAAAGAATTTTCGAACCATCAGTGACTTTCAAACAGAACAAAGAAGCCATATCATCGAATCTCACCACCAAGAGAAGAAAAAAAAGGATGTGCTTTCAAGCCGAGGCGCGGAGCCCGCTACGCTCAGTCAAGGAACGAAGAAAAGCAAAATAGAATGAATGTTAGAAGCGACCGATGAGTGAGAGCGCTACGAAGAGCAAATTCTCAACACTTTGAACATAGGATGCGGAAGAAAAAAACAACGGCCAAAACGGATAGGCTTGGGCTTGTGGGTGCAGGCAGTTTCAAGTCCATGAACTTCGTACAGAGGATCTCGGAGGAAGATGAGCAATGTTCACAGAAAAAGAACAGAGATTTTGTCCATGTCTTACTTAATTCTCTATCTAGTGTGGAGTTCTTCCCCAAACTCAAGGAGAATAGCTCTTGCATCATTCTCTTCCATATTCCACAATCCTCTTGAGGTATAATTTCTTCTTTTTCTCCATCTCAATTTCAAATTTTCTTTATTGTTCAATGGCACCTAGTTTGTTTAATAGAGAAAAGAGGGCTAGAACCGAGGGTGCTTCCTCATCGAACCCTCCTTCTCGAGATGATCAACCTATTCACCCTCTTTTCAATCCACCACAACCCAATGAACCAAACACATTTGATGATTGAATTTTTGTTTCATTAGACGCTTCAAGGGAATGGCTCAATAATTTTCGGTCATGGCCTGTGTGCGCGGGTTATCCCATCAACTTTACTATTTTTTTCGTTATGACTCATTATTTTATAATATTTGTCTTGATGAGTTAGTGTCTACAACTTCACTTATTTACTTGAATACAATTCAAATATTTTATTGCAATCTCACATTTGATGACACACGATTATATTCTCGTGTTGCTGGAATTGACATCTCGTTCGATGATTTTGAACTTACGGAATATCTCGAGATTTCGGAACCCAACTCTTGGGAGAAGCTTGTCAATGCACGCAAGTTTCAATTTCCCGATGGGTCGTCCCTTGAGAGTTTCAAGGACGATTTGTGTACCCTAAACACAGTCCACGTAAGTTACTTGCAAATTTCCTTAACCCTTATTTCTACGAGCTTTATCGTATTGTCTTCTCCACGATCTTGCCCAAAGCAGGATCGACTGATGAAGTTTCGTATTTTGAGATTTCTGCTTTGTATCATCTTCACTTCCATGTCCCGTTCAACCTTTCACGTAATATGATGGACTAGATGATCAATACAAGGAAGAGGCCACGATCTTTGGTCTATGCTCACTATTTGCCTATGGTTTTTTGTGCATTTCATGTCCCTCTCGATGAGTGCCAATTCCTTCCAGCCCCTGCCTTTCTATCTAAGGAAAGGCGGCTTCAAGCAGCTGTAGGATCTTTTGCTGAGTCCGAGCATTCCGGTTCTGATGCTCAGGCTGATGCACCTGCTCTTGGGCAACCTGTGCCTGCACCTCCTGCTACTCTCGAGTCTATCCAGACCATGCTTCGTGATCGTTTCATGGTGGAGGACGACCGCTGGATCCAGCTCGACTATCGTACTACCTTGCAGATGAGTGCCATTAGCCATTCATTGCATGACATCCGGTACACTATGTATCGGCATCCCTCTATGCCACTTCCTATGGAGCGGGATCCATCTCGCGACGGGTACCGTATCGACGACCCTTGGGTTAAGCGATATTTGGATCCGAATACAGCTTTCATGGATCCTCGTCGTTCGAATATTGATCCATTTGACACCGCTGGACCATCTCGCGCTTTATGATGGATGTGGTTCCGTACCTGCTGCTGCTGATGATAATCTTATTTAGTTTTTATGCAGTATGGACTTATGTTTATGTAGTTGATTTTCTTGTATAAGTACACTCTATGTTCTGTGGATCTTTTGACTTTATTTGCAGTTTATTATTACTATGGTGTGCTTGCCAGTTAATTTCTTCTATAGTCTTCTGTTTGTTTGAGCTTCATATTCATATTTGCTATGCATCATTGCTAAATAACAAAAGGGGAAGATCTATTTGATATTTATATTTTTATCATATCTTGTGATATCTATATTTTGGAAGAGATTATGTATATCAGAATAAGGAACATTGGCTTACAGAGAAGCTATGTTTATGGGGGAGCTATTTTTACGGGGGAGCCACTGCTTCTATGCATGACGACAACTTGTGTCCAGGTATGAACATTGAATATACAAATATTATTTTGTCAATTATCAATATGGGGGAGATTGTTGACCCAAATCACAGTCAACCAAATATTAATAAAATTGACAATATGATACTTGTCATAATTCAATATGACACATCAAGACAGAACTCAGTGCAAGACGGACGTCGGCTCTCTCCTACAGCGTACTCAGTTTTTTAGTCTGTATTATTTTATATTTATTGAGTCTAGCTAAATGTAAACTGAGTAGCACTGGGTATTCTGGGCCTATACCTTATCACCAAACAAAACCAAAAGCTCCACCAAACCAAACTAGCCCACGAAAGCCCATTTGAGCAATTATGTCCGATGGAGACAGAGTTCGGGCCGAACTCTGCCTCCACACAGAGTTCGGACCGAACTTTATCTCCTAAATTACAGGACCTTAATTTTTAGGGTTTGTTGTATGCTATTTGTCCAACGGCCAAAAAATTTGAATTTTTGACACAGAATTCTGACCGAATTCTGCCTATCCCAACTAGTATAAATAGGCCTTGAATTCTCTCATTTTCAATCATCCAATTATCTTCTCTTCTCTTCTCTATAAGCCTTATACAAGCCTTAACCTTCTCATCTACTAGCCACAAGCTTCCTAAGCCTCAAAGTGCTCAGTGCTATTCAGTTAGGAGTTTATGCAAGAGTCAAGAAAGTCGCTTGGAAAATTTCAAGCATCGCGACAGCGATCTTTGTAAGAATTTGACGTGCGCTTCTGAAGAAAAGGTACGGGATGTAACTATTATTTCACAAATAGTGGATTTAATCCTGAGCTAGAGTTATCAGGCCTGGACTAGTCCTCCACGAGGGAAACCAGGTTAAAAACGACTGTGTTTGCGTATGCTCTCTTAATCTTTTTCATTTTCGCATTTACTACTATGATTAATTACTAGTGGTGAAAAGAGTTTTATTTTATTTGGCTATTATTGTTATAAACTCTATTCACCCCCTCTCTAGAGTTGCCTACCTGTTCTTCAGTTTGTTCTGTTATGTACTTTTTAATTCGACTCTAGTTAAATTCAAATGTTTAATAAAGTTTTATTTCTATTTTAGAATGTTGTTCCTGCATTGTTATTGACTGACACAGCTTACTGTCGTCGTCTCACAACAGTGCTAGCTGGGCATGACCCAACTGGACTCCCATTCTGTAAATTGGTCTAGTCAACTTAGTCTAGTGTAAAACCCCTAAATTTCTACTCTATTTTTTTATTTTATAAATTGGTACTGATTTTTTTTATTTTGTATTTGTACGTCGCGTAGTTGAGTAGTACGTCGCGCACGCAATTTCATTTTTTCTCTGTTGCTCGACGAGTGCGAATATATGCGAGCGCACATATTTTTAGAAAAAAATATTTTTTCTATTTTTTGAGTTTCAAAATAATATATATATTAATTATTTTAGCTATCGTACCAAAAATTTCCAAGTTATTATTTATTTATAAAAAGCCTCTCATTTATACAGTTACAAATAATAAATAATATTTTGCGTGCATACATAAATTTTATAAATATTTTATTAGTTTATTTTTAAATAATAATGCAATTTTTAAAATTATTATTATAAGTATTTTAGAAAGTATATTTTGAAAATATTTGTGGCAATTTAAATCTTGATTTGATCTTATGGATTCATTTAAATAGTTAAAATAATATCTATGTTTGAAAATTGATTTAACTTATTTGATTTTAAACAAAAAGAAATTAATTAGATTTAAATTGGATTTGTATTTGGATTGGATTTGATTGATTTTTAAATTAAGTTGCGACGTAACCCCTATAAGTGAAGTAATTAATTATTTAATATTGCTGATTTTTTAGTAACCCGGTTGTACCAGACCAGCCCAACGTGACCCAAACCAAATCCAAGCCCATATAGGCATGTGGTAGGACCAAGATGACCAGGCAGGCATATTTTTAAATTGTGCAAATGTTTTTAAGATTATTTTAGAAATTGAGATATATATATTCTAATTATTGAATTAGAGGTAAAAATTATATTTTTATTATTAATAATGTTTTCAATATTGGCACAATTATCTGGACCCAAGTAAGAGTGTGGTAAAATTTACCCATTGGAAAGATTTTATTTTTAATATTTTTATTGTTTTTAAAATTATTCTTGGGAGATTAACTAAGCCCGTCATTTGGTTTAGATATATTGCATTGAGATTGTTTTATTGTAAATTAAACTTATATATATATATATATATATATATATATATATATATATATATATATATATATATATATATATATATATATATATATATATATATACGAATAGTTGACATATTTAAACCGATATGTATATATATATATATATATATATATATATATATATATATATATATATACCCTTGAAATGGGGCGGCCACCCAATACCAACCGCAGCACTTTCTACTTGGGTAAGGTGGGACCCGGCCTCCCCCTTTATTTGCTAAACCAAAAGCATAAGCTGCTAATCGAACCCCCCTTTTAAAGAATCAACAGCAGCAACTTGCTTTATATAGCCGACTTTAATCCTCCTCTCTCTCTCTATAAAAACACATACCCCAAACCCTAATCCTCCTCTCTTCTCCTTCCTCCCCCTCTTCCGACGAGTCCGCGCACCCAGCCCGCAGCTCGACAGCGCCACCGTACGCCGACAGTAACGGCAACAACGAACAACAACCACAGTAACAAAACTCCGAGGTATACAACTTCATCCATTCAATTTCTCCCTCTCTAGGAGTTCGTTTTTCGTTCCATAAATTCATGTAGGAAGCCCACCTGACCCTCTTCGAGATCCCCCAAGTGGATTTCAACATGACCATCTAACTTGCTCGAAAAATCGAGCTAAAGTTAGAGAAAAAACCTGATTCTGAAACCGTTAAAAACTGAATTGAAACGACAACTTGTCGACCAATTTCCTTGATGTTCATTTAAATTTTGTAGAAACTAATTGAAGGTAATCATTGACAACATAAACAAGAACGCAACGCACCTTCCGGATAGTTGTTTCGATAAACGTGCAAAAAGTTATTTGATGTCGAAGTTGGAGAAAAACTGTTTTAAAAACAATACAAAATTCTAGAATTTTTTCGATACGAGTTCCGTCCCGACAAACCGGACAACTTGGTCGTGATCCGTAATCACTGAAAGGCGCGTACGGGTGTTGGCGACGTGTTGGAACTGATGGAACTCAGTTTCGTCGTGTGTGCGCGACGAAATCAGTCAGTATCCGTCGAGATACCCCCGTATCGCCAATTTGCAAACTTTGCCCTAACTTCGTGTACAGTCGTCGATTCGAAACGAAACTTGAGCCAACAGGTCCGAATCAAAATTCTGGTCCTGTGTGCCAAGTTTGGTTCGGTTCTGAGAAGGTCAAATCGGAACCCCTTTTTGGCGGGCCCGCGACCCACTCAAACGGGCAATTTTGTACACGGTTCATCGAAATCCAAAACTGGACATACTGTTGAGTTCCTCTCCTCAAACTGAATCCGTAGACATGTAGTTTGACGACTTTAGAGACCATAGACTTTGGCACGCGTTACGGTGCAAAGCGTGTTCAACGGCGGATATCGTTTTGACCCGAAATTACGATTTTGCCCCTATTCCAGAATTAGACTTTTGGACAGGCGTTTTCTAGGTATATCTTTTACACCGAGTGCATTTTTGATATTTTTTTAACGTCCGGAGTTGTTTGGAGATTTTGACGTTTCTTGGCTGACATTGTGATTTCCTGGACTTGTCATTTTTTTACCATCAAGCAAGATACCTTGCCATTTTACTCTGTAATTATTATATTCTTATTTTCAGTTGTTATTTTCAGCATTTCTTATTTGTTAATATTATAAAACTGTGCGTCCAAGTCACACTTGGGTGTAAGCGACTCTATCGGTCGTTTTTTTCGCTTTATTTATTTCTCTTGTATTGACTTAGTCTAGTGACCACCCATTGATGTTGAGGTATTGGTATATCTCATACGGCCTTGACACTTGCTTTACCATGTTATGTGAGTCATATGTAGGACACATATCCGCATAGTCGGCTGGCCACCGATACGTATGGACCGTGCGACGGATAGGAGTAACTGCCAATAGAATTGTATGCTAGAATACTTGACAGTTACAAGAGGTTCATGAGTCATGGATGTGACCCTAATAGGCATGGGGTGGGAAGAATAGTTCCTTAACGTATGGGTTATATATGCACTGTCCTGATTGCCGGTTATCTCCAATGGGAGGTACGGTCCTGATAGCCGGTTATCTTCAGTGGAAGGTACGGTCTTGATTTGCCGGTTATCTCTAGTGGAAGATACGGTCCTGATTCCTGATATTCCTGATCCTGCCCATGCGTCAAAGGTTTGTTCTTATTACATTATCACTGTAGACTGGTTAGGCACCTAATTGCATACATATTTTTCTCCTTATATTATATATCACAGTTATGATGGCATGATATTATGTGTCTTGTTACGTCCCTCTGATGACCTGGTTATCTCTCCAGGTGTGTGCTCTTGTCTTTCGCAGGTGTTCTAGCTCTAGTCGTGATCATCGCTATTTTTTCGAGGATGATTGCACTTGGATCATCTTCGCTTTGCTCGCCAAATTCATTTCATTTTCCATGTATTTTTCTCTTACTTGTTGGTAGTAGATTTGTCTTCGCCCAACATATTGTATCAAGACAATTCATTATCATTATATGATATATTTTATTCATTTATTTTGTGTGGATGAGATTAGTTATGGTTCTACTGCATTTTACAGCTTATGTATCCATACGAGACCTATGTACTTCGTATGAATACAGTGAATACAGCTGGCATGTCTACGTTCCTAGTCCTATGTATTTTTGGGACTGGAGTGTTACATGTTTTTTTGGTGGCCCATGCAGGTCACCATAAATTGTTTGGTTACTTTATCGTGCCAAGCAAGCCTGCGAATAGGATTAGAAGTCTAGGATCTCATCCACATACTTGACCTCCTTCCTCGATTCTATATTCAAACTACAGTTCGACTCATCGATTGCATCTTACTTATTTCCTTCTATCATTATTCTTATCTTCCCTTCGTGTTTGCTAGAGATTGACCCTACTAGTTAGATATACCAAACACCTTAGCTTAATTCTTTAAGTTGGGTAGAATACCCCACGACCTGACACACCTTTGACCATTAAGGGAATACAAATAGTATTATCTAGACCATAGAGACTAGAGGAATTTAACCAATTTGGTCAACCAAGCCTTGGTCAATAAAACCGTAGAATGATGGTATAGGAATAAATAAGGCTTAGATCCTTATGACTCTTAGACTATTCATATTTGTTCTTATTTTATCTATTATTGTGCCTATGTTTTTACCAACTTGACTAATGTTGCTACTATAAGCTAGTTTTGCAAACTCATCCATTTATCGAGTTTGTTCATGACATATGCTATTGAGCGCGCTCACTAACATATTGTCTAATCAGAACCGGTGCATGATGGTCTGATCAACCGAGTGCACTTTGGTTCGCTTTTATTTACCGTTCTACGTGGATAGGCACATAGCTAAACTTGTCCTCTAGAGTTCCATCCACGACTGCCTTGAAAATTCTTTTTGAATTATTCTTTCACCTTTGAACCACATATTCGTATTCGATAATGCCTCCTTCGAACTTTATATTGCTTTCGCCTTCACCTATTTTAGAAGGACGAAGGCGTTGTGCTAGAAATTCCTCTAGCTATCCTATCACCTATGACCATTATCACTTAATGTTGCTATATCTCAATCCTAAACTACTAGTCCTTTTTTTCGGCCCTATATTTACTATCATGACCTTCCAATCGCTTAATTTAGGCTTACACCTAATCGCTCTCTTAATCGTGCCCTCAACCTACTTTCAAAACATAACTTTTAGGTCTTTCATATTTCTCTTGATACCATATTACCCCTTTGTATGTTATCAAGACTAACTTTAACCCTTAACTTTTGATTGTCGCTTTAAACTCGTGACCCTCACTCATTATCTACGGCCATACCCGTATTAGTTTCTATGATCTAGATCATGATTCCTTACGGCATGATTTTGTTGAACATTGTACTTGATTATTCCCCGTCGATACCCCCTTGCGTCTTCTCATCCCCTTACTAATTTTTAATTTCGAGGACGAAATTCTTTTAAGTTGGGTAGGATGTAAAATCCCTAAATTTCTAATATATTTTTTTATTTTATAAATTGGTACTGATTTCTTTTTTTATTTTGTATTTGTACGTCGCGTAGTTGCGTTGTACGTCGTACACGCAATTTTGTTTTTTTTCTCTGTTGCTCGACGAGTGCGAATATGTGCGAGCGCATACATTTTTAGAAAAAATATTTTTTCTATTTTTTGAGTTTCAAAATAATATATATAATAATTATTTTAGCTATCGTACCAAAAATTTCCAAGTTATTATTTATTTATAAAAAGCCTCTCATTTATACAGTTACAAATAATAAATAATATTTTGCGTGCATACATAAATTTCATAAATATTTTATTAGTTTATTTTTAAATAATAATGTAATTTTTGAAATTATTATTATAAGTATTTTAGAAAATATATTTTGAAAATATTTGTGGCAATTTAAATCATGATTTGATCTTATGGATTCATTTAAATAGTTAAAATAATATCTATGTTTGAAAATTGATTTAACTTATTTGATTTTAAACTAAAAGAAATTAATTAGATTTAAATTGGATTTGTATTTGGATTGGATTTGATTGATTTTTAGATTAAGTTGCGACGTAAACCCTATAAGTGAAGTAATTAATTATTTAATATTGCTGACTTTTTAGTAACCCGGTTGTACCAGACCAGACCAACGTAGCCCAAACCAAATCGAAGCCCATATAGGCATGTGGAAGGACCAAGATGACCAGGCAGGCATATTTTTTAAAGTGTGCAAATATTTTTAAGATTATTTTAGAAATTGAGATATATATTCTAATTATTAAATTAGAGGTAAAAATTATATTTTTATTATTAATAATGTTTTCAATATTGGCACAATTATCTGAACCCAAGTAAGAGTGTGGTAAAATTTACCCATTGGAAAGATTTTATTTTTAATATTTTTATTGTTGTTAAAATTATTCCTGGGAGATTAACTAGGCCCGTCATTTGGTTTAAATATATTGCATTGAGATTGTTTTATTGTAAATTAAATTTATATATATATATATAAAATATATATATATATATATATATATATATATATATATATATATATATATATATATATATATATATATATATATATATATATATATATATATATATCGGTTTAAATATGTCAACTATTCGCATAAGCAAATATTTAAATTTGTTGTTAAATTTTTTGGAGATTTTGTGCATATATATGGATATATATAAATATGTCAATAAATATGTCAATAAATATGTCTATATATATATATATATATATATATATATATATATATATATATTTATATATATATATATATATATATATATTTACATATATAAAAAATATATATATATATATATATATATATATTTATATATATATATATACCCTTGAAATGGGGCGGCCACCCAATACCAACCGCAGCACTTGCTGCTTGGGTAAGGGGGGACCCGGCCTCCCCCTTTATTTGCTAAAGCCAGCAGCATAAGCTGCTAGCCGAACCCCCTTTTAAAGAATCACCAGCAGCAACTTGCTTTATATAGCCGACTTTAATCCTCCTCTCTCTCTCTATAAAAACACATACCCCAAACCCTAATCCTCCTCTCTCCTCCTTCCTCCCCCTCTCCCGGCGAATCTGCGCACCCAGTCCGCAGCTCGACAGCGCCACCGTGCGCCGACAGTAACGGCAACAACGAACAACAACCACAGCAACAAAACTCAGAGGTATACAACTTCACCCATTCAATTTCTCCCTCTCTAGGAGTTCATTTTTCGTTTCGTAAATTCAGGTAGGAAGCCCACCTGACCCGCTTCGAGATCCCCCAAGTGGAGTTCAACATGACCATCTAACTTGCTCGAAAAATCGAGATAAAGTTAGGGAAAAACCAGATTCTGAAACCGCTAAAAACTGAATCAAAACGACAACTTGTCGACCAATTTTCTTGCTGTTCATTTAAATTTTGTAGAAACTAATTGAAGGTGATCACTGACAACATAAACAAGAACGCAACGCACCTTCTGGATAGTTGTTTCGATAAACGTGTAAAAAGTTATTTGATGTCGAAGTTGGAGAAAAACTGTTTTAAAAACAATACAAAATTCTAGAATTTTTCTGATACAGGGTCCATCCCGACAAACCGGACAACTTGGTCGTGATCCGTAAGCACCGAAAGGCGCGTACGGGTGTTGGCGACGTGTTGGAACTGACGGAACTCAGTTTCGTCGTGTGTGCGCAATGAAATCAATCTGTATCCGTCGAGATACCCCCGTATCGCCAATTTGCAAATTTTGCCCTAACTTCGTGTACAGTCGTTGATTCGAAAAGAAACTTGTGCCAACAGGTCCGAATCGAAATTTTGGTCCTGTGTGCCAAGTTTGGTTCGGTTCTGAGAAAGTCAAATTGGAACCCCTTTTTGGCGGGCCCGCGACCCACTCAAACGGGCAATTTTGTACATGGCTCATCTGAATCCAAAACTGGACATACCGTTGAGTTCCTCTCCTCAAACTGAATCCGTAGACATGTAGTTTGACGACTTTAGAGACCATAGACTTTGGCACGTATTTCGGTATAAAGCGTGTCCTACGGCGGATATCGTTTTGACCCGAAATTACGATTTTGTCCCTGTTCCAGAATTAGACTTTTGGACAGGCATTTCCTAGGTATATTTTTTACACCGAGTGCATTTTTTATCTTTGTTTCAGCGTCCGGAGTTGTTTGAAGATTGTGACGTTTCTTGGCTGACATTGTGATTTTCTGGGCTTGCCATTTTTTCACCATCAGGCAAGATACCTTATTTGTCAATATTATAAAATTATGCGTCCTAGTCACACTTGGGTGCAAGCGACTCTATCAGTCATTTTTCTCGCTTTATTTATTTCTCTTGCATTGACTTAGGCTAGTGACCACCCATTGATGTTGAGGTATCGGTATATCTCATACGGCCTTGACACTTTCTTTACCACGTTTTGTGAGTCACATGTAGGACACGTATCCGCGTAGTCGGCTGGCCACCGATACGTATGGAGCATGCGACGGATAGGAGTAACTGCCAATAGAATTGCATGCTAGAAGACTTGGCGGTTACTAGAGGTTCATGAGTCATGGATGTGACCCTAATAGGCATGGGGTGGAAAGAATAGTTCTTTAATATATGGGTTATATATGCACTGTCCTAATTGTCGGTTATCTCCAATGGGAGGTACGATCCAGATAGCCGATTATCTTCAGTGAAAGGTATGGTCCTAATTTGTCGGTTATCTCTAGTGGAAGATACGGTCCTGATTCCTGATCCTGCCCATGCGTCAAAGGTTTGTTCTTATTGCATTATCACTATAGACTGGTTAGGTACATGATTGCATACATATTTCTTTCCTTATATTATATATCACAGTTATGATGGCATGATATTATGTGTCTTGCTACGTCCCTCTGAGGACTTGGTTATCTCTCCAGGTGTGTGCTCTTGTCTTTCGCAGGTGTTCTAGCTCTAGTCGTGCTTATCGTTATTTCTTCGAGGATGATTGCACTTGGATCATCTTCGCTTCGCTCGCCAAATTCATTTCATTTTCTATGTATTTTTCTCTTACTTGTTGGTAGTGGATTTGTCTCCTCCCAACATATTGTATCAAGACAATTCATTATCATTATATGATATCTTTTATTCATTTATTTTGTGTGGATGAGATTAGTTATGGTTCTACTGCATTTTACAGCTTATGTATCCATACGAGACCTATGTACTTCGTATGAATACAGTTGGCATGTCTACGTTCCTAGTCCTACGTATTTTTAGGACTGGGACGTTACATCTAGACCGGCATGCAATCCTTCAATTTGACTTAGGTCTAGGTATGACTCTAGGAGAACAGAATCTAGAAACAACTAGAACACTTAGATTATTTTCACCATGTCACAATATAGGACTGAATTTATCTTATTTATATAAAATCTATTTTTGCTTGCTTATAGCTCGTAGGCTACCTTGCTTATGTTTGTACCTAAACCTTTCAGTGGATGGCAAAAGGGAAGACCACACGTTCTGGGCCTGCTGTCGAAGAGGTTTCATCCTCTAAGAACACCAAAACTCAGGCCCAATCTGACCCTTCTCCATTGCAGCTCACTGATCGCCCTCGTGCTGCACGGACTCCTCGCGCGGCTTACACTACTACAGTGCACGTAGCAGCACCAATTCCTCCGAGGACCACACCTCTACCTGTGGATGTGATTCCTCCAGTGGCCCCACCAGTGCTAGTAGACCCCGCCGAGCTCGTAGGCTTGCTACGATGAGTTCTTGAGGTCCAGAGGGCCCAAGCTGAAGCTAATCGCGAGCAGACCGCGATTATGAGAGAGGGCATGGAGAATACTCACAATGTGGCTATGGCAACACTGGACATGGCACAATCAGAACAGAGGCCTGCCAAGGTAAGATAAGAACAATTTGTCAAGTTTTATGTTTCATTGGAGAAATGTAAGTCTGACAGGCAGTTTATTATCCAGAAAAAGATTGAAAACATCGAAAGCTTCAAAAAATTGGATCCGCACCTTTTCAAAGGAATAGAGGGCCTTATCTATGCGGATAAATGGCTAGACGATATGGAGCAAATTCTCAGCGTCGCTCGACTCCTAGTCGATCTTATGGTAGAGGCTATAGATCTACAGCTCAGGGATTTGGCCAGTATATGGTACAGAAATGAGCCTAGATTCCAGACTGGAGGAACCTCCTGGCATTCCTTCAAGAAGCAGTTTAAAAGGAAGTTCTTTCCGGAAGCCGCCCTAGAAGCTAAGGAGATGTAGTTCTATGACCTGAAGCAAGGGGACCGTACCATTGAGGAGTACGCAACTGAGTTCAACAAGCTTGACAGATTGTACCCCGCCTGGTGGAAGACCTAGTGGAGCATGCCAAGAAGTTTCGGCACAAATTGTGAGAGGAGATCCGCACTCTGGTTGCCGCTAATGGATCCAAGACCTATGATAAGATGATGAAGGTGGCTCAGGATATTGAGGCCAACTCATCTGCCCGACCCAAGGGGAGCACCGAGGATCCAATAGCAACTACCAGACAACAATAAGAGGCCCAATAAAAACAACAATAGGCCCTCTCATCATCAGCAGCCAGCAGCACCCAACAAAGCTCCCCAGTACCAGCAACAGAAGACAACCAACTGTACCTATTACAAGAGGCCTAGTCACACCGTGGACATCTGCAGAAAGAAGATGGGACACTGTCTTGCTTGTAGGTCTGCCCCCCACCAAGTGAAGGACTGTCCAACCTCATTTATCAGGACTAGAGCTGGACAGCAGAGAGGTCTATTACCCACCCAATAGCAATGCTACAACCAGCACAGGGCCAGCAAGCTTTTGTCTTGGCCGTTGAGGAGCCAGTTGCAGATCCAGAGACTGAAGGAGATATTATCACAGGAGCCGTTTTAATACATTCGCACCCGGCTTTAGCTTTATTTGACTCTGAAGCTTCACATAGTTTTATGTCATCGAACTTCATTGTTGCATATCACATAGATGTAGCATGTAGTGAGATGATCTGTAGATTAATGACCGGAGGTGGACCTATCCCAATCATAGAGACTTGCACATGTCCTATCACTATCTCAGGTCATACTTTCCTAGCACCCCTTCTAGTCATGCCCCTCCCTAACTACGATATAGTCTTGGAAATGGACTGGCTGAGCAGGCAGCACGTCCTAATAGACTGTCATCGGGGTTGTGTCATCTTTAGTCCACCTGGAGGACCTAAGTTTGAGGTGGCTCGAACACCAAAGAGCATGGGGTGTATGTTCTATACCTCCATCATAGAAGATTTTGGATCCCCTCATCCCCTTATAGCAAAATTCCTAGAGTCTTCTCTGATAATCTTCTAGGATTACCTCCTGATCGTGGCGTGGAGTTCACTATCGATCTAGTACCTGGCTCTTCCTCTACCTCACAACAATGCTACAGAGTCAACCCCAAGGCGGCCAAGGAGATGAAGGATCAGATTGATGAGCTCAAGGCCCAGGGATTCATCAGAAGTGGAGCTTCACCCTGGGGTTCACCAGTCTTATTCGTATCCAAGAAGGACAGAACCGTACGGATGTACATAGACTATCGGGCATTGAACAACATCACCATAAAAAAAAGTATCCTCTATCCAGGATCGACGATCTCTTCGATCAGCTGAGAGGAGCAAAGGTTTTCTCAAAGATTGATCTCAGGTCTAGATATCACCAGGTCAAAGTACGAGTGGAGAATATTCCAAAGATGGCATTCAACACCAAATATGGACAATATGAGTTCTTGGACATGCCCTTTGGACTTACAAATGCCTCAGCTGTGTTCATGAATCTCATGAACAAGGTCTTCCACGAGTATCTGGACCAGTTTGTCGTTGTCTTTATTGGCGATATTCTGATCTACTCAAAGACCCGAGAAGAACACGAGAAGCACTTGTGGATAGTCTTGGAGACATTGAGGAAGGAGAAGTTATACGGTAAGCTGTCCAAGTGCGAGTTCTTCTTAGACAAGGTGGACTTTTTTGGCCATGTTTTCATAGGAGAAGGCATATTAGTGGATCCCAAGAAGATAACAGCAGTGGAGTTATGGACACCCCCCAGTTCAGTTGCAGAGATCAGAAGCTTCTTGAGTTTAGCTGGGTATTACAGGAAGTTTGTGAAGGACTTCACAAGGATTGCTAAGCCCATGACGAAGCTAACCAAGAAGAATGAAGAATTTGTCTAGACCGAAGCATGTCAGGCACCATTTGAGGAACTGAAGAGAAGATTGACGTCAGCACCTATATTATCGCTACTTTTAGGATCAGGAGGATTCTCTATCTACTACGATGCTTCTGGCAAAGGATTGGGCTGTGTGCTATAGCGGCATGGAAAGGTAATTGCTTATGCTTTTCGACAGTTATGAAACCATGAGAAGAACTACCTGACGCATGACCTGGAGCTGGCAGCAGTCATCTTCTCCCTGAAGCTCTGGAAGCATTACCTATACGGCGAGAAGGTAGACATATACACAGACCATAAAAGTCTCAAGTATATCCTCACACAGAATGAGCTCAACATGCGCCAGAGGTGATGATTGGAGCTTATGAAGGACTTTGATGTCAACTTGCAGTACCATCCGGGTAACGCTAATGTCGTTACTGATGCGCTTAGCTGGTACCTGATGGCTATGTTTTAACGAAGGACCGGCATCTGCTAGAGGACATGAAGAAGCTTGGGCCAGAGATTGTGCTACCCGAAGCAGTGATGTTGAAACTTGGGAAGGAAGCTATTGTTCCGGGAGTGGACTCATCCATGTTGCAACTACGAGTACAGTCCAGCCTAATCAACAGAGTCAAGGAGACTCAGTTCTAAGATGAGACACTATAACAGCTGAGAGATCAAGTGTTAGCTGGGACACTTAAGGGTTTCTCCATAGATGGAGATAGAATTTTAAGGCATGGCCCGAGGCTTTGCGTGCCAACTAGTGAACTGAAGAACGAGCACATCAGTCATAGCATTCTATTCACCCAGGAGCAAACAAGATGTACAAGGACATAAGGGTACATATATGGTGGCTTGGAATGAATCAAGACGTGGCAGAATTCGTCTCCAAGTGCTCGATCTGCCAGCAGGTAAAGGAAGATCGCTAGAGGCCAGCCAGTTTGCTGCAACCGCTTCCCATTCTGGAGTGGAAATGGGAGCATATTACCATAGACTTTGTAACAGAATTGCCTCTATCCCAAGGAGGAAAGGATTCCATCTGGGTAATTGTGGATAGACTAACCAAGTCTGTCCATTTTATTTCCTTCAAGGTTGGTTTTTCTACCGAAAGGTTAGCAGCTCTCTACATGTGGAACATCTACTGGCTTCATGGAGTTCCAGTCAGCATTGTATCAGACAGGGACACCCAGTTCACTTCACACTACTGGAAGAGTCTGCAGGAAAGCTTGGGTACTAAGCTAAAGTTTAGTACTGCATACCATCCACAAACCGATGGACAGTCTGAAAGGACTATTCAGACGGTGGAGGACATGCTGAGATCATGCATCTTATAGTTTGGAGGATCTTGGGAAGATCATCTACACATGGTTGAGTTTTCCTATAACAATAGCTACCAGGCCAGCATCCGGATGACACCGTTTGAGGTGTTATATGGTCGTCGTTGCCGTACTCCACTAGCATGGGACGACATAGGAGATCGAGTTATGCTGAGACCAGAGATGGTTACAGATTCTTCAGAGAAGATGAAGATGATCCGAGAGACGCTGAGAATTCCACAGGATCGCCAGAAGCATTGGACAGACAACAAGCGCCGAACTTTGGAGTTTGAGGCAGGAGATCAATTCTTTGTCAGGATTTCCCCTACCAAGGAAACTATCAGATTTGGCAGAGCTGGAAAGCTCGGTCCCAGGTATATCGGCCCATTTGAAGTACTAAGTAGGGTTGGAGAAGTAGCTTACAGAGTGGTTCTTCCATCTAGTCTCGAGGGCGTGTGCAATGTCTTCTACGTATCGTAGCTAAGGCGTTACATTTCAAATCTGAGCCATATTATAGATTATTTGGAGCTGGAAGTCGGACCAAGTCTTACCGTACCAGAGCAGCCAGTGGAAATTATAGATCGCATGGAGAAGAGATTGAGGAGCGCAGTGATTCCACTAGTCAAGGTAGCTTGGCGTCACCATAATCCAAGCAAGGCTACCTGGGAACGAGAGAATGAGATGAGAGAGAAGTATCCTCATCTTTTCTAAGTATGTTCTAACCCTCTCTTTCATTACTGGTTGAAATTTCGAGCACGAAATTTTCTAAGGAGGGGAAGGTTGTAAAACACATAACTTTGGATTATGTATATATGGGTTTTTATAACGCTTTTTGAATTAATAATAGTTATGAGCATGTTATTTCCTTTAGTCTTAATTAATCCATTCTTTTAGCCCAATAACGTAAGCCCATTAGCAACCTTAACCCAAACCCATTAATCAAACCCGTTAGACTAACCCATTCCACCCTTGAACCCTATTCTCCCGGCTACCCTGCATGGAGACCCCCAATTTTGGATCTGCACCCTTATGTGCAGAAACAAATACTCAAAACTCTTCCTTCTCTACAGAATATTTTTTCCTTCCACCTTCACAAACTCATTCCTTTCTCCTCTCACACCCATCCATTCCCGAAACCGATCCCGTCCCGATGATCCACGTACCGCCCCAGTCGATCCGACATCCCAATTGGGGTATTTTCGTCACCCTCGACAGCATCTCCGGCAGATGACCGCCCGCACGGCCATCCCCACCGCCAACCAGCAGCCCGCCGATCGTGCGCACCCCTCCGTGCGCACGTCCGTGTACGTAGTGGCCGCCCCGGACGTCCCCAGCCTCCAGTGCATGTCCAACGGCTCTCCGTTGGCCGCCCCGGCCTCCCGCTCGTGTCCAGCGACTCCCCGTCGGCCGCCCTGACCATCCCCGGCCTCCCACGAGTGTTCAGCGGCTTTACGCCATGCGATAGCACTGTGCGCGGCTCCCCTACCTGCGTAGCGTCCACGCGCGCGTCTGTGTCGCCTTTCGTGCATGTTCAGCGCCCGAGCGTGTCCAACGTGTTTCCGTTCCGCGTACGTCCCATGTGCGTGCGTCATTCTGTTCTGCGTACCCGTGTTTCGAGTCCGAGGCCTCCCTTAGGTACTCCGTCATCAACCATTCGGTAAGCCTGACCCCCTTCTATTATTTTACAAAATATAAAACCATTCTTGTTTCGACTGAAATTGACAGAATAAAGCTTTGTCAATTCTGGGAGAGATAGTTGTAGTTTCCTAATTCTGCCCTTAAGTATTGTAATAGAATCCCTATCATTAATTAATGTGACATTTAGATTATTATTAGTAATTATACCACATTATAAATTGTTATACTAATTAGTAAGTTTTTTAGAGTTGACGATTAACGTTAAATGGTTAACTAAGCGTTAATTACGAATAACATAATAATCGCGTTACTTAGATATATAGGTATTTATATTAATATTGCCATTAATTTATCATTAATGATTAAATTAGTTTCAAAATAGTTTCGTATAAAAATATATTATTAATATAGGAAATAGTGTTTTAAGTCAAAAATCAATTATTTACTATTTTGTACAAATAATATTTATCTTCCGAAAACAAAAATGATTTTATTTACCAAAAGAATATTTTTAAGGTTTCTTCCTATTTATTATTACCTATTATGATTAAATTAGTAACTTTCACGTTTCAAATAAAATTGCTTAAATTTCTAAAAATAAAATAAAATAAAATATTGGTTATTTCTAAAATAAATAATTTCCATAATTTTACTAATAAAATGGTTTTCTTATTGTTTAATTATGTATTAAAATATTTTGTATAGTTTATGTAAATAAATACTATTTAATTTCAAGAGATTTTCCAGTATTTTATAAGTAATTCTAATTATAATATTAGTTTACGAAAAACCGCTTATTATATACTAATAAATTTAAGTATAATATTTCTCATACTATTTAAAAAATAATAAGTTTACTACTTTATTTACAAAAACCCCGTAATTTTCTGATATTATTAACTTAGAGCTCTTTAAGAATTTTTTATAATTAAGTATTACCTATTTAAACTATTAGTGATTTAGGGCCTAGACGTTAGCGTCATTAATATGGTAATTAGGATTGTAGCAACCGTAGATTGGCAACTAAGTTATATTAAATTAATGTAGGTTCAGGTCCCGGACTTTAGTCCGAATACTTTTCTGTCGTCACCTACAGCACCGAAAATACCGAGGCAGGTTCATACTTACCCAAACTTGTGTTTTAGTTAATAATTAATTTTATTGCATAGTAGAACTACTGTTTCGACACTTGACTCACGGGATCCCTTTCGGATCATACCGACTACTTTACTGACTCATTGACTCGAGGTTTGGGGAGTAATGTTAACACATGTGGTTAAAGCCCCCTACTGAATCATTGTGGATAGCAGAAGCCCAACCCACATGGGCCGAAGTCGGACCATGTTCATTAGAACACTTACTGTCTCCATCCCTAACCGGCCAAATGATGTTACACGCTCAATACACTACTGCTAGTTAGATTGCATCATCTTATTTCACTTCCATAGATTATTTGCATAACTGCTACTTTATTTATTATTTAGAAAATGTATTTCTGTTATAAACTGCTTATTGTCTCATTTTAATTATTAAATAAGATGTTGGAATGAATTTATATGTTCTTGTTTCCCTTCTAACTGGAGACCAATATTTTAGGTTACTGCAACGACGAGGAGCTGGCATATAGTTCTTACCAGGGACCCGACTTGGGTTCGGAGGAGTTAGTTGAACCAGGATAGAGGAACCAAGAGTCCTAGTTGCACCTTTCTGTTTAGTTTCTTTCTTTTTCTAAAAAGTTGTAATAAGTAAACAAGTTGTGACAACTGGATGTTTGTTCTGTTATGTTATTTTTAATTAGACTCTAGTTGAATTCAAAGGTTTAATAAAGTTTTATTTCTATTTTAGAATATTGTTCCTGCGTTGCTATTGACTGACACAGCTTACTGCCGTCGTCTCACAACGGTGCAGGCTGGGTATGATCCGACTGGACCCAGTGTATTGGGATTAGGTCAAGACAGGTGGTGTGGAGCGGCATCGATTTTGGCAATTCAAAGCCAGTAAGGAGATCAAGGTTTACAGCAAAATTAATCCATTGCAGGTGCATCTCCATTCACACAGTTCAGAAGGAGTTGTGGGTTATCGATGGCGTGCATAGTACATAATGTTATCCTCGAAAATGCATGTGTATGGAGGAGTTTCAATGTCTGACACGAAGGTGGGCAGGCTCAGGAGTTCGAATCTCAAGAGGATTGCACCGTCCGCTTGGTTGGGCCAACCAATGGTGAAGAATCTCGACGGAACGGTAGCATGTTCCAATGGAAGACGGAAGTCGAGAACGGGCAGCCAAGATTTGCGTTTTAGCTATTCTTTGTGGACTTCGATCTTGATCATGTTATTGATGTCAGCAGAAATCCAGTGGTGCAGCAAGTGCTACTTATGGCAGCTAGTGTCGACAAGACGGTCGAGGAGCTGGAGATGAAGGAAGATGCAAAACAGTTAGGTGGATCGGAGATTAGTAGCATGGAAGAGCAAAAACTTTGTCGTGAGACGACATGCATGGATTCTAGTTGAGGAGTCATAGGGTTAACACTCTTTCATCAGACTGGAGGGAAAGATTATTGGAGTCTAGTCTGGATTTGGTAACATCATATTTATGGAATCCAAATCTAGTTAAATATTTGATTTGATTATATTTGGATATACATAATTGGTGTTGTGCTATTTTAGATATAAAATGATTCTTATGTTTGGGCTCATATTTAGGAAATCCTAATATAATCTAAAATAGGATATTGATCAAATATTTTAGGTATAGTAGGATTACAATTTTATTCCTATTTAGGAAATCATATTATGACCTATAATATGATTATCTTATCCTATATATATGGGGTGAGGGTTGAGGCACAAATCATAGCAAAAAGTTGAGATTCGGGGTATTCATCCACAGAAGATCTAAGAGAAAGTTCATACTTTTTCTTAGGACTTCACCATATAAGACATAAGAAAGAAAATGTCTAATATATGAGTCGTCAACTTCGATTAGTGTCATGCCCCAGTCCCAAAATATGCGGGACCGAGCCACGTGGCATTGGCCAGCTACGTATTCAACCAGACTCTAGTTTGACTAGAATACGTATAAGTTCAAAATGGTGTAACTATCACTACAATCAACTCTATATCTCAATCCAAGTAACAGAAATATAAGAAAAGGGAAATATGAATACTAGTCTGCAGCTCAATAATCATATTTGCTCGAATATACTCGGAAAGATAATATGATTCTATAAATACTAGGCTACTAAGTAGATACAAATAACAGTAATTAAAGTATATAACTCTGAAAGATTGAATACCTATAATAAAATAAATACCTTCAACAATCCAGCAAGTTGCCCAATAAAACCTACTCATCCAACCTGGAA
Source organism: Iris pallida (assembly GCA_029216955.1). NCBI lineage: Eukaryota > Viridiplantae > Streptophyta > Magnoliopsida > Asparagales > Iridaceae > Iris > Iris pallida. The sequence continues at coordinate 11,329,516 of JANAVB010006993.1, read as the reverse complement.
GAAAACTAGGTCCTCACCAGGATGCAACAAGGTACATAATATATAGTCCAAGTGTACGACAGTAAAGAATTATAAGATAAAATATAGTAAGATTAAAATAAAGTGGATTGAACTAACATAACTAACAAATATGAAAAATGCAATTTGAGAACACCACTCGAACATGCGGGCTGTCACGGTGTAATCCGGAGATCTGTTACAGAACTCCGATAACTATGAAAACTTCGCAGTTCCGATAAGGAACTATGGTAACTATGAATATCCGAGGCTCTGGGTAAGAGACAACGGTAACAATATGAGAAAGTAGCCTAAGCACACGGTGTATGTGTCTCCCCGCCCATGTGACTTCATGAATCGTAACCACGAGATGCTCAGCCAGAACCTCTAGCTAGGACAACGAGTCATAATAGAAAAATAACAATGCATGTATATCAATGTCATCGTACTAGAAAGCGGACATGGATTTTCGTATATCAAGATGTAATCAAGTACGGGAATCCGTTAATAATGTAGTGTCATATAAACATGTCTTATGGTCAGAGAGTGTACCCTACAACGAGTTATCGCGGTAACGCAAATGTGAATATCTAGTATCGATACCCGATGACGCTAACATCCATCGGCACCCGAATGTGATTCGGACGCGAAGTACCGTACACGGTCCTAGGTGTTGTAATAACATATTCAAGCAGATATTTAAAAAGTAAAACAAATTGTAAACTGAAGTACAAGATTGGCAAGGTAAACTTGCCTGGAGTTGTCCGAACTGTGAGGAGACTGCAGTACCGAAGTCTATCCCACTATCCATGAGAACCATACTCTATGCAAATATCTATCAACCCAAATCACAAACAAATATATATCACACACTATAATACACGTATGACTAATAACTCCCACCTAGGGAGCTTGGGTCATTTCTAGTAACCTATTACCTTTTGTTATCTAAGACACTTGTTAATTATATCGTCTAGAACTAGGTCACACCAGTCGCTATGATCATTATTGCTAATAATATGAGTAGTAGATTCAAAATATCAAGTTTGCACTGCCACGTCCTGACCCGGAATCATCCAAATCATCGTCCTCGTATGGGGCGTAATATCGCACGAGCCTGGAGTTGCGCTCATGCAAGGCAAGATGACAAGTTCTCAAATGGTTTTCTTTTATTTGATATTAACAACGAAAGGAAAACAGAGCATACGAAACAATTCTCTTTATTGATATTCAAACTGAGATTACAAAGGCTTTCAATAGCCTAACTAAATTGCCAGGTTGGCTACAACACTCAAGTTCTCTCTTGTCCACAAAGGATTTTATCGTTCCATACATCATGCCTTCTATATCTCGGCCGTATCAATCCTGTTGCAAGTCCGAGCGTCAATGCGATCGAACGCTTCAAACGCTACGGCATTCCATGCCTCTGTGCGATCAAGCGAAGCTCTGCCGCGAGCAATCCATTCTTTGCACCCTGCATGAAAGCTGGTGGGGGTCAGTACGTTCGTCCTCGCATGTACTGACAAAAAGACCTTCCTTCTAAACCGATATTTTAGTATTTATGTTCAATCATGCAACTTAGCTTATGATCTTGCTATATTCTCCTTAGGGTCAATTTTATGGCATATTCGAAAGCAGTAAAATATGTTATTTGAATTGAATAGGCAAGCAAGTAAACAATCTCGTGTTTCTTTCGTGGCGTAACTTCTTACCAGCATAGACGCACTCGCCCTTGTACCGACGCAAGGTGAATATGCCACATTCCTTTCCTGTCATGTTATAAGTGCTCTCTATGCAGGATCTATGTGTGGGACACATACGTGCCTGCACTTTCAACCCATCGTTCCTTAACTATATAAAGGTTGTTGGCGTATCCGCACCAAAATGGACTAAAGACGTTTTTTTCTTTTTTTTCTCTTTCTTTTCTTTCTTTCTTTTCTTTCTCGAATTTGGGTAGCTCGGCGCCTCTCGTAGTGGGTTGTTGTCCCAATTAGGGAGATCTACCACTGTATACCATCATTTATGACTTTTCATATCTCGCTAAGCGGTCGCTAATCGTCTTACGGATGTGCGCCTATCAAAGATTATATCTCTCCTAGGCCAAACGGTCCCGGTGCCCCGGGGTACCCATTCAGAGGGAACGTTCCATGAACGAAAGATTTTCAAAATTATCTCAAGTCCATTCGACCATGCAACGCCCTATTTTCAAACAACCAGACATAATCTTGAGCCCGAGACTCAGACTTTATCAAACAACCAAACATAGTCTTGAGTTCGAGACTCAGACTTTATCATCTCGTATTTCTTCCATTAACATTCTATATTCTTACATTTCATACTTTGTTTTAATGTTCAATGGCATCATGCCTCAAATCAATGTTCGTCAACCGAACGACCCGAAGGTCCTGAACACCTTTCGAAGCATCATGTCATATCCGACAGTTCCGCCACATTCATGCCACAACTGTATTCTTTCGCAACGAAGCCATCTTTTATGATCTTGTGCACGTAGGCACATTTTGACACATTTATTATCTCTCCTTCGCGTTGTGTACTTGCTGCACGCATCGAAGCCGTATTTTCATATTTTATGCCTTAGTATTTAATGTTCGTGGCTTGCACGCTAGGGCGCTCGTCTATTGTCTTTCAATGTTCTAGCCTTCTAACTCGTGCACGAAGGCACTGAATAGCTCGTGCACGAAGGCACTTGTCGAATACAGTTATCCATGTTCTTACGGCTTGCGTACCGAGGCGCTCGCCTTTGCGATATCTAAAGTTCCATAGCGACTCGTGCATTTGATGCACATTTTATTTCAATTGTTCTAACTAGTGTTCGACACACACTACGATTTATCTTCTGATCGGACCACGCCCGTGGCATCGATAGGTTAACTTAGCTTACAATGATACATTCTTACTTAGACATGAAGGAGTAAAAAGAAGAGTCAATCCTCCCACCTTGAGTCGATACGCCTTGTCGTTTCGCCGTGCCGATGCGGCTCGATTTCATAAATTTGTTGCACAGCCAACTCTCCTGACTTAGCCATTCGAGCACTTCGTACTTTATTGAATTTTATGTCCGATTTGGCTTACCGTGCCAACGTCTCAGTCTGTCATAAGACGATGATTTGGTTTCGCGGATCCCTCACTGAATAAGGCAAAATGTTGACATCTAATATTTTAGCGTAAATGTATAGCCTGCACATGAAACCAACTAAAATCAATACTTGCATCGATTCGGACTTGCGCCTTGGTCGATTCGATCTCTTAGAATCTTCGAGCCGTCTCAACGCACCTATCCTTCGGGGCAACGCAGTGCTTCGCATCAATTCAACTCGATGCATACTTTGGGACAATGCAACTCTTTGCATCGACTTAGTTTGATGCATTGCTTGGGACAACGTAACTCTCGTATTGATTCTCATTGATACATTTCATTCGGTCAACGTGACTCGCTGAGTCAACTTCTCAGCGTAATATACCGTACGGAGCAGGGCATTACAGAATATACCACTCAAAACTAGGTTCGTCCTCGAACCAGAACCAATACTCCGATTAAGTGTTTTATAGATCGTTTTACGATCTCGTCCCACCAATGTTGTTCAGTTTCACACTATCTTGCAAGCTTTTCATTAACATTCCAAGTTTTTTCTACAGCTCGATTTGAATTTTGTATACAACTCGATTTGGATCCATACCTATATTCAAGGCATCCCCAAGATATATGTATTTTGACCAAGTCTAGTGGTAGCAAATTGGAACAAAGTTGACAGGTAAATTTTAATTCTATGCCTGTCATCTCGTACTCTCGATCGGACTTATCTTTAGCAACTATTCTCGAAATTTTATCGCATACGTATATTCGATACATACGTGATTCATTCAATAAGTCACTGCACGTGACGCGATTCAAAATCGCATTTCTCGTTTCGTATGTTTCTTATGGACTATCAACTCTATGCATCGCGTCGAGCCATTGCGCATCCGATCGCAACGATCCTTCACAACGACTTGCGTTCGAAGTTTCCACCCAACTATTTCCAAAGTCTGGCTATTCAAGTTATCTCGGTACAATTTATTTGTTGACTTGCAAATGCATCAACATTTATAACTACGTCCGCTAGGTTACTTTCCTAGACCCCGTGTTTAGATTCTCCCGACGCAACTTTAAATTAATATTGCACAAGGCCACAATCTATCCCACATAAAAGTTTATATTGAGGCGACAGTGCCTAAGGCAACAATCGTTTTGACCCAAAGTCTTTACGATGCATCTTACGTTCGATTCCTAACGAGGAGGAATTCACTAGCCAAATTTCCAACTTATCCGTCTCGCAACATCGAATATAAGCTCGATTCACGCAAGCTCAATTGCAAGGTGAATCCAAATCTAACGACATAACAAGTAAGTCATTCCCTTATCGTTCTCTCTCGTGCATAGCACGTTTCTCGTAATCGCCTATTCGCATCGCTAAGTTCGTTGGTGAACTTCTAGTTCGATCGTCGACCAACATAACCATTCAAGCACTCATCCGATGAATACTCAAAATCTTGCTACATCATTCTTAATCGAATGTTGTTCCAACAATTTTCGATCGCCTAGACTTATCGTCAACATGTATCACATTTTCTTTCTTGATGCAATTCCATATGCGACATCGTATGGGTCATCTTATGGGTCTGTAACATTCGATTTGATTTGGCGGTCAAGCCTTCTAGGGTCAGCTGTCCCGAAGCTACGCTCGATAATTGTGGATCATCACCGAAGGACAGTTTACTATGAACCATGATATATTTTATTTTGGAGCCAAATCATGTTCCGACGATTTCTATGCGACTATCCAATTTCGGACAAAATCGTTTCTATCGGCGCAACTGATACACAACTATCCTCCGAGTAAAGTCGTGCACTACCGTCGAAGATTTTACAATTTATGAAATATCTACTCGTATCGAGTTTGAGTCTATCTTATTTGCGGTCGACACACGAGATGCTATATGCATCGAACAATCGTCGATGACTTATAGTCTCATCTTGATCAATCACAAATTTTATGATCAACCAGTTCGTTCATTCTCGTATTTTTATTTACAAAATTTTGATAGCGCGAGGCACACTCCATTTTATATTATCACATCATGATTAAGTTTCCTTACGTATCGATCTCGATACGTCGTATCAATTTCGAGAGCGTAAGGGTCAACTTTGATTCTGTTTCAACGTCGACAACTTGCATTGCATACTTCCAAGTTCTCCACAAATATTTTCGTACGTCTCGAATCGTTTCTCGATTCGTTGCATTCCGTTATGCTTTGATCGCGTAACCGAGTTACCGATTATCCATTATTGAACCCCCGAGTTATACGATCACGCCGTCTAAGGTTTTGCGTGTTTCAGTCGTACTCAAATAAGTTTTGGCGTAACGTAACCAACTATCTCTTAGGCACTATTTACCCGCATCAACCAACTCTTCATCGAAGTCGCACATCGTGTGATCCGATTATGATTCGCCTCGCCTGACATTTCTATCGAGATCGCAAGTCATGCGATTCGATTCGCCTCGTCCAACATTTCTATCGAGATCGCAAGTCGTGCGACTCATTTGTAAGTTTGAGTTTTCCTTTCCCGTCGATTCGATTATTGCTTCAAGGCATAATCGTTCGCTAGTCTCGGTCGACAGACCGACTTAAAATTTTCGTCCGACGTATTATTCATTGATACGAGTCTCGCCTTATCGACCTAACCGATTTTCGAAGAAAACTTGCATCAACATACCGTCATACAAATTTTCAATCGAGTCTCGGTACTCTTCCGTCCGTTGCAAACAAACCTTCTGTAATTCTCACAACACGCCGATGCAATTCATCGCACAAGTGGTATATCATATACCACTCTGAATCGAGTCATTCATCGCATACGTGGTATGGCATATACCACTCAAAAATCAAGTCATTTCCCTCGCATTATACTCACTATGAACCAACAATCTCTTCCGACTCACAATTTCTGCAGTGATCGTGCTTGATAACAGCCGTAACTTTGATTAAATCAATTCCGACACCACTCGGCCAATGTTTTTATTTGCCAACACAAGTTCGGTGTGCAACCGAACGATTCATTCTATCGATTTATGATTTTAGTTTCTTCCGTTGCATCTCGTGCAACGATTTATTTTCAATCTCCTTTGCACTTCGTGCAACGATTACTTTGATATGCGTTGCACCACGTACAATAATTTACTTCCGATATGCGTTGCACATCGTGCAAGGATTTATTTTTGACATTCATTGCACACCTCGTGCAACGATTTTATTTTTGACATCTGTTGCACCTCCGTGCAACGATTTACTCCCGACATTCAAAGTCAATGCCCAATTCCGTTCAACACATTCGATATTGACTTATTACTTTCATTTTAACACATATTCATAATCAACTCATTGCACTTCATGCATCGTTTCATTTCTCATTCAACATGTTACATTGCAACAACAACATCTCAAATCACATTTCACAATTTGTTGCACTTGCAGCAACTAACATTTCATGGCTCGTTGCATTCAATACAACGAAACATTTTACGACTTTCTTCGCAATATCATGTAAATTTGAAGTACTTGCGATAACGTTACCCGACTTTGTATTAGACTTATTGTATGGAATATGCAGTGCGGTATCAAGTAGAGTCAAGAGTGATTTCGATTGGTGGTGGACAACTCTTTGGAATTGAAACAAAGCAAACATCCTGAGGAAATTGAGCCTAGAGCTCTGATACCAATTTGTCATGCCCTGTAGTCCCCATCCCGCAAAGTCAATCGAAGAAATTGAAACATCGACGGTGTTCAGCCTTAGCCTTGTAACGGCTGCTTGAAGGCCCGCTCGATCGAGACAACTCCTCGCTCAAGTAGGGTAGTTTCGGTGAACTCATCTCATCTTAGCCTTCACTTAATAACTCGTATGATTTCAACTTGCACAAGTTAGGCTTGTTAATAAAAGAGACGCATCCACATAGCTAAGGAAATAATCCTGACGGGTCGAAATGTCTTAGAACATGGAAAATGGTCCCACGGTCTGCTTGGAAGTCGGCTCAGTGTGCTTTCAAATGACACTCGGTCCTTCATCCCGTGGCTTAGGAGAAGGAAGTTGGCCTAAGTTGATAAGTTGCCACGACACTAGAATTAGCCTAAGTCATAGGCGTCGCCTGAGTAAATGCTTGGTAAAGCATGCACGATCCCGTCGTCTTATCCCAATGCTTGAATTAGCCTAAGTCATAGGCGTCGCCCGCTTGAATGCTTAATAAAGCATGCACGAGACCCGTCGTCCAAGGCTTGGTATAGCCTTCGAATGTCCCGCAAGTTAAGTCGTCTTGCACGGCTTGTGGCTTAAGTCTAGGCACCCGAGAACTTGGTTGTTCAAGTCGAATGCGTGCACGGTACGATCCCTCGATTTGTAGCTCGACGTAGCCTTTACTCGTCGAGTCGTTGCCCGAATAAGTTAGGCAAGAGTTGTGCTGGGCTATCGAAGCTATTTCTAGTACTGTCCCGCTCTATCTGCGGTGTCAAGTCGCGTAGTCCCTTGAGACCAAGGCTCGTCGTATAAAGTACATGACTTGAGCGATAGCGTCGTCTAAAGAACCAGGCCTGTCTGAGGCACGAGACACGGTAGATTTAGTAAAGAGTGTGCCACGGACAAAGGTAGTCCATGCGACTTGTTGTCGCCGAGATCGGTCCTGCTACTTGGGAGTCTTGCCAAGTCTCGACAAGAAAACACCCAAGATCGGTCCCGCTACTTGGGAGTCTCGTAAGTCTCGATAAGAAAACACACGAGATCGGTCCCGCTACTTGGGAGTCTCGATAAGAAAGAGGAAAAGCATGGTCATGTTAAGAAAGGATTTGGTAGATCGAGTTGAGTCTTGCATGGTCATTGGACAACTTGTCGACAAGGTGTAGTCTTCTCGAATGATCGTCGGGTTACCTTGATCATGTCGACCAGGGAGAAACGAGGCAGCTCACGGTAGGATGCTGGATAACCGCATGGGAGATACTTGGCGCTTCCGGGGCTAGCTACCCGTGAAGGGACGAACCGATATCTCAAGCTGAGTCTAAGATAGCTTGACATTGCTAGTGACCACTCATGTAGATGGGTCGGCAGAATAGCGGTAAACCGTATGTATGCCTTTGGATTGAGTCTAGAACTTGAATGCGTTTCTAGTCGGTAACACAATGTCTGGGCCTAAGATTGGACTGCAGCATAGGCACCGTGCTTGGCACGACACTTGGCGTCGGGATGTTCATGAAGTCGACACTATGTTTGATAAATCTTGTCTAAGTTGGTTTATGAGTCGAACAGGAAGGCCACTAGGCGATCGCATGGATAAGTCTTGATAGCGAGGCACGGCCTCAATCTTGAAGCACGAACAAGTCTAAGCAAGGTTATAAGGCACAAACAAGCCTATCGGCACGACCAGCACGAGTCGTCCCCTTGACGTCGTTGGCATGATAATTGATCTAGAGGCACTTGAGTTTAATGAAAGTCTTGGCACGGTCGAGTTTGCATAAGTTTCTCCTCGGCGAAGCACTGTCCCGAATATGTTGAAGTCATGAATAGAGAATGGCACGACCCTGCCATCCTGAGTTAGAGTTCAGTCAAGTAAATAATCGATGAGGCACTGCCTCGATCGAAATACACGTTAAAATTATAGCACGATCATGTCATGGCACCTCGGTTTGGTAAGACATCCTTGTCCTAAAATTTATCCTAAGGCAAGACTAGCAAGACAATCAAAAGGGATTTATGCTGCACAAAATAAATGAACGTGTCGATTTTGTATGGGTGTGCGAAGAGCTCACTCCACTAGTACAGTTGAGTACTGACACCCACACAGTTTTTATGTGCAGGCACAGGTAGAAACTCGTGGCACAGAGCTCGCTTGGATGCGTCGAGGTACGAAGTTCCTTGGCGAGTCAAAGCGTGCGGCCGCATGAACTCATGACTTATACGGGACAAAATGTACGGACATCGTCTTCCGAAGCTTCCGCTGGCTCAAGCATTGTATCGAAAGAAGAGAGAGGGCAGGGTGACTTGTAAAATGAAAGAAAAGTGAGCACAAGATACTTGTAATCATGGCCTTGCGTCTATTATAATCTTATTGTTCAATATCAATAAAGAGCTCTTTTGAATAACTTGTGTTTGTCTTTAAATTTCTGATGCATGTTTTAATATTTCTGCTTGGGACTTTTGTGCGACGACCCCGTCACAGCTGATTTAATCGGCCGTTATGAAACTACCTTGCACGAGCACAATCTAGGCTCGTGCGGCATCACGCCTTAGCGAGGACGATCGCTCCTACGGGAGCGGGGCATGACATAATGGTATCAGAGCACGGCTTTACGTCCTTGGACTTCATGTCGATCTCTCAATTTTGAAAGCTCGTCGTTGTTAAAGAAGTGTGTGCTCTCTCTCAAATTTCCCTCGGCATGTCCATACAATAAGTCTAAATATTTTCAAAAGCTCATACAAGTGTTCAATCGAACGCATCGGTAGGCCATTGTCGGACGCATCGATAGGCCTTTGTGCCGAACGGTGTCAAACTTGACTTGGTAGAAAACACATGCTAAAGTTAACAAGTCACGTGCGTGCCCAACTAGTCCTACGTCGACATTAGCAAATGTGCATGCAAACTCAAATAAAAGTCCGTACGGGATAGCTATGCACACGGCCTTTTGGCTAAGTTGTGCCGCGTGTCGCGTACCTCGACTTTTTGGTGCAAACAAGTCGCGAGCAATATTAAGTATCGCTCGATCGGAAACGGAAATACACTTGGAGTTATATCGATAGTAACGCTATCGAACTGACGCTTAGGCGTGCAAGGAAGACTGGTTTAGATTTTGAAAAATAGTGCGAACGACTTAGTACGTCGATACGACATGAGCGATTACGCTAGAGATTCGTCGAACGAATCTGAAAGATGTTTTGGCGAATAGCGCGAACGTGATTTGGAATAGGTTGGATGGCTCGAAGCCTGAGTGGTGTATGGTTTATATTGGAACTCATTCGAGTGAAGATTAAGGATTACGAGTAACAACGAGTATGTCGGCGAGGCGATGCGATCACACAAAGTCTTAGAACGCGTCATGCTTAGTTGATCGTGACTTTGAATGTTCCGAACGAGCATCTCGTTTGGACAACTTGTGAATGGGTAACATGAGTTAGAAAATGATTCGAAAACGATGAATAAAAATGAATGTCTTGATCGAGAAAATCTAGTAAATCACATATACAATTTCGGATTGAATTAAATGAAATATGACTTGAGTTTTGGACAACGATCTTGAAACAAGCTTGAGGAATAGCAATCGAACTTGATCTTGAATATCGAATGGAATTGTGAAATATCCAACTCGGACAATAGCATCAGTCGCACGACTCGGAGTTCATTACAAAAGGAAGATCGTCTGGTTACGTACATCATCGATGGTATTGAGGTGTATCAAAGATCGATGTATGACAACTCTGGGGTACTCTGATTTAAGGAACGATAATCGTGTAAAATATCATTATTTCGATGGATGCTATACTCGTGATGTTGAAATGTGTCGAAGAAAACATAGACTTGGCTCGAGGATTTTCTAGTTGAATGAATGGCGATCGGACTATCGAGGAAAATGAAATATTTGGATTTGCTTCGTCGATAACCACAACGTTGACGTTCTTGTCTTATGTAAGCACAACTCCAGCCTCGTACATGCGTCATGCCGATTAGGGCAATCACTCTACGTGAGCGCTGGTATGGTGATTCATACAGCAGGGGTGATCGAACTTGCATGGCGTAGCAACTTGTATGCATCGATTGTGGTTTGATACGAAGGTGAACTCGAGAATGACTCGGTGTGCTTGATGATTGAACTTGAGGATTGAGTAGATCCAATCCGTATATCGAGAATGAATTAGTCTAGACTCAAGCAAGAGTTACGCCCCGATGAGAATGATTATTCCGCAGAGTGTTGCATGGTGATTCATAAACCGCCATGGATAATCGGACTCGTGTGAGATTGGGGCACAACATATTGTCGAGCTAGATGACCCCATGATCGAATACATGAATTGGTTAGAATTGGTGATTTGAATAGATTTGAATACGCACAACGAATGCATTGATGTGAATAGGTGATCGTGCTCGATGTTTAGAAATCTGAGTGACGCGAGCTTGGTTGAAAAATCCTGTACTACCAACTTTAGTTTGACCCTAGGATTGGGGTCAGTGTTGGCATTATTGTTGGGGAACTATGATTTCAATCCTGACATTGACTTAGCCTTGAGAAATGGCCTAGCGGTTAGGCGAGACGTCCTGTTTCATGAGTTATCAATCGAAAGATTGATCTTGAGGTTTGGCATAGATGGATAGTGTGAATCACGAATATAGGAATACCCCTCACGAGATTCGGCTGACATGCATATATTTTAGGGATGCCTGAGTATGTGTACGATGCGACTCGAGTGAGAACGACAAATTCTCTATCATACGGCTTGGCTGAATGCATGTATCTTGGGGATGCCTGGAATGCATGTACGATCCAGCCAAGTGATACGTTGAGTTCAAGAAAGACTTGAGGAATGGAAGAGTGTCGAGAATTTGAGATCGTGTTAAAGGAAAGGATCAATACTAGTGCGAGTGTGACTCAGAATCGAAGAAACGCGTAGACGGAGTGTGTATGGTACACTATGGCATACCTCGCTCGACTGTTGTAGTCCCGTGTCTGGACACGATTAAGTCTTGGCCATAGAAATGGAAGGATGGCTTGCCTTCAGGAAAGTCTCAAGGACGAGACTTGTTCTGAGTGGTGTATGTTGTAGTTCTCCGTCCCACAAAGTCAATCGGAGGAACTGAAACGCCGACGGTGTTCGGCCTTATCCTTGCAACGGCTGCTTGAAGGCCCGCTCGGTCGAGACAACTCCTCACTCAGGTAGGATAGTTTCGGTGAACTCGCCTCATCTTAGCCTTCACTTAATAACTTGCATGATTTCAACTTGCACAAGTTAGGCTTGTTAATAAAATAAACACATCCACATAGCTAAGGGAATAATCTCAACGGGTCGGAATATCTTAAAACATGAAAAATAGTCCCATGGACTGCTTAGAAGTCGGCTCAGCGTGCTTTCAAATGACACTCGATCCTTCGTCCCGTGGCTTGGGAGAAAGAAGTTGGCCTAAGGTGATAAGTTGCCACGACACTCGAATTAGCCTAAGTCATAGACGTCGCCTGAGTAAATACTTGGTAAAGCATGCACGGTCCCGTCGTCTTGTCCCAACGCTTGAATTAGCCTAAGTCATAGGCGTCGCCCGCTTGAATGCTTAATAAAGCATGCACGAGACCCGTCGTCCAAGGCTTGGTATAGCCTTCGCATGTTCCACAAGTTAAGTCGTCTTGCACGGCTTGTGGCTTAAGTCTAGGCACCCGAGAACTTGGTTGTTCAAGTCGAATGCGTGCGCGGCACGAACCCTCGATTCGTAGCTCGGCGTAGCCTTTGCTCGTCGAGTCGTTGCCCGAATAAGTTAGGCAAGAGTTATGCTGGACTATCGAAGCCATTTCTAGAACTGTCCCGCTCTATCTGCGGTTGTCAAGTCACGTAGTCCCTTGAGACCAAGGCTCGTCGTATAAAGTATATGACTTGAGCGATAGCGTCGTCTAGAGAACCGGCATGTCTGAGGCACGAGCCATGGTGGATTTAGTAAAGAGTGTGCCACGGACAAAGATAATCCATGCGACTTGTTGTCGGATCGATCCAGCTACTAGGAGTCTCGTAAGTCTCGATAAGGAAACACACGAGATCGGTCCCGCTACTTGGGAGTCTCGATAAGAAAGAGGAAAAGCATGGTCATGTTAAGAAAGGATTTGGTAGATCGAGTTGAGTCTTGCATGGTCATTGGACAACTTGTCGACAAGGTGTAGTCTTCTCGAATGATCGTCGAGGCACCGGGATCATGTCGGCCCAGAAGAAGCGAGGCGGCTCATGGTAGGATGCTCGATAACCGCATGGGAGATACTTGGCGCTTCCGGGGCTAGCTATCCGCGGAGGGACGAGCCAATAACTCAAGCCGAGTCTAAGATAGCTTGACATTGCTAGTGACCACTCATGTAGATGGGTCGGCAGAATAGCGGCAAACCGCGTGTATGCCTTTGGATTGAGTCTAGAACTTGAATGCGTATCTAGTCGGTAACACAATATCTGGGCCTAAGATTGGGCGGCAGCATAGGCACCATACTTGGCACGACACTTGGCGTCGGGATGTTCATGAAGTCGACACTATGGTTGACAAGTCTTGTCTAAGTTGGTTTATGAGTCGAACAGGAAGGCCGCAAGACAGTAGCATGGATAAGTCTTGATAGTGAGACATGGGCTCAATCTTGAAGCACGAACAAGTCTAAGTAAGGTTTAAAGTCACAAACAAGTCTATCGGCACGACCAGCACGAGTCGTCCCCTTGACGTCGTTGGTACGAGAATTGATCTAGAGGCACTTGAGTTTAATGAAAGTCTTGGCACGGCCGAGTTCGTATAAGTTGCTTCTCGGCGAAGCACTGTCCCGAATATATCGAAGTCACGAATAGAGTATGGCACGACCCTGCCGTCCCGAGTTGGAGTTCGGTCAAGTACATAATCGATGAGGCACTGCCTCGACCGAAATACAAGTTGGAATTATAGTACGACCATGTCATGGCACCTCGGTTTGGTCGGACGTCCTTGTCCTAAAATTGATCCTAAGGCAAGACTAGCAAGACAATCAAAAGGAATTTAAGCTGCACAAAGTAAATGAACGTGTCGATTTAGTATGGGTGGGCGAGGAGCTCACTTCACCAGTACAGTTGAGTACTAACACCTACACAGTTTCCATGTGCAGGCACAGGTTGAAGCTCGTGGCGCGGAGCTCGCTTGGATGCGTTGAGGTACAGAGTTCCTTGGCGAGTCGAAGCGTGCGGCCGCGTGAACTCAAGACTTATACGGGACATAATGTATGGACATCGCCTTCCGAAGCTTTCGCTGGCTCAAGCATTGTATCGAGAGAAGAGAGAGAGAGCAGAGTGACTTGTAAAATGAGAGAAAAGTGAGCACAAGAGACTTGTAATCATGGCCTTGCGCCTATTGTAATCTAATTGTTCAATATCAATAAAGAGCTCTTTTAAATAACTTGTGTTTGCCTTTAAATTTCTGCTGCATGTTTTAATATTTCTGCTTGGGACTTCTGTGCGACGACCCCGTCGCAGCCGATGTAATCGGCCGTTATAAAACTGCCTTGCACGAGCACAATTTAGGCTCGTGCGGCATCACACCTTAGCGAGGATGATCGCTCCTACGGGAGCGGGGCGTGACACGCCCTGACCTAGAATCATCCGAATCATCGTCCTCGCAAGGGGCATGATGCAGCACGAGCCTGGAGTTGCGCTCGCGCAAGGCAAGATGAAAAGTTCTCAAATGGTTATCTTTGTTTTGATATTAACAATGAAATAAAAGAAGAGTATACGAAACAATTCTCTTTATTGATATTCAAACTGAGATTACAAAGGCTTTCAATAGCCTAACTAATTTGCCAGGTTGGCTACAACACTCAAGTTCTCTCTTGCCCACAAAGGATTTCACCGTTCCATACATCATGACTACTATATCTCGGCCGCATCAATTATGTTGCAAGTCCGAACATTAATGTGATCGCATGCTTCAAACGCTACGGCATTCCATGCCTCTGCGCGATCAAGCGAAGCTCCGTCGCGAGCAATACATTCTCTGCATCCTGCATAAAAACTGGTGGGGGATCAGTACATTCGTCATCGCATGTACTGACGAAAAGACCTTCCCTCTAAACCGACATTTTAGTATTTATGTTCAATCATGCAACTTATTTTATGATCTTGCTATATTCTCCTTAGGGTCAATTTCATGGCATATTCTAAAGTAGTAAAACATGTTATTCGAATTGAATAGGCAAGTAGGTAAACAATCTTGTGTTTGTTTCATGGCACGACTTCTTACCAGCATAGACGCACTCGACCTTGCACCGACGCAAGGTGAATACGCCCCATTCTTTTCCTGTCATGTCATAATTGCTTTCTATGCAGGATCTATGTGCGGGATACATACATGTCTGCACTTTTAACCCATCGTTCCTTAACTATATGAAGGTCGTTGGCGTATCTGCGCTAAAATGGACTAGAGGCATTTCTTTCTTTTTCTTTTCTCTCTTTCTTTTCTTTCTTTCTTTTCTTTCTCGAATTTGGGAAGCCCGGCGCCTCTCGTAGTATTTTGTTGTCCCAATTACGGAGAACTACCGCTGCATACCATCATTTACGGCTTTTCACATCTCGCTAAGCAGTCGCTATTCGTCTTACAGATGTGCGTCTATCAAAGATTATATCCCTCCTAGGCCAAACGGTCCCGGTGCTCCGACGTACCCGTTCGGAGGGAACGTTCCGTACACGGAAGATTATCATAATTATCTCAAGTCCATTCAACCATGCAACGCCCTATTTTCAAACAGCCAAACGTAGTCTTGAGCCCGAGACTCATGTCACCCCCAGTTTCCAAAAACAGGGGTATTTTTGTTATTTTTCATTTTAGAATATTTTTGAAATTATTTATTTATTTATAATATTATTTTGGGATTATTTGAGTCGGGTTCGAATTTCAGCTCAATTCGACTTAAAACGGAGACCCGGGGTAGTTTTGACTCTAGTGGGACCCACACACTAGTTAGGCATGGCCCACATAATATTAATTTTAGTCCACATGATATTAATTTTAGTTAGTAGTTAGACTAATTATTTATGGATATGTTTAGTTTAATTAGAGACTTAAAACTAGACTAATTTGACCTCAACCTTTAACCCATTCTTAATTTAAATCAAATAGGTCAAGTGGGGGCATTTTGGACTTTTCTAATGGGGACACCTGTCACGCCCCAGAACCAGAATACTGGAGAGCGGGGGCAGACACAGCCAGCTACGTATATTGAAATAGAATACATCTCAACTATACGGTCACGGCTGTCTAGATATGAGGGTTTACTACAAGCCAGCAGTCTCTTAAGGTCAAGCCTATTGTCTCAATCTCAAGCAATTAACAGAGTTACAAAATGTTAGAGCATCAAATATATATATAAGGCGTCCCAAATATTACATATTGGATGATCATGAAGCTAGTCGTACAAAATGATAGGACTAGCAAGAGTTCAGTCATACATGATCAATCCTAGGATTTGTTAATCATGTTTACAGCCCGTAGGCAGACAGTAAGTAAATGTGCATCGAGCTAACAGGTGCTCGTCGGCTAAACGCCTCAAAAGAATAAATTTACATATAAGTGGGTGAAACAAAAAGGAAAACCCACTCTTGGCCCGGGTTCCGTCTAGTTGTCACCATTGGGCTGGAAGCTTGGTAGATCCTCGGGAGCTGCTCCGAAATCTGGCCACACAAAACCAGCTGGGTCAAACCCCAGAAAGAGCAAGTGCCACAAAGGAGGCCACAAATAAGAACAAAAGCCAGCATATCAGAACATAAAGAATAAAAGAAGATACAAATAGTAAGGTACACAGGGCGATAAACAACTAGGGACGTGGAACCATTCCGGGAGCCAGGTTACAATTCTTAAACCAAACAAGGACCGGGATTGTACCCCTTCGCCTGAATAGCTCACTGTCTCTACCCATTTATCGTTAGAGATAAGTAAAACAAACATGCTCAGGAGATAGCAGGTACTGGAGCTAGACAAGACTTAGACAAGGCTGGACACCATCCATTCACAATCGGCCAAGCAAGTACTACGGCTTACTACTTTAACTAACTAGGGTTGTCACAAGCCTAATTACTAACAAGATGCAAGTGAGAAACACCCAGTCCCAAGCCCTGCAGACCATCCAGTTATCCTTCCGCGGGTTGAGAGTTATAGGTGGGTACATTGCCCGGGAGACAAATGTACCCTTAGGTGACTTAGAGGGTGCAACACATGACAGTGTGCTGGAAATGTGCTCTACTCGTCGGCAAGCTACAAGTCTATTAAAGCGCCCAGATAATGAGATTGCCTGTGACTGGGAATTCTCCATGTTCTAGTTTGATCTAATAATTAGCCTAATCCAATTTAGCGCGAGTCCCTGGCCGTGGTACCCAGGAAGTCACGTCCTAGACATGATGCAAGACAAGACAAGTGATTTGCATAGAGCAACAAGTAGTACACCCACGGTGTCAAGACAAGTCAAGTTACATGCTATCAGGGCAAGTCAAGTCATGTCAAGTCAGGAGTGCGCCTCCGCGGGCCACTTTCAAGTCGAGCCGAGTTATCAAGTTACAGGTTCAAGTTACCAAGTTACGAAGTTATACGCCAAGTTATTAACAAGATAGGAGAAAAACTAGCAGCAAGCCAAATCATGTCAAATCATAGAAAATAGTGTCAAGACGTGTTAGACCAAGTCAAGTCGTGTGGTGGACAAGAAAATCTCAGAAAACAAAATTTAGCCAGAAACCAAGGACCAAGGTCCACCAGAGCACAGGGTGTGCTGGGCTAAAGGCGACCCAAGGGGGGGGCGCCGGGCAAGGCTCGGGCTAGGGTGCGCGAGCGGTGTCAAGAGACGCGCTCGAAGAACAACCGCAACACACCAAAGGCGCGAGCGGGGGCAACGCGGAGCCAGAACGCGCGAGGACGCGTCCGACGAGGCGCGCGGGGCGCAGCGCAGCGGGGTGCGCGCGCAAGGGCGCAGCGCAGCGGAGTGCGCGCAAGGGCGCAGCGCAGCAGAGTGCGCGCGGGAGGGCGAAGCACAGCGGAGTGCGCGCGCAAGGGTGCAGCGCAGCGGAGTGCGCGCGGGAGGTCGCGGCACGGAGTGCGCACGGGAGGGCGCGGCGCAGCGGAGTGCGCGCGCAAGGGCGCAGCGCAGCGGAGTGCGCGCGCAAGGGCGCAGCGCAGCGGGGTGCGCGCGGGAGGGCGCAGCGCAGCTGAGTGCGCGCGCAAGGGTGCAGCGCAGCGGAGTGCGCGCGGGAGGGCGCGGCACGGAGTGCGCGCGGGAGGGCGCGGCGCAGCGGAGTGCGCGCGCAAGGGCGCAGCGCAGCGGAGTGCGCGCGGGAGGGCGCGCCAGCACGGCGGCGCGCACGCGCAATGGCGCGGCGCGGGCACGGGTCCGGGTGGCCTTCTTCTTCTCCAAGTTGGCTGAGAAGAACACTAACAATGGGTTCCAAAGTTCAACATCTCACAACTTTGCCAATAAAACTCCAAATTCGGATTTTCAAAGTTCTAACTTGGGTGAAATTTGATTCTCTACAACATAGAGGCAACAAAACCCACCAAAACCAACTCAAAATAGATCAAAACCACTAATTTCCGAAAATGGGAAAAAGTTAGATCTAGAACAGATGAAGCTTCAAAACACAAAACATCAAGACTTAAGGTTGTTCAAAACCATCTCCTTAAGCTAATAGACAAATAATATTGGGTCCTTATGTAGTGGCAAGGAGCACTTGCCTATGGTGTGGTGTTGTGTGGAAGAAGGAAGAAGAAGAAGAAGATTAATGGAGAGTAAAGAGGAGAGAGAAAGTTAGGTGGGGATATAATGAGGGTGGTTGTGGTGGAAATGAGGGAGGAGTGTAGGTTAAGGTGTTCCACTACATATTAAACCAACCAACTAAACCAAACCAATTAAAACCAAGCCGAACCAAAACCCAAAATACGAGAGAACCCAAAATTCTGCAAGTCGAGAAAATTAAAAATACAAGCCAAAATCCAACTACGAGCAAAAATACGAAATACGGAAAAATGAGGGTGACAACTCTACCCACCTTCAAAGAATTTCGTCCTCGGAATTTAATCAAGGAGCTAGAGATTGCCACGACAAGCCATACTAAGCA
Source organism: Iris pallida (assembly GCA_029216955.1). Classification (NCBI taxonomy): domain Eukaryota; kingdom Viridiplantae; phylum Streptophyta; class Magnoliopsida; order Asparagales; family Iridaceae; genus Iris; species Iris pallida. The sequence continues at coordinate 11,310,639 of JANAVB010006993.1, read as the reverse complement.
CAGACAAGCTACACTAAGCAGTTCAATCATACAATCATACAATACAAGCAAGGAAGGGAAAGCGTAAGGCATAAGAAAGACATTATACCTCACGAGTCAAACAGGTAGGGATATCGCGATCGGATGTCGTCCTCACGCTCCCACGTTGACTCACCTAGAGAGTGATGACCCCAAGCAACACGGACTAAGTTAATAGTCTTGTTCTTGAGCGTCTTTCTCTCCGGTCCAATATAGACACGGGCCTCTCTTCATACGAAAGGTTGGTACCAACAACCAATTCCGAATGATCTAGGATATAGCTCGGGTCCGGGATGTACCGTCTTAATTGGGATACATGGAATACATCATGTACCTCACTTAGCGACGGTGGAAGAGCGAGACGATAGGACACATCACCTACTCGCTCTAGAATATCGAACGGCCCTATATACCTAGGACTAAGCTTTCCCCGTACGCCAAAACGAATGACGCCACGGGTAGGCGAGATCCTAAGGAATACATGGTCGCCGACAGCAAATTCTAAGGGACGCCGATGAGCATCGGCCCAATGGCGCTGGCGATCCTGAGCAACTCGGAGGTGCTCTCTGACTGCCCATCTGTCTGCGGATGATACGCTGAGCTGAACTTGAGACGAGTCCCCAAACTTTGATGAAGACTGCGCCAGAAGTACGATGTGAATCTCGTATCCCTGTCTGATACTATGCTGACTGGCACTCCGTGAAGTCTGACGATCTGCCTGAGATACATCTCTGCTAGCTGTGTCGTCGACTGTCCAACTCTAAATGGAAGAAAGTGTGCCACCTTGGTAAGCCTGTCCACAATGACCCAAATAGCATCTCTGCCTGCCGGAGATCTGGGTAACCCAGTCACGAAATCCATGGTTATGTGTTCCCATTTCCATTCTGGGATCGGTAAAGGTTGAAGAAGTCCAGCTGGCCTCTGATGTTCAGCCTTGACCTGTTGGCAAACCAAACATCGAGAGACATACCGGGCTATCTCTCTCTTCATACCATTCCACCAAAAGTGTTGACGAATATCTCTGTACATCTTCGTGCTGCCTGGGTGGATGGAATACTGCGAACTGTGAGCCTCTGTCATGACTCCCTGTCTGATATCTCCACTGGGTACACAAAGACGCGTGCCGTGTCGAAGTGTACCATCCTCATGAATACATAACTCTGGCCTTCTCCCTGCCTCACACTCTGCTCTGAGCCGCTGAATCTTGGAATTTGTTAACTGTGCTGTCCGGATCCTCTCAACTATGGTGGACTGAATCTGTAGGCTGGCCATCAAGGCCACATTGGAAGGAAAAATCACTTCAATTCCCATCTTCTGAAGATCTGACAATAACTCTGGTTGCGCCGTCAGGAAATAAACTCCAGCTCTCCGGCTCAACGCATCTGCTACAACGTTGGCCTTCCCTGGATGATACTGCAAATCTACATCGTAGTCCACCAGTAGCTCGAGCCATCTTCTCTGCCGCATATTAAGATCCTTCTGGGTGAAAACATACTTCAGGCTCTTATGATCAGTAAATATCTCTACTCTGTCTCCGTACAAGTAGTGCCTTCACAACTTAAGTGCAAACACTACTGCTGCAAGCTCCAAGTCGTGGGTCGGGTAATTCTTCTGATGATCACGGAGTTGACGTGACGCATAAGCGATTACCTTCCCATGCTGCATCAAAACACATCCCAATCCTCTGCCTGAAGCGTCGCAATAAACTGTGAATCCTCCGGTCCCATCTGGAAGGGTGAGAATGGGAGCCGTTATCAAACCTCGCTTCAACTTCTCAAATGATTCCTGACATTCTGCTGTCCATACAAATGGCCCATCCTTGCGGGTCAACTGAGTCATCGGCGCTGAAATCCTTGCGAAATCAGAGACGAATCGCCGGTAGTAGCCGGCCAATCCAAGAAAGCTGCGAACTTCTGCCACTGAGCTGGGTACTGGCCATGCCTCGATAGCCACAATCTTCTGGGGATCCACTTCCACTCCTCCTCGAGTAATGACGTGACCCAAGTACGAAATGCGATCGAGCCAGAACTCGTATTTACTGAACTTGGCGTACAACTGGTGCTCTCTGAGAATCTGAAGAACCACACGGAGATGCTGCTCATGCTCCGCTTCACTCTTGCTGTAGACCAGGATGTCATCAAGGAACACTATCACAAACTGGTCCAAGTAAGGCATGAAAATACGGTTCATGAGGTCCATGAACACTGCCGGCGCATTGGTCGCTCCAAAGGGCATAACTAGAAACTCCCAATGCCCGTACCTCGATCTGAACGCCGTCTTTGGGATGTCCTGCTCTCTAACTCTGATCTGGTGGTATCCTGACCGCAAGTCTATCTTCGAGAAAACTGAAGCCCCTTTGAGTTGATCAAACAAATCATCTATCCTCGGAAGAGGGTATCTGTTCTTGATTGTCACTGAGTTCAAGGTACGATAATCAACACATAGCCTGGACGTACCATCCTTCTTTTTCACAAGAAGCATCGGGGCTCCCCAAGGCGATCCACTAGCACGAATGAATCCCTTGGTTCTAAGTTCTTCAATCATCTTGTACAAAATCTCCAACTCTGAAGGCGCCATTCTGTAGACTCGCTCTGATACTGGTGCTGTCCCGGGAATCAAGTCGATGGTGAACTCGATCTCCCGCTCTGGTGGCATTCCTGGAAGTTCCTCTGGGAAGACATCTGGAAACTCTTCAACTATCCGGGGCAACTGTACTGCTGCTACTGCCATCCGCAATACTGGAGGAGATGGCTCTACTGTGCCTCTGGAAAATGAAAACTCTGGCTCTCCGGGAATACTAAAGACAACTCTGCCAATATGGCAGTCTATCCTAGCATAATGGTTCCTCAACCAATCCATGCCTAGGACTACATCATAGTCTGCCATAGGAAACTCTATGAGCCTAGCGGGGAACTCTCTACCGCTAACTACGATCCGACACGAGGAAAACACTCGATCTACTCCCACAAGACCATTACCAGTAAGTATATTGAGCCTCACTGATAATGACTCGGGCTCCAATCCAATCCGTGTCGCGAATCGTGCAGACATGAATGAATGCGATGCATCAGAATCAAATAATACAGATGCTAGAAAGGTGTTGACGAGAATAGTACCTGCCACTACCTCACCTGGTGCAACTTCTCCTTCCATGGTCATCATCATAGCCTGACCTCTAGCTGCGGGTCCCCTCTGCTGGAAACCCCTCTGTCGATTCTGTGCTGGATCCTGGGTGAACTGCTGCTGGTTCTGCTGCTGAAAGGCCTGGGCCTGGGGCGCCAATGGCCTCGGGTACTGCTGCTGCTGCTGCTGGACTGGAACTGGGGCTGGTCCTCTCACCGAAGAACTAGAAAGATTGGATGATGATGGACCTCCCCTATTCGGGCAGGTCCCTATATGGTGGTCTGCTCCTCCACAAGCCAAGCACAATCTCTGTGCCCTACGACACTCTGCCACTACATGGCCCGGCTTCCCGCAATGAGAACATCCCACTGCGGAAGACTGCTTCTGCTTCTGCTGCTGCGGGTGAGTCGGGGTCGAATGCTGAACCGACGTCACTGAGGCTGCCCGCCTCGGAGTTCCAATAGTTATACCCCTAGTTGCCGGGGCTGGAGCTGAAGATTGGTGTATCTGGTTGTGGGACCGCTTCCTGCCTCCGGTCCTGTCCACAATTCTCCGGGAGGTATACTCATGCCTCCTTGCTGCCTTCAATACTGCATCGAACGTCTGGTGCTCGAACTGCTCCACAGCCAATAATATCTCTAAGTGCAGCCCTTGCTGGAACCGCTGAGCCCTATCGAACTCGGTTGCCACCAAGGTGGGGGCGAACCTACTCAGTCTGGAAAACTCGGTCGCATAGCCATCGACCGTCCGGCCTCCTTGCTTCAAGTTGGTGAATCTGGTCTGCAAGTCGTACCGTGCCACCGCATCGAAGTACTTCGTCTGGAACCTCTCTCTGAACGTCGCCCAAGTGACGGGTGCTGCTAACCCCATGGCCTGAGCTGCCCACCAATCGCGAGCCAAGTCTAACAACTGTAGGCGTACCACCGCCACCTTCTCATTCTCAGGTGTCCTAGCTGCTTCTAGAACCACCTCGGTATCCTGAAGCCAAGCGTCCGCGGCAATCGCATCTTCACTGCCGTCAAAGAAGGGAGGGTTCAAACGCTTGAAACTGTTGGCCGCCTGATTTCTTTGGGGACCTCCTCGGTTTAGTGCATCATGAACTTCCTGGTGCAAGGCGTAGCCTCGACGATCTTGGGATACAAGCAGTTCTCTGATAAGCCCTACCAAAGGCCCCTCATCCTGCCTAGCTGGTTGAACGGGCGGAGCTGCCTGAACAGGAGGTTTCTGAGCCTCCGGGAAGCATAACTCGGGAGGCTACTCCAGAGTGCTGAGCTTGATCTTCCTGGCGCTGGGGCGCTTGTCGAGCTTCCTCTGGCTGGTTGGCAGGTCCGGGAGTTATGCCGCTGAAGAAGACGACATAGAGAATAATAAGGAAAGGACCAGGACAGATCAATGATACAAGCAATGCGATCAGGTCGAGATTCTCAGGGATTTGAAGATACGAGCAGAGATCAAGGGCAAAGATTGATTGAGACATCTATTCGGTAAACCCTCACATTTCTTGATTGACAAGACCTGCATGGGCCACCACTTAAACCGTGTCACGCCCCAGAACCAGAATACTGGAGAGCGGGGGCAGACACAGCCAGCTACGTATATTGAAATAGAATACATCTCAACTATACGGTCACGGCTGTCTAGATATGAGGGTTTACTACAAGCCAGCAGTCTCTTAAGGTCAAGCCTATTGTCTCAATCTCAAGCAATTAACAGAGTTACAAGATGTTAGAGCATCAAATATATATATATAAGGCGTCCCAAATATTACATATTGGATGATCATGAAGCTAGTCGTACAAAATGATAGGACTAGCAAGAGTTCAGTCATACATGATCAACCCTAGGATTTGTTAATCATGTTTACAGCCCGTAGGCAGATAGTAAGTAAATGTGCATCGAGCTAACAGGTGCTCGTCGGCTAAACGCCTCAAAAGAATAAATTTACATATAAGTGGGTGAAACAAAAAGGAAAACCCACTCTTGGCCCGGGTTCCGTCTAGTTGTCACCATTGGGCTGGAAGCTTGGTAGATCCTCGGGAGCTGCTCCGAAATCTGGCCACACAAAACCAGCTGGGTCAAACCCCAGAAAGAGCAAGTGCCACAAAGGAGGCCACAAATAAGAACAAAAGCCAGCATATCAGAACATAAAGAATAAAAGAAGATACAAATAGTAAGGTACACAGGGCGATAAACAACTAGGGACGTGGAACCATTCCGGGAGCCAGGTTACAATCCTTAAACCAAACAAGGACCGGGATTGTACCCCTTCGCCTGAATAGCTCACTGTCTCTACCCATTTATCGTTAGAGATAAGTAAAACAAACATGCTCAGGAGATAGCAGGTACTGGAGCTAGACAAGACTTAGACAAGGCTGGACACCATCCATTCACAATCGGCCAAGCAAGTACTACGGCTTACTACTTTAACTAACTAGGGTTGTCACAAGCCTAATTACTAACAAGATGCAAGTAAGAAACACCCAGTCCCAAGCCCTGCAGACCATCCAGTTATCCTTCTGCGGGTTGAGAGTTATAGGTGGGTACATTGCCCGGGAGACAAATGTACCCTTAGGTGACTTAGAGGGTGCAACACATGACAGTGTGCTGGAAATGTGCTCTACTCGTCGGCAAGCTACAAGTCCATTAAAGTGCCCAGATAACGAGATTGCCTGTGACTGGGAATTCTCCATGTTCTAGTTTGATCTAATAATTAGCCTAATCCAATTTAGCGCGAGTCCCTGGCCGTGGTACCCAGGAAGTCACGTCCTAGACATGATGCAAGACAAGACAAGTGATTTGCACAGAGCAACAAGTAGTACACCCACGGTGTCAAGACAAGTCAAGTTACATGCTATCAGGGCAAGTCAAGTCATGTCAAGTCAGGAGTGCGCCTCCGCGGGCCACTTTCAAGTCGAGCCGAGTTATCAAGTTACAGGTTCAAGTTACCAAATTACGAAGTTATACGCCAAGTTATTAACAAGATAGGAGAAAAACTAGCCGCAAGCCAAATCATGTCAAATCATAGAAAATAGTGTCAAGACGTGTTAGACCAAGTCAAGTCGTGTGGTGGACAAGAAAATCTCAGAAAACAAAATTTAGCCAGAAACCAAGGACCAAGGTCCACCAGAGCACAGGGTGTGCTGGGCTAAAGGCGACCCAAGGGGGGGCGCCGGGCAAGGCTCGGGCTAGGGTGCGCGAGCGGTGTCAAGAGACGCGCTCGAGGAACAACCGCAACACACCAAAGGTGCGAGCGGGGGCAACGTGGAGCCAGAACGCGCGAGGGCGCGTCCGACGAGGCGCGCGGGGCGCAGCGCAGCGGAGTGCGCGCGCAAGGGCGCAGCGCAGCGGGGTGCGCGCGCAAGGGCGCAGCGCAGCGGAGTGCGCGCAAGGGCGCAGCGCAGCGGAGTGCGCGCGGGCGGGCGCAGCACAGCGGAGTGCGCGCGCAAGGGTGCAGCGCAGCGGAGTGCGCGCGGGAGGGCGCGGCACGGAGTGCGCGCGGGAGGGCGCGGCGCAGCGGAGTGCGCGCGCAAGGGCGCAGCGCAGCGGAGTGCGCGCGCAAGGGCGCAGCGCAGCGGGGTACGCGCGGGTGGGCGCAGCGCAGCTGAGTGCGCGCGCAAGGGTGCAGCGCAGCGTAGTGCGTGCGGGAGGGCGCGGCACGGAGTGCGCGCGGGAGGGCGCGGCGCAGCGGAGTGCGCGCGCAAGGGCGCAGCACAGCGGAGTGCGCGCGGGAGGGCGCAGCGCAGCTGAGTGCGCGCGCAAGGGTGCAGCGCAGCGGAGTGCGTGCGGGAGGGCGCGCCAGCACGGCGGCGCGTACGCGCAACGGCGCGGCACGGGCACGGGTCCGGGTGGCCTTCTTCTTCTCCAAGTTGGCTGAGAAGAACACTAACAATGGGTTCCAAAGTTCAACATCTCACAACTTTGCCAATAAAACTCCAAATTCGGATTTTCAAAGTTCTAACTTGGGTGAAATTTGATTCTCTACAACATAGAGGCATCAAAACCCACCAAAACCAACTCAAAATAGATCAAAACCACTAATTTCCGAAAATGGGAAAAAGTTAGATCTAGAACAGATGAAGCTTCAAAACACAAAACATCAAGACTTAAGGTTGTTCAAAACCATCTCCTTAAGCTAATGAACAAATAATATTGGGTCCTTATGTAGTGGCAAGGAGCACTTGCCTATGGTGTGGTGTTGTGTGGAAGAAGGAAGAAGAAGAAGAAGATTAATGGAGAGTAAAGAGGAGAGAGAAAGTTAGGTGGGGATATAATGAGGGTGGTTGTGGTGGAAATGAGGGAGGAGTGTAGGTTAAGGTGTTCCACTACATATTAAACCAACCAACTAAACCAAACCAATTAAAACCAAGCCGAACCAAAACCCGAAATACGAGAGAACCCAAAATTCTGCAAGTCGAGAAAATTAAAAATACAAGCCAAAATCCAACTACGAGCATAAATACGAAATACGGAAAAATGAGGGTGACAACACCTCACTCTTTTTGGGCAGCCACCTATAGGGGAGGATAATGAGTGAGTCATCATCTCTTCCATTTCATTTTATCCATCCATTTTCTCTCTCATGTTTTTTTCCAAATTTCTAGAGAGCAACCCCATTGATTTCATCTCCAAATCAACTCCTTCTTCCCCCAAATCTTCTTCATTTCTCCTCTACTCCATGAAAGGAAGGAGCTAGCCAAGTTTGGGAGGATTCGGAGCTCGTTCGTGTCCTTTTGGAATCTCTACGTGTCGGTGTCGTGTCGGAAGGCTTTTTCCTTTGAATCTCTCTCCCGGAAGGTATAATCTCTCCTCTAATCTACCCCAACATGCATATAGAATTATTTTGAACCCATAGGAATGACCCCCATGGTTGTATCTCCATTTGTGTCCATTTCGTGTCCATTTGGAGGTCATAGGAGTGTAGTTAGTGCCTATAGGATAGCCTATATCTAAACTATTAGGAAACCTATAGAGAAGTCTATGAGTGTGATATAGGTGAGTGCTTTGTGTAAGTATTGTGTGTGAGTGAGTGGTATGGATGAGTGATAGAGTTGAAGGTAAATTCATGATATGGTTTAGGAATAGGGTAAACCATACCCATGTATCCCAACATAGCCTAGATACCTAGGATACCTATTTTTCTTGGTAGGTAAACCTTAGATAGGTTGGTATCTAGCTACCCTAAGAAGCCTAGGCTAGTATCTTGGGTATTAGCGGGGTTTCCTTGGGATTGGACAAGGTATCGAGATTTACCTTGGTAGGGTAAATGCTAGTTTTGCCTAGGAATAGAGTATTTGTGTTAGAAGTCTAAGATAGAGTTAGAAATTGATTCCCGTGGTTGGTAATGATCAAATATGGTGCTCATAGACTAGTTTTGACGTCGGTTGACCTTTTTGACCAAAAGTCAATAAAAGTCAACCGAGAGTCAAACGCAGTCTTTAAGCGACCCGATTTGACCAAAACCAAACCAGAGTTGACCAGTTGACTGAAAGTCAACAGTTGGTCAACATTATACTAGTTTGACCTAGAGTTGACTAGAGTTGACCAGAGTTGACTTTTTGACCAAAAGTCAACTGTAAGTCAACCTTTGACCCCATTTGACCTAGTTTGACTTGGATTGACTCCCAGTGACCTAGTATGACCTAGTATGACTCAGTCTGACCTAGATTGACCTAGTTTTGACTTAGACTTGTATTCATGACTTGAATTAGCTTCCTTTTTCAGTATTTAGTCATGTTTGACTCATAGTATCTTATTTTAGGTCTGTGATCACTCTGAGCGTCTGTTCACCCTATCAGCTCAGGACCACAGGCGAGTACATTCACTGATAATTTTCATTGTCTTGATATCTGCTATATCCAATTCAGTTATAGTGTTATACTCGATTTCCAGTCACGATAGTTCACGGACTAGTATATGTTGGATCATGACATGGGATGTTATTCCTAGAGTTACATGGTATATTGGTACATATTCTGTCTTATTTCAGAGTATTGGTATAGACACCGATTTCAAAAGGGGACTTGCTACCCTCTTATGGAATCCCGTGTCATAACGTGTCATGTCCAGATCCATTGTACTATTCGGGGATGGAGGAGTTATTAGTGGTTGTGTGATCAAATTCCCACATGGTTCTATGGTACATATGGTTCATAGCTATACCCTCGTCGCACGACGGGTAAATCCTTACCTATACGGTTCATAGCTTTCCATGGTGACTGGCCTTATCGTTCTATTGTATACAGGGTTCATAGCCGGTCGGATGGAAAGCCTGAGCATATTTTTCCCAAGCCGATCACATGACACACTAATAATTCAAGGCACCTTTTATATTTATTATCTTGGTGACTAAGTTCTGTTCGGGAGAAGGGTTACAGCCCCGGTCCTTGTTTGGTTTAGGGGTTGTAACTCGGCTTCCGAATAGTTCCCAAGTCGCCCTATATACATTCATATCGTCGTCCTTTTCAGTACTCACATCATGATATGTATTTTCAGTTGATTTTGTCTTGTATTTCATTACACTTTCTCTTATAGAATTTGTCAATTTATATGAAACTGTTGTTGGTGTTTGTACTTGCTCATTTTCCTGACAGGATACCGTTGACATATTACAGATGATTCCGAGGCTGATTTCCCGACCTACTATGGGGTAGAATCTGACGGAGTAGACTTAGACCGTGGCTTGTTGGTAGATCCACTAGACTTTGCTCACCCTGAGTAGCATAGTTTAGTTAGGGTTGCCTGGCCTGCGAGCCAGCTAGTACATTCCAGTTTGTAGTATCTATTATATATATTTTCTGAGACCATGGATGTTTGTGTATAGCTCTGGACTTGTGTGTATCTCGGACTCATTTTTTGTTTTATCTATCATATTTCTCTTCCATGCTATCTACCTTAGTTTTGTATTTGTGATTGAGACTGTATTGCTATGTCACCGCCATTCGGAGAGTATATACTGTACAGGTACCTTTATCTATTTTAGTCGTAGTATTTACAGATCCTATGTACTGCGTTCTACCGCTACTGCGGCGTAGGCTGGACGTAACCACGTGCTCGTGCCCCTCTTCAGGGTGCGGGTCGTGACACGTTTTTGTGGTGGCCCATGCAGGTCTGAGTCGCAATTAGTACGATCTCGTAATGGTGCTTGATTTAGAGTGCTAATTACGAGTCTGCGACTAGGACGTAGGATCTAGGGTATGATAGGAGTTACTCAATCACATTTTAGGAAATTTCTGATCTTTTGATTACCATGACAACTCTTCTTGCATTTGAATTCAATTGTCCTCCTTTGATAATATCTTATCATGTTCCATATTGATTTTTTGGGTTCAATTCATCTTCAGGATGACGGTGACTCGTTCTCAGGCGGCAGGGCCTAGTGCAGTTCCAGAGAGGTCAGATCCGGGAGGTCTTCTACCTCCGGCTACGGGAGTAGCTGTCGAGAGAGCAGTAGCCACAGTCCCTGCCCTTCAGGCAGGAGTAGCAGCGGCAGTTCCTGGAGGTCTTCCACCTCCAGCTGAGGGAGCTACAATTCAGGGAGCTGCCACATCAGTCCCTGCCCTTCCGGCGGGAGCAGCAGCAGCGACGGTTCTAGGAGGTCTTCCACCTCCATCAGCGAGACCGTCCATGGTCATCCCTGACATTCTTCCACCGTCGCCTCAGTTACTGACAGATACTCAGGGGATAATGGCCCTTCTGCAGTAGATGCTGCAGACACAGAAAGCACAGGCAGAGGCACAGCACCGTCAGGCAGAGGTGCTACGATAGACCATGGAGAACTCGCATCAGTTAGCTATGGCAGCAGTGGAAAGAGGTGCACCGGCTACAGTTCAGGGAGTACCAGCACAACAGCAGGGTCAAGGGAGGCCCAGTACACACCTCCACTTCAGGAAGATGAACCCACGGGAGTTCAAGGGTACCGAGGGTATCCTATACGCGGACGACTGTCTAGAGGATGTCCAGCAGAGTCTGGAGTTGGCAGAGGTTCCGAGAGGTCTGTGGGTGACGTCTGCAGCGAGCCAGTTCTTCGATATAGCGCTGACTTGGTACCGTACGGATCTGCGTGCGTCAGTAAGAGGTATATCTTGGAAGGACTTCAGGAATCTCTTTAAGGAAAAGTTCTACCCAGATATAGCCTTGACAGCTTTGGAGGGGCAGTTTGCCAGTCTGGTGCAGGGGAACTCGTCGGTAGACGAGTATGCAGTGGAGTTCTTCCGCCTGAGCAGGTTCGCACCTAGTTTGGTCCAGGATGAGGGGTGCAAGGTCCGAAAGTTCTGGAGGGGTCTTGTACATGTTGTGCGTACTCGTACCTCTGGGAGACGTGATGCAACCTTCGAGCAGATCCTGATGGAGGCGCAGATTGCAGAGGAGGACTTCGGCCTCAAGCCGAAGAGGGGCAGTGACGTTCTCGGAGCCAGCTCCAGTGCGGGGCCGGCGAAGCACCCACATTTCCAGCAGAGGCAGTTTCAGCAGCAGCAGCCTCAGTTGCAGTTTCAGCAGGCACCGGCACGTGCCCAGCAGCACCAGGGACAGGACCGGAGGCCGGACATCCAGTGTGCCTTCTGCAAGAAGATGGGGCACACCTGGAAGGCTTGTAGGATGAAGCTGGGAGTCTGTTTATTCTGTGGATCTCCAGACCACCAGGTGAAGGACTGTGCGGTCCGTACAGCCAGACAGGCAGGCCAGGACAGAGTGCAGCATGCTATAGGAGGTTAGCAGGGGCGAGCTTTCGCCATGACAGTTGAGCCCACTCAGGCAGTAGCAGAGCATATAGCAGGTTCCAATCTTTCGAATCTCCTTTCCGTATTTGCCTTCTTATAAACTGTCTTGAACTTTGATTCTATCTGTTCTTGATCGTTGGATGAAAATTATTCTTGTGATGTGATTTCCTTCTGAGATAAGTCGTATGGGCTAGGTCGCCTCAATTATGAGATTTAGAATCCTCTAGGGTCATGCTAGCAGGCAGAGTGAGGACATATAGTCGGACTATGGACGTATTTCTCGGGTGTGAGAATTGATGGTTTTTGCTGCCAAGCTAGCGGCAATACGAAAATTTTAAATACCTTAATTCTAGAGGTATGTAGCGTAGTTGAGGACTCTGTGATTATCGTAGCCTTGCTCACTGGCATGATGGAAATTCTGAGTATCATGATTATTGGACAGACGCATACGATTATCAAATTGCATGAATTTTCTGTGTTTGCTTCGTTTTAATTTTTGAGGATGAATTCTTTTAAGGTGGATAGACTTGGAGTTCTATTTAAGAGTAATTTCAAATTTTATAATTTTAGTCATTTAATTCCTGCTTTGATTTTTGAGATTTTAAATCATTTTAAATTTTTAGCCATGACTTGTGATTTGATATTTTACTATTGTTTGGTTTTAATTTCGAGGACGAAATTTTTTAAGGTGGATAGATTTGTCACCCCCAGTTTCCAAAAATAGGGGTATTTTTGTCATTTTTCATTTTAGAATATTTTTGAAATTATTTATTTATTTATAATATTATTTTTGGGTTATTTGAGTCGGGTTCGAATTTTAGCTCAATCCGACTTGAAACGGGGACCCGGGGTAGTTTTGACTCTAGTGGGACCCACACACTAGTTAGGCATGGCCCACATAATATTAATTTTAGTCCACATGATATTAATTTTAGTTAGTAGTTAGACTAATTATTTATGGATATGTTTAGTTTAATTAGAGACTTAAAACTAGACTAATTTGACCTCAACCTTTAACCCATTCTTAATTTAAATCAAATAGGTCAAGTGGAGGCATTTTGGACTTTTCTAATGGGGACACCTCACCCTTTTTGGGCAGCCACCTATGGGGGGGTATAAGGAGTGAGTCATCATCTCTTCCATTTCATTTTATCCATCCATTTTCTCTCTCATGTTCTTCTCCAAATTTCTAGAGAGCAACTCCATTGATTTTATCTCCAAATCAACTCCTTCATCCACCAAATCTTCTTCATTTCTCCTCTACTCCATGAAAAGAAGGAGCTAGTCAAGTTTGGGAGGATTCGGAGCTCGTTCGTGTCCTTTTGGAATCTCTACGTGTCGGTGTCGTGTCGGAAGGCTTTTTCCTTTGAATCTCTCTTCCGGAAGGTATAATCTCTCCTCTAATCCACCCCAACATGCATATAGGATTATTTTGAACCCATAGGAATGACCCCCATGGTTGTATCTCCATTTGTGTCCATTTTGTGTCCATTTGGAGGTCATAGGAGTGTAGTTAGTGCCTATAGGATAGCCTATATCTAAACTATTAGGAAACCTATAGAGAAGTCTATGAGTGTGATATAGGTGAGTGCTTTGTGTAAGTATTGTGTGTGAGTGAGTGGTATGGGTGAGTGATAGAGTTGAGGGTAAATTCAAGATATGGTTTAGGAATAGGGTAAACCATACCCATGTATCCCAACATAGCCTAGATACCTAGGATACCTATTTTCCTTGGTAGGTAAACCTTAGATAGGTTGGTATCTAGCTACCCTAAGGAGCCTAGGCTAGTATCTTGGGTATTAGCGGGGTTTCCTTGTGATTGGACAAGGTATCGGGATTTACCTTGGTAGGATAAATGCTAGTTTTGCCTAGGAATAGGGTATTTGTGTTAGAAGTCTAAGATAGAGTTAGAAATTGATTCCCGTGGTTGGTAATGATCAAATATGGTGCTCATAGACTAGTTTTGACGTCGGTTGACCTTTTTGACCAAAAGTCAACAAAAGTCAACCAAGAGTCAAACGCAGTCTTTAAGCGACCCGATTTGACCAAAACCAAACCAGAGTTGACCAGTTGACTAAAAGTCAACAGTTGGTCAACATTATACTAGTTTGACCTAGAGTTGACCAGAGTTGACCAGAGTTAACTTTTTGACCAAAAGTCAACTGTAAGTCAACTTTTGACCCCGTTTGACCTAGTTTGACTTGGATTGACTCCCAGTGACCTAATATGACCTAGTATGACTCAGTCTAACCTAGATTGACCTAGTTTTAACTTAGACTAGCATTCATGACTTGAATTAGCTTCCTTTTTCAGTATTTAGTCATGTTTGACTCATAGTATCTTATTTTAGGTCTGTGATCACTCTGAGCGTCTGTTCACCCTATCAGCTCAGGACCACGGGCGAGTATATTCACTGATAGTTTTCATTGTCTTGATATCTGCTATATCCGATTCAGTTGTAGTGTTATACTCGATTTCCAGTCATGATAGTTCACGGACTAGTATATGTTGGATCATGACATGGGATGTTATTCCTAGAGTTACATGGTATATTGGTACATATTCTGTCTTATTTCAGTGTATTAGTATAGACACCGATTTCAAAAGGGGACTTGCTACCCTCTTATGGAATCCCGTGTCATAACGTGTCATGTCCAGATCTATTGTACTATTCGAGGATGGGGGAGTTATTAGTGGTTGTGTGATCAAATTCCCACATGGTTCTATGGTACATATGGTTCATAGCTATACCCTCGTCGTACGACGGGTAAAGCCTTACCCTATACGGTTCATAGCTTTCCATGGTGACTGGCCTTATCGTTCTTTTGTATACAGGGTTCATAGCCGATCGGATGGAAAGCCTGAGCATATTTTTCCCAAGCCGATCACATGACACACTAATAATTCAAGGCACCTTTTATATTTATTATCTTGGTGACTAAGTTTTGTTCGGAAGAAGGGTTACAACCCCGGTCCTTGTTTGGTTTAGGGGTTGTAACTCGGCTTCCGAATAGTTCCCAAGTCGTCCTATATACATTCATATCGTCGTCCTTTTCAGTACCCACATCATGATATGTATTTCCAGTTGATTTTGTCTTATATTTCATTACACTTTCTCTTATAGAATTTGTCAATTCATATGGAACTGCTGTTGGTGTTTGTACTTGCTCATTTTCCTGATAGGATACCGTTGACATATTACAGATGATTCCGAGGCTGATTGCCCGACCTACTATGGGGTAGAGTCTGACGGAGTAGACTTAGACCGTGGCTTGTTGGTAGAGCCACTTGACTTTGCTCACCCTGAGTAGCATAGTTTAGTTAGGGTTGCCTGGCCTGCGAGCCAGCTAGTACATTCCAGTTTGTAGTATCTATTATATATATTTTTGAGACCATGGATGTTTGTGTATAGCTCTGGACTTGTGTGTATCTCGGACTCATTTCCTGTTTTATCTATCATATTTCTCTTCCATGCTATCTACCTTAGTTTTGTATTTGTGATTGAGACTCTATTGCTATGTCACCTCCATTCGGAGAGTATATACTGTACAGGTACCTTTATCTGTTTTAGTCGTAGTATTTACATACCCTATATACAGCGTTCTACTACCGATACTGCGGCATAGGCTGGACGTAACCACGTGCTCGTGCCCCTCTTCAGGGTGCGGGTCGTGACAACTCAGACTTTATCAAACAATCAAACATAGTCTTGAGTCCGAGACTCAGACTTTATTATCTCGTATTTCTTCTATTGACTTTCTATATTCTTATATTTCATACTTCGTTTCAATGCTCAATGGCATCATACCTCAACTCAATGTTCGTCAACCGAACGACCCGAAGGTCCCGAACACCTTTCGAGGCATCATGTCATATCCGACCGTTCCGCCACATTTATGCCACAACTATATTCTTTTGCAACGAAGCCATCTTTTATGATCTTGTGCACATAGGCACGTTTCGACACATTTATAGTCTCTCCTTCGAGTCGTGCACTTGCTACACACATCGAAGCCGTATTTCCATGTTCTATGCCTTAGTGTTCAATGTTCGTGGCTTGCACGCTAGGGCGCTCGTCTATTGTCTTTCAATGTTCTAGCCTTCTAACTCATACGCGAAGGCATAGAATGGCTCGTGCACGAAGGTACTCGTCGAATACAGTTATCCATGTTCTTGCGGCTTGCACACCGATGCGCTCGCCTTTGCGATATCCAATGTTCCATAGCGACTCGTGCATTTGATGCACGTTTTATTTCAATTGTTCTAACTAGTATTCGATACACACTACGTTTTATCTTTTGATCGGACCACGCCCGTGGCATCGATAGGTTAACTTAGCTTATAATGGTACATTCTTACTTAGGCATGAAGGAGTAAAAAGAAGATTCAATCCTCCCATCTTGAGTCGATACGCCTTGTTGTTTCGCCGAGCTGATGCGGCTCGATTTCATAACTTCATTTCTCGACCAACTCTTTTAACTTAGCCATTCGAGCACTTCGTGCTTCATTGAATTTTACGTCCGATTTGGCTTACCGTGCCAACGTCTCAGTCTGTCGTAAGATGATGATTTGGTTTCGCGGATCCCTTACTGAATAAGGCAAAATGTCGACCTCTAATATTTCAGCGTAAACGTATAGCCTGCACATGAAACCAACTAAAATCAATACTTGCATCGATTCGAACTTTCGCCTTGGTCGATTAAATCTCTTAGAATCTTCGAGCCGTCTCAACGCACTTATCCTTCGGGGTAACGCAGCGCTTCGTATCGATTCAACTCGATGCATACTTTGGGATAATGCAACTCTTCGCATCGACATAGTTCGATGTATTGCTCGGGACAACGTAACTCTCATATCGATTCGCATCGATACATTTTATTCGGTCAACGCGACTCGCTGAGTCAACGCCACAGCGTAATGCACCGTACGGAGCGGGGCATTACATGCACCTCGTAATTCATACAATGAAACCTACGACTCGTAAATAGAGATAAGATGATCAACCATAAGGTTAACAATCTTATCTTGGCGATCCACATAGTCACCTAGTTAATTTCAGCAATGTGAGATCATTGGAATCGACTGATCTCAGTTTCGATGCACGGATTCCGAGATACGAACATAAATAGGAATTAATTATAATTAATAGTGATATATAAAGAAAAATCTAAAAATGTTGTCGGATGATGAAACAAACATTACCAATATGTCCAGAATGGTCAAATTAGCTAGGATAGCCTACCCATAAGTCCTGTTTGGATACAGCGACAAAATAGTAATTTCGGGTCAAAATGATGTCCTCTGCTGGATCCGCTTTGCATCAAAAAAAGTGTCAGGATAAAATTTCTCTAAACTTAGCAAAGTATATGTTCACGAGTTCAGAATGATTATACAAACCCAACGATATATCCATAATTGGATTCCGATGAGCCGATCTCAAAATGACCCTTTAATCCGGACTATAGGACCCGGTTTACACAAAAATGCGTACCGGAGTCAAAGTCCACTAAATCTAGCAAAATATATGTCAATGAGTCCAGAATGATGATACGAACCCAATGGTATATCCAAAATTGGATTCCGATGAGTCAAACACAAAATGACCAGTTGACCCGGACAGTGGGACCTGTTTTGCACGGAAATGCGTATCAGGGACACGTTGCTCCAAACTCAGCAAATTATATATGAATTTTAGCCAAAACGATGCCACGAGTCCACTAGTGGCATCAGAGTTGGAATCGGGTGTCTCAATCCACTAAATCTACAATATATATATATATATATATATATATATATATATATATATATATATATATATATATATATATATATATATATATATATATATATATATATATATATATATATATATATATATATATATATATAATTTATATATATTATTTATGTATAAATAATATATATATATTATATATATATATATATATATATATATATATATATATATATATATATATATATATAAATAATATATATATATTTATATATATATATATATATATATATATATATATATATATATATATAATAAAAAATAAATATATATATATATATATATATATATATATATATATATATATATATATATATATATATATATATATATATATATATATATATATATATATATATATATATATATATATATATATACTCAAAATCATATAAAGTATTTTCTATATATAGAACTTCCCAAAAATGGAAACATATTATTTAAAATAAAAATATTTAAAATGTATACCTACATGGACATATTTGGACGCTCTATATGTCTACATGGGTTTGGCGTTTTGGTTCAGGTCAACTCGGACTAAATTGGTACAACCGGGTCTTCTAGAAATCAATAATCTTAATAAATAACTAATTAAGTCCTTTATAGGAGTATAGTCGCAACTTTGACTGGTCTTCCTAGTAGGGCCACTGCTACGTCTAGGTCTTGCCTACCATGGCTAATACACTAGTCGAAGCACACAACTATACTATCCTGCCAAAATTCATAGTCGATATGCAATCCCAAAACTTAACCATGACTAAGACTATATATATATATATATATATATATATATATATATATATATATATATATATATATATATATATATATATATATATATATATATATATATTACATTCCAAACATATTTTTTTAAGAACACGTTATATATATATATATACATATATATATACTATTAGGCTATTATAAATACAATCACATATATATAATTGTATTTAAATCTATTTGGCTGTATAACCTCCCAAAATAAATTTAGAATAATTCTACTAAGTCATGACAACCTAACATGGTTCTTACCAGGTGGGGTTGGCTAGGTTAGGGTTCAAACATATTTTCTACTCAAATTGAACCCGAAAAGCCAACCAATGAGTCTCTTGTGCCATTCGTAAATAAATAGCACATGAGAACTCGATTGAGTGACACACCCTTGGCATGTGTGTCATAGGCTCAAAATGGGTCAAAATAATATATTGGTTCGATTAGGTCGGATCGATGTCGACCCCCAAAATTAAATTTGAAGTTAGGTTAAGCTTTACGGTAGATGATCAAATGACCTAAATTGACCAGAAAGTTGTACGAGGTAAACAAAATACCATATGTAGGACCGTTGAGCACCTCTAGAGGGGGGTGAATAGAGTATGTGTGTGTGTGCAGCGAAAAATAATTACCAATTTAAAAAAATTTGAAGTTATAACTATGGCAGTAAATAAGAGACAGCAAATAAATGTAGCAAGAGATAGAGAGATCAAACTCAGTGACACAGCGATGTATACTGGTATCCCTCTGAGTGGACTAATCCAGTCTCGAGTACTCTTGCTCGATGTTAATCTACTAAGACACAAGCTAATTGAGAGCTTGCAGTCTCTTACAATACTGTGCTTGGTGACAAGTGCACGACCAACTTCACAACACCGTGCTTGGTGACGAGCGCATGACCGGCTCCACAACAAGGATAGTTGCTGTACTTGGAACAACCTCTTTACAACTCTTGAACACCAAAAGACTCTAGATCAACGTAGATATTACTGGCTTTTGGCTAAGAGAAGTATAGGTGTGATTTGAAAGCTTTAGAATGATTAAAAACACTTATTGAGTAGAGAAGAGAAGATAAAGAATGAATGAGTGATTTGAAATGAAAAACTCTCTCTTATTTATAGGTGTTTTCTGGGACCGAACTCGGGCAGAGTTCTGGCAGAGTTCTGATGCAAATATTTTGTATATATACGTTCCATGCAGATTTGGAGGCAACTGACATTTGAATTCAAACATACCGAACTCGGGCCGAACTCGGTTTTGAGTTCTGTCAAGTGGAATTTTGAAATATTTGTCAAAAACTGTTTGCAAAATAATTTTGAACATTTTGTAAAGATGAAATGGGAATAGGTAGGCTTTTTAGAAATATGGATTGAGATTAACCTAAGCCAGTATTACCTAGTCGATATTACAATTTAAGTCCTAGACTCAATAAAGATAAAATATAGAATAAATTGTAAAATGACTCAAACTGAATCCCATTGAAAGTAATCTTCATATTGATGATATATATGCTTGATGATGCAGTACAACGCTCGTTGATATTGATTTTATATACCCTGAAATGATTAGCAGCAGTTTGTGTATTGACTTAAGTGCATGTCGATTATTAAAATCGGGTGTGACCATGGAATGGGCCAACAATCTTCCCCATTTTGATAATTGACAAACTTGAGTCTATACCAAAATATATCTTAAAAAAATAGAACAAAAATAAAAATACCTGAACAAAAGATGGTTTGTTTTTTGTTTTGGTTTGGATTGTATGCTTTTGATTTTTGGTATGGTACTCTTTCTCCCCCTTTGTCATTATAAAAATGACTTTGGCTCTCCCGTAATGTGTGAAGCCAACAATTTACAAAAAAACAGACAAAGTAAAGCAAAAGAGATCCATAAACACAGCATAAAGAGAGAACTAGTACTGAAATAAAGTGCTGAAATAAAGTACTGAAATGTCTCACTAAAAGATACAATCATAAGTACTAAATATGTCTAACTAAGAAGTTTAGACATAACAAAATAAAAACTACATCATAGCAAAAGATCATTGACTAACATCCTATCCACTATCCATCAGCTGAGTCCGCATCACTTAGTGGGGTCATCACTGCCAGGAGAATCAGGAGGAAAGTAAGCTGCAGTAGGATCGAAGTAAGGAAAAGATGCCTCATCTCCGAACCTAGGACCTGTGAAGCCTGGGTGAGGAAGGATAATGACTGGATGAACTGGATCCTGAGAAAGACTCCAGTGAAGATCCGTAATCCTGTTTCGCAATACCTGAGCCTGGTAGATGTGGCAGAATTTCGAGTCAAGATAGCTTTGATGACGTTGCGCAGAAAGAGCAACAAAGTCATCAAATCTCTGATAGAATCCTGGATCGAATCCCGGAGTAGGGGCTGGAGGAGCTAGAGCAGCATCAGGAGGAGGAGCCTCAGCACCAACATCTGGAGCAGGCTGAGCTCCAGGAGGTAGAGGTGGCGCAGGATATCTACGTGATCTGGTGAGCTCGATGAGAGTGGAGGAATAGGCACAGGTTTGAAGATCAATATCAAACCTGCAAAAGATAGAGGCCAGGTGCATAGAATACACCAGGTTGTATCCTGCATTTCTGCAGTTCAGCATCCAGGCCATCATAGTCTTGGAAATAGAGAAAGGAATACCAAAATGAATATGGTACATAGCAGATAGCTCTAAGAAAGTAATCTCGTCAGAAGATCCTGTCTTAGGAAGGAGAACAGAGAAAATGAAACGATGGAGTTTATAAAAATTTTGGTTTAGATGTCTTGAAAATACTCTACTAGGAATGGGGTTTGGATGACAAATCAATTCCTTGAAAGAGTTAAGGGTGACATCCTCTGGAAATTAGATATGATGAATACCCACAAGAGCTTCACCAACATCAGGAACATAAAAGTATTCGCTGATATCAGTGGCACTAAACTCCAATTCTTGCCCAGCAACGCAAGAATAGTAGTTGCCATTTGGTTTTACCTGCAGGTTGCAATAAAACATACGGACTGTATTGTCGAAAATGTTTTCAGCTACTTCGAAAAAGTCTCGGTAGCCTAGATGGTCAAAAGTGGAAGCATACTCAAAAAAAATTGTAAAGTTAACAACAGCTCCATAACAAAATTTTTCGACCGGAGAAAGAATCAAACCATAGGTCAAAAAATTCCTTATCAGGAAATAAAGTGGAATCAAAATGACTAGCTGGAGTATAGTCAGACGTTTGGGAGTCATGGAAGAAAAAAGAAAGGAAATAAAGTACCTTGAAAGAAGGAGGAAGAGAACGAAGTCGAGTAGCCTACCGGATCTCCTAGAAATCTTGTAAAGAAGGAGTTTTGGGGAGGAAGGAGAAGTTTT
Organism: Iris pallida; assembly: GCA_029216955.1. Lineage (NCBI taxonomy): Eukaryota > Viridiplantae > Streptophyta > Magnoliopsida > Asparagales > Iridaceae > Iris > Iris pallida. The sequence goes on along the minus strand of JANAVB010006993.1, from coordinate 11,288,850 downwards.
CTCGATTTATTGAGTGAAAATAACGAGGAGAAGTGGGGTTTAAATAGGGTTTAGGGCCGGCTGTTTGATTCTGGAAGCTAAAATAGCGCCGACCGAACTCGGCCCAAATTCGGCACGAACTCGGTCAGAGTTCGGTCCGAGTTCGGCTACTTGCATTTTCGAGGTAATAAATGCAGTTTTGGTATTTGAATTTTAACTTTATGACTTTTGACTCCTATATTTAATAACGTGTATTATTTTTGGGTTAGCTGTAGGGGTACTGTCCCAGCTAACGGAGGTTCACCAGGGAACTCTTAAATACCGCTTCGCTTTGACCGTAGTCGTGGTGACAGACAGACCCTATTTAGGCTTGTACTCCAAAACAATTTTCGTTAAATAAATTTCAAAGTTTCAAGTCATAAAATCAAATTTAATTACCATACTACATTATGAGTCTGAAAATTCAAGTATACCGAGCTCTCGCCTCATTATGTTAAACCGATCTTCAGCCAATGCTTTTGTGAAAATATCTGATAGTTGATGATCTGTGTCAATGAACTCTAAGAAGATATTCCCGTGTTGTTGATGATCACGTAAAAAGTGATGACGTATCTCAATGTGTTTTGTGCGTGAGTGACAAATAGGGTTCTTAGTCAGATTAATGGTGCTAGTGTTGTCACAATAAATAGGAATCTTAGTGTAGTACAGATTATAGTCTTCTAAGGTTTGCTTCATCCATAAAATTTGAGCACAGCAACGACCTGCGGTGATATACTCAGTCTCAGTAGTTGATAATGCTACGGAATTTTGCTTCTTGCTAAACCAAGAGACTAGGGCCTTTCCTAGGAAATGACACGTACCGCTGGTACTTTTACGGTCTACTTTGCATCCTGCAAAATCCGCATTCGAGTAACCTATCAGGTCAAAGGATTTGGTTTTAGGATACCATAAGCCGACTGTAGAAGTTCCTTTAAGGTATCGGAAGATACGCTTAACGGCACTTAGATGTGATTCCTTAGGATTTGCCTGATAACGTGCACAAATACAAACACTGAACATAATATCAGGACGACTAGCAGTTAAATATAGTAAACTACCAATCATACCTCGATACTTACGCTGGTCGACAGGTTTGCCACTTTCATCAGAATCAAGCTTTGTGGATGTAGCCAGTGGAGTCCCGATTGGCTTTACATTTTCGAAGTCGTACTTTTTCAGTATGTCCTTCGTGTACTTAGCTTAGCTGATGAATGTTCCCTTTGAGTGTTGTTTGATCTGAAGTCCTAGGAAGAAGTTTAGCTCTCCCATCATACTCATCTCAAATTCACTCTGTATACACTTAGCAAAATCTTGATAAAGTTTTTCATTAGTAGAATCGAATATAATGTCATCTACATATATTTGTACAAGGAGAATGTCATCATTTAAAGATTTGATAAACAAGGTTGTATCAACTCTTCCCTTTGAAAAGCCATTATCAAGTAAGAAGGCACTTAGGCGTTCATACCAAGCACGAGGTGCCTGTTTGAGTGCATAGAGTGCTTTCTTAAGCTTGAAGACGTGATCAGGTTTTTGAAAATCTTCAAAACCAGGGGGTTGTTTCACAAAAACTTTCTCTTTTAAAAATTCGTTTAAAAATGCACTTTTCACGGCCATTTGAAATAGTTTGAAATCATTAAAACATGTAAATGCACAAAACATACGGATGGCTTCTAGTCTAGCAACAGGAGCATAAGTCTCATCATAATCAATTCCTTCTTCTTGATTATAACCTTGTGCCACTAGACGTGCTTTATTGCGTAGAACTTGTCCATCTTTACTAAGTTTATTTCGGAACACCCATTTGGTACCAATTATTGATTGACCAATAGGTTTAGGAACGAGTTTCTAAACTTGGTTTTTCTCAAATTGATTTAGTTCCTCTTGCATGGCATCAATCCAAAACTCATCAGAAAATGCATCATCTATATTCTTAGGTTCTATTTGAGAAATAAAAGCTATATTTGCTGCTATTTCAGAATCCCTAAGAGAGGAGCATGTACTTACACCTTTTGATACATCACATATAATGAGTGTCTCTGGATGATCTGATAAGAACTTTAATGAATCAAACTTTTGAGTCAGATCTTCCACAGGACTCTTTTCAGTTCTTGCATGTGCATCTTCATTATCACTGTCGCTGACTATTGAGCTCATCAAAAGTAACGTTAATCGATTCTTCAACAATCATAGATCTTTTATTGAAAATCCTATATCCCTTACTCTTAGCAGCATATCCGAGAAATATTCCTTCATCTGCTTTAGAGTCGAACTTTCTCAAGTTATCCTTGGTGTTCAGGATAAAACAGCGACATCCAAAAACTTTAAAATAAGAAATGTTGGAATCCTTCCAAACCAAAGTTCATATGGTGTTTTCTTCGAGATAGGTCGAATTAACACCCTATTCAAAACATGACAGGTTGTACTAACAGCTTCTGTCCAAAAAATACTTAGGAAGATTATGCTGATTCAGCATGACTCTAGCCATTTCGCTTAGAGTACGGTTCTTCCGCTCCACAACACCATTCTGTTGGAGAGTTCTAGGACAAAAAAATTTATGGTAATATCCACTATCATCACAAAACTTTTTAAAATCAGAATTTACTAATTCGCCACCATGATCACTTCGGATACGAGTAATCATGAAGCCTTTTTCGTTTTGTACCTTTTTGTAAAATATCTGAAATTTAAAAATAGCATCACTTTTGTTTGATAAAAAGTAAACACAAGTAAAGTGAGAGAAATCATCAACAATAACAAAAGCGTAGAGCTTACCGCCAAGACTAGCAACTCTACTAGGACCAAATAAATCCATATGAATCAACTGCAACGGTCTAGAAGTACTTACAGCGTTGATGGATTTAAATGTAGACCTATGTGCTTTGTTCTTTTCACAGTCAGCACATACCATATCTCTCTTGAATGGAATCTCGGGGAGTCCTTTTACTAACTTTTTAGTACTGAGTCGTGAGATAGTGTCCATATTTGCATGTCCTAGTCTCATATGCCATAGCCAGCTTTCATCTAGATTAGCTACTAGGTATCTACCTGCATTATTAGTACTCTCCAAAAAGAAAACATAAATGTTGTCTTCTCTAATCCCTTTATATACGGGATCACCAGATGACATATCATATATGGTACATTTGTCTTTTACAAAATTGATACCATAACCATTATCAGCCAAATGACTTATGCTTAGTAGGTTATGTTTCAATTCTGTGACTAGACAAACATCCTTTATTTCTGGATAAGAAGAAATACCGACTGTGCCATTACCAATAATATCACCTCTCAAGTTATTTCCGAAGGAGACGTATCCTTCTTTCTTCATCGATAGCGTAGCGAACAAAGATACATCACCTGTCATATGATGCGAACATCCGCTATCGAGGATCCACTTGCTTTTAGCATGAGAGGGTTGAGGGTTCACCTACAAAACAAGTAGATGAATCCTTTGGTACCCATTTACTGAAGGGTCCATTATGATTAGTTTTAGGTCTCCAGAATAAAGTGTGATTGTCAACAAGTTTCCTTGCCAAGCAATACTGTGATATGTGTCCATGTGTACCACAATAAGTGCAAGTTTGTTTAGAACCAGTAGTGGTTAAAACTGTGTTGACATGCTTGTTTGGTTTCTTGGAGAACCTATAAGTGAAAGCATGATGATAGTCGTGTTTCTTCTGTGCTTTCTTATTTTAGTCCTCTTAGGTGTATGCTTAGCATTAGGACTAAACTTAGGCTGTGTCATAGGTATTGCTTGTTTGCCTAACTTGATTTCTAACTTTTTAGAAATCGCAACAGACTCTTCATATCTAGCAGTCATATCTGAGAGTCTTTGTTCTGTGAATAAGTGCTTCTTCTTCTCTATGTCATATAATTCTTGCATCTTGACATAGTCTCTTTCTTTCTTTTCAATGTTGAGGATAGCCTCATGATAGTCTACCTTGAGTTTGGCTATCTTTTCCGTGTTACCGATAGTAGACGTCTCTTTAATATCTTCAATAAGATTGGACAGTCTAGCTATCTCGGTTGTGTATGCCTTAATCTCTTTTCGATATTGCTTATACTTGTCAAGCACAGTTCTGTGATCTTCAAGTAGTTCGCTAAAGGCATTTTCTAATTCATCGAAAGTAAAATCATCATACAGAGGGTTTGAGAATACCTTATCAAATGCCATAAGACAGACACTAGCATTTTTGCAGGGTCTGTCTTCTTCCTCTGTATCACTGGCATCACTTTCATGCAAGATGCTTGTGTTGGCATACTTTCGGCTAGTTGTTGCTTTTTTGCTTGATCTTGATCTGTCATATGGACTGCTTTTTTTGAAGTTGGGCAATCCTTCTTCATGTGCCCTGTCTTTTTACATCCAAAGCAAATGGTTTCATCTTCATTACTTTCTTGGATATCACTCTTCCTTCTGTTTAATTTCTTAAACTTTAGGAATTTCCTGAAGTTCTTCACAAGTAGGGCTTGTTCATCACCACTTGATGATTCTTCATCAGAATCATTGCATGTAGATTTTCTTGCTTGAGCTTTGAAGGCAATAGATTTTTCTTTTGGAGTTGCTTCTTCAAATTCTTGCAGATCATGCTCATGGGTCATGAGTTTGCCCATTAGTGTTTCCAAGGATATAGTGGTGAGATCGTTTTCTTCAATGATTGTTGTAGCCTTCGGGTTCTAGTTCTTGGTTAGAGCCTGTAGTACTTTTCTGATCTTCTTATGATTGCTGTAATCCTTACCAAGAGATTGCAAAGGATTAGTTATATCAAGGAAACGTGTGAACATCTGTGTAATTGACTCACCGGGTTTCATCTTGAAAGATTCATATTCCTGTGTTAGTCTACTAATTTTGGATTCCTTCACTTGGGAAGTACCTTCATGAGTTACCTCAAAAAGTTTCCAAATTTCGTGAGACGTTTTACAGGTTGAAACTCTGTTGAACTCTGTTTTGTCAATTGCACAGAACAGTGCATTGATGGCACGAGCATCTAGACTAGCCTTAGCTTTTTTAGCTTCAGTATATTTATCATGAGGCTTGTCTACAAGCTGGCCGTCAACCACTGTAGGTGCCGGTTTCTTGTAACCGTCAATCACTATAGACCAAAGATCAAAGTCAAGAGACTTTAAGAAGAAAGTCATTCGTGTTTTCTAATAGGTATAATTTGTACCATCAAATAGTGGGGGTCTATTTGTGGATTGTCCTTCACCGTTGAATATTGATTTCACGGCTGCCATATATACTCTCTGAGATTTGTTATATTAGAATATAACATGCTCTGATACCAATTGTAGGACCGTTGAGCACCTTTAGAGGGGGGTGAATAGAGTGTGTGTGTGCAGCAGAAAATAATCACCAATTTAAAAAAATTTGAAGTTATAACTATGGTAGTAAATAAGAGACAGTAAATAAATGTAGCAAGAGATAGAGAGATCAAACTCAGTGACACAGCGATGTATACTGGTATCCCTCTGAGAGGACTAATCCAGTCTCGAGTACTCTTGCTCGATGTTAATCCACTAAGGCACAAGCTAATTGAGAGCTTGCAGTCCCTTACAACACCGTGCTTGGTGACAAGTGCACGACCAACTTTACAACACCGTGCTTGGTGACGAGCGCACGACCGGCTCCACAACAAGGATAGTTGTTGTACTTGGAACAACCTCTTTACAACTCTTGAACACCAAAAGACTCTAGATCAACGTAGATATTATTGGCTTTTGGCTAAGAGAAGTATAGGTATGATTTGAAAGCTTTAGAACGATTGAAAACACTTATTGAGTAGAGAAGAGAATATGAAGAGTGAATGAGTGATTTGAAATGAAAAACTCTCTCATATTTATAGGTGTTTTCTGGGACCGAACTCGGGCAGAGTTCTGGCAGAGTTCTGATGCAAATATTTTGTATATATACGTTGCATGCAGATTTGGAGGCAACTGACATTTGAATTCAAACAGACAGAACTCGGACAGAGTTCGAACCGAACTCGAGCCGAACTCGGTTTTGAGTTCTGCCAAGGGGAATTTCAAAATATTTGTCAAAAACTGTTTACAAAAATAATTTTGAACATTTTGTAAAGATGAGATAGGAATAGGTAGGCTTTTTAGAAATGTGGACTGAGATTAACCTAAGCCAGTATTACCTAGTCGATCTTACAATTTAAGTCCTAGACTCAATAAAGATAAAATACAAAAAAAATTGTAAAATGACTCAAACTGAATCCCATTAAAAGTAATCTTCAGATTGATAATATATATGCTTGATGATGCAGTACAACGCTCGTTGATATTGATTTCATATACCCTGAAATGATTAGCAGCAGTTTGTGTATTGACTTAAGTGCATGTCGATTATTAAAATCGGGTGTGACCATGGAATGGGCCAACACAAGGGAGCAAGTTTGAGTGGGACATGATATATCAAAATAAATATAATCTTGTCTACTACAAAACTCGTGAAGGAAGTTTCGAGATATTGACTTCCCTGGAGTTCCGAAAATTAAAGTCACAGAAAGGTACATTTAATGATCAAACCTAATAATAATAAAATATTTATCAAAAAAAATTTTAATTTTTTTAAAAGAACCCTGAAATTTAGGGGACTTACATCCTACCCACCTTAGAAAATTCCGTCCTCGAAATTATACTTAGGCATAGAGTAAAAAAGATAGAAGATTTATATCTGAAGGAGTTAAGTACGATTAGTCGTACATGGTTCAGGCGGGATGTTGATGCCACTATTATCTAAGTCCTAGGGTATACCAAACTTATAAATGCAACAGCCAACTATAGTCGTGATTATACTAGTAAGATTTTTGGGATAGCATATTTTCTAAGAAGAAATACGAGAATACAGGTATTACAAACCGAAATAATCTAAGGAAACCTAGGTACTATCACAGTACTATTGGTCAATAATTGTATAAGGGAATTACTATCAATTTTGTGCAACTCCTACATGGGTCAAGGTTTTAACAGGTCAGAAAAATTGACTTGGTCGAAAATAACTAGTGCGCGGTGGCATAGTGGAATTTTTTTTCCTAATTGCATAATAAGGAGACAAGTTTGAGAGAATCGCGAACAGAGAAGTTGCGGGTTATGGTAAGGGGACTTTTGATAAGTTCATGGAGTAATTTTCATAAGAAAAGGCATGACCAGGTAGGCACTTGGTCATGAAATTTGGAAGAGACGATGCTTAGGGTAATTCGAACATTATGCACAAAGAGGTATAAAATCAAGGATTCGATTTGAGATTATGACATGATTAGGAAAGGGATAAGATCCTTCTCGATCTCATAGCCGGAATGATCGCAAAGTTGTGATCGCTAATCATAGAATAGGAGGTTAAGTGATGAAAGGATAGTGATATGGTCTGAAGCTACAACTTCAGGTCACTTAGAATAATTCAATAATCAAACAAGCTAAAGAAATTGCACACTGGTTCATACCATGGCTTAGCCTATCTATCAGTTTCTAGGATAACACATGATTCCTTGAACACGACTAACTTAATCTAATTCTAGAATCCAACTAATAGTATTTGATGGTCTTCTGCCTTATCTTTTTTCCATTAGCACACTCCTTGGCCCAATCTTCTCAATTGTAACTTCTACTAACACAATATCAAGCTACTCATAATGTAAACTGTCGAGGTCTTCACAGATTCTTGAAATTTAATACAATATTTAATTCTTAAGTTTTTCTCCATCTATGGAACATCTCCATCTTCAGAAATTTTATCATCCAGTATGTACTACTCAACTCTAGTTTTTATTCATCAATCTATTTAAGGATACTCTACTTTTCTATCTTGAAATTCTTGTTTCCTTCTCATTTCGTGCCATTTCATTTCTCATCTTCGTTTTCTGAATGTCTTAATCTTAATCATATGTCTCTCTACAACCTATGGTACTAGCTTTATAATTATCTTTCTATCCTTGCTTTGAAAGTTGTATCATCTATAACCTCATTACTCCTTATTTGAATCTTAACTTCTTGGTTTTACATAGAATATAGTTCTCTCTGTAATCATCGTCATGTCACCGTAGATAATCATGGTCATATTCCTCGCCTCAATTAGTACTTCTAAATTTCTTTACAACTTTTCCTGCAACTCCAACCTAAACATAGGAATGCTCGTATAATTCTTTCTTCTTTAAGCCAACACAATTGCTCTAGTTACAATACCTCAAGGATTCCTATCTAATTTGCGTCAATGAAGGATTTACTAATCTGTCTCTTGAGGTGTGACTTCTCTAACTCTACTTCCAGATCCTTAACTATGACTAACCGTCGAAGATAGAAGGATATATTCAATCCCATACTCAATCAATCCTTCAAATTCTATACCATACCCTTACAAGTCATGAGTCAAACACCATAATCAATGATTCTACCCCTTCTAATCATAAACCAACTATTCATCCCTTACAAGAATGCCTAACTATTTTACTCCTATCTGCTAGGGAAGGTTTTAGGCTGGGTCAAATAAATACTCATTTCCGATACCTTTATCATAGTATAACCATATTCGTCAATCTCTTAGTCCCAATTTCTAATAGGTCGTTCAAGGTTTGACTCAACCAATATGGAGATGGTTGACTAGTATATCTCAGACTTATCTACTCCTAGATCACTTTTCTCTCTCATACCTAATCTTCCTAGGATAGTTTCTTATTACCCAAGAAAATTTATTTTCCATTCTATCATAGTCCTGATTTCTATATCCTCTATGTGAATGTTTCTCAAATTTTAGTTCAATATAACTCCAAAATTTTATCTAGTCATGATCATCATGCTTCATCAATTCGTTTTATCTTCACTACAAGAAAAATGATCATTTACGGCGCAAAAAAACACGCCGTAAATGATCTTTTACGGCGTACGTTTTGGTGCCGTAAAAGACCATGCCGTAAATGATCCTATTATTTACGGCGCGTTGAAGAACGCGTAAATGTAAACAAATTAACATCGTAATTGTCTTTTTTACAGAATTTTGACAACCATTTATGGCATATTTAGTGTGCCGTAATTGCTCTTTCACGGCATACATCTGTGCACCGTAATAAGATATTCGCGCAGTGTCAAATACGGCGTATTTATGCATGCCGTAGTAGCTATTCCCGTAGGATCAAATACGACGTACATTTTGATGCCGTAAAATTATGTTTACCATTTATGACATTTGTAGTGTGCCGTAAATGATTTTTGATGAAATTTTTTCATCAAATTATTATTATTATTATTATTATTATTATTATTATTATTTTTATTATTATTATTTTCATACCAATCCTTATTTATTTAAACAAGGATACCAATGGTAAACAAAGTATATAACATAGCAAAAATAAGTTAAAAAAATAGTTGACTGACATATAATTCCAATCAAACTACAAAAGTGAAAAGTAATTCAAATAAACCCAGGCATGTGAGATCATAAAAAATAATCGGATTCAGTAGCCAAGATACATTAATAGCAAACAAAAGACCATGCCAAAGTATATCATGCCATATTGTTGCATGAACTACAAAACTATTGTAGTACTGAATTAAGAATAATACAATATTTTATTACAAATTGAGCTTGTATCATACTTTGCCCTACTTTGGGGGGAAAAAATTGTAAATTGTCTTCTATGACAAATTTCAGCTCAAATGGTTGCAGATGAGAAGCTTCAAACACATCACCCAAATTTTTTTCACTGATTGATAACCTGCACAAACATAAAATGTGTTTTAGTTCATTATATCCAATTTGATGTATATATAAACACAACAATGAAAAAAAAAATACACAAACTAGGTGAATGGAACATAGTGGACATGCATGCTAGCAAGGATACAAAAGGAAGACCAGTGGATACAAAACATGCTTAGATAAGAAATTTCAACTAAGCAAGATGAAACAATAGATGCAAAACATGCTAGCAAGGATACAAAAGGAAGACCAGTGGCAAGCTAGTCATCAGAATATGCCTGTTTTTCTATAAAGAAACTTCACAAACTATCATATAAAAATAGATAATTGTACCAATACACTTCCAAGTCAGACAAAATAGCAAAAGACAAAGTAAATACCTTATCATCAACATTTTCAAAACCTTTTACTATGTTCAAGACCAACTAAAAGAGAGATGGAGCATTGGAGAGTGTCAATAAGAAAGCTACAGTTTCCTCCAATAACAGTTGGTTCATCATACCATATAAAGTAGCACTGTACAATATAGATGTTATTTTATGTTTAGTAACAAACTGTATATCCAAATATACATTAGAAGTTACCAAGAATCAGAAAATATCTAAAAAAAAGGTTAAGAAATAAAAACTTCCTCTCAACCCTTTTTGATATCGATACATTTTCTTAACTCAAAACACTGTCCAGCAAATATAAGGTCCATGTGAACAAATTTTTGCACTTACAATATAACCAGTCAACCAATTTGGAAAGAATCAGTAAATCCTTTTTTTTGGAAGTGATCAGTCACCAACAATACATTGTAACCTAACAATAAGTTGATTAGAGAATGTGTAAGCCCCCTGAATTTCAGGGTTTATTTTTATTTTTTCTGAATGAATTATTTTCGATAAATGTTTTATTATTTAATTATTTTGATCATTAATGTACCTTTTCGTAACTTTGACTTCTGGAGCGTCAGGGATGCCAATATCTGGAAACTCTCTTCACGAGTTTTGAAGCAGACAAGATTATCTTCTTTTTGATATATCATGTCCCACTTGAACTCGTTCCCTTGTGCTCTTTTTGTATCGCGCAACTTCGGGTCAACTTAGACCAATTAATCGTTGAATATTATTCCCACTTTTATTTTTTATCGTCGTTTGCACGTTACCGTTGCTTTTAATTTAGGAGCACCAGATCAGCCATTTTCTCGAAACCAACTTCTCATAAATGATCTACTCGAGACGCTCTTCACCCATGACCTTCGTGTCCCACTCAGACACTCCATTTTGTGCTTCATTTTCTTCGCACAACTTCCGGGTCAATTTAGGCCAATTTATTTTCTACCGTAAAACCTGATTTATTTTCCAATTTAATTTCGGGACCCGACATCGACCCAACCTGTCAACCCGAAGTATGGACGTGGCCCATACGAAGCCTACTCCCCACCTGCAACTTGTGTCCCATTTATTGGAGTCCTCGTATATTATTTATTTTCCCGTGATCATAAATACATATTTTTATTTAATTATTGCCCCCTGTCCGATTTTGGCCCGACCCGGCTCGACCGAACCCGAACCCAAGCCCCACGTTGTCCTCTCATGACTGTCCAAGTACCCCACTTAATTTTTCCCTTTTTCCTATTTTGAAAAATGTCTCTTCCCCTCTCTATTTTATAAATACCTCATTTATTATATATATATATATATATATATATATATATATATATATATATATACACACACATATACACACACACACATATATATATATATATATATATATATATATATATATATATATATATATATATATAACTCTCTCACTCTCTTCCCTATAACAAGCAAACACACACAACCCCAACCCCTCCACCTCACAGCACTCCCCCCCCCCCTGGCCGACCTACTTTTCCCCCTCTTCATATTTTTTCTCTCTCTCTCTCTCTCTCTCAAATTAATATCTCTATCTCTCTCTCTTCTATATATTATATATACATACAAACATCTCTCTCTCTCCTACAACACCTACACAAACACACACCTCACCACACCTCAACAGGAGCACCCCCCCTAAACCGACATCATTCTCTCTCTCCCACTCAAATATCTCTCTCTCTATTATCACTCTCTTTTTTTATATTATCACACACACACATATATCTCATCTCTCTCTCTTTCTTTCAAAACACACACAATACACCACCACCCTCACCATAGCCGACAGCCCCCCCATGGCCGAGCAACACACCACCACCACCACAAACGCCCACAGCCACCTCCCTCTTCTTCTTCTCCTCCTCCTCTATTATTATCATCTTTCCGTCACCCTCACCATCATCTTCCCACCACCACCATGCGCCACCACCTCCACTCCAACACCCCTGCCGCCGTGTGCCACTTCGTGGCCGGCGAGCCTTCCCCCGCCACCGTGCCAGGCCGGCGACCACTCTGCGCAGCCCCGCGCTCAGGCGCACGAGCAACAGCCACAGCAATAGCTGCAAACGCAGCAGCGGCGCCACGTGCGCGCGCGCGGGCCGCCGTCGTGCGCCGTCGTGCCGCCGCACGACCGCCGTGGCCGTCCCCCTAGGCGTGCGCACCTCCGGCGAACTCCCCCAGGCCACCGCCCGCTTCCCCGACGCGACGCATGGGCGATTCGTGCGTTTACGTCGAAATCCCGCCGTGACGCGCGAGTTTTGAACTCGAAAATGGTGCTCCGTCGTAGCAACTTTGCACGTGTTTTCTGGGAGATCCGACCGTTGGATCGGCAAACTATTTGCTCCGTCGCAATCTCGGTATATAGCACTTCACTTCTGTCAATTTTCGTCCGTTAATTTTATCATTTGATACCTCAAAACTGGCCACTAAGTTGACGTTTTAAATTGAACTGTTTTTGGACAGTTTCGTGGAGCCGACTTCGTCAGCTCGTAACTTCGCCATCGCAGCTCCGTTTTGCGCACCGTCAGTTCCGGTGCACAGCTGGTATAACCATCTTCCTGTCTCCTTTAGATTTCGTTTCATTTTAAGCACGTTTGGTCGGTCGAATTCGATGCCAAAGTTGGCCGTCCGAATTCTTTAATTTGCACTTGTTAAATTCCATTTTTGAACCCGGGACTCCGGATTCAATTTTTGACACCACCAGTAGACTCGTGGCATCATTTTGGCAAGTTTTCATATAAAATTTGCTTGATTTGGAGAACGTGGGCCCTGGCACGCATTTCGGTATAAAACGGGTCCCACTTTTCGAGTCAACGGGTCGCTTTGAGATCGGCTCATCAGAATCCAATTCTGGATATACCGTTGAGTTCGTATCGTCATTCTGGACTCGTTGACATATAATTTGCTGAGTTTTGAAGACATTTGCTCCGGCACGCATTTCCGTGCAAACCGGATACCAAGTGTCGCGTCAACGTATCATTTTGAGATCGGCACATCGGAATTCCATTTTGGACATACCGTTGGGTTCGTATCATCATTCTGGATTCGTGGACATATAATTTGCTAGGTTTTATAGACTTCTATCCCGACACATTTTTGGTGCAAAGTGTGTCCAACGGCGGACATCATTTTGACCCAAAATTACCGTTTTACCCCTGTGTCCAAATTGGACTTATGGGTAGGCTATCCTAGCTGATTTGACCGTTCTGGACACGTTGGTGATATTTATTTTATCATCCGACGACATCTGTAGATTTTGATTATGTATTATCCTTAATTTATAATTAATTATTTTTCCATAAATTGTTACTTTCTGGTTTTAAATTTTTATATATATTTTAATTGCTGTAAAAATCTAGGAAAAATTGTATTTAAATACTATGTTAATTTAGATAAATTATTATAATTTTTCCAGTTTTTAATAAGTACTTTTGGTATTTTATAAAAATGGGAAAACAGAACTCATTTTCAGGATACATGTGTTTGTTGATTTTTAATAAATATTTATGAAGGTTTATAAATTCCAGAAAAATTAGTATAAATTTCTATAATTAACAAGGATTATTTTGGTACTTTATTTTATATATAATTTAGCTTTTTGTCTATCTCAAAAATTGTTGGAACTTAGTGTACAGTTTGATTTAATTATTGAATAATTATGACTTGTAATGTTTTGTGTTCTTTTGAGTTATTATAGTATTGGACCACCCCCTACACTAGTGTATAGATCCTAGGAAGTTAGTTTGTGTATAGTGGCACTCCACATTAGACTTTTATGCTAGGTCCCCACTTGGCTAGTATCCAGTCAGGAGTCGTGTCACACCACTAGTGTATTATTGAACATAGCTTAGAACTGAGTTTGTATATCATTATTGACAGGACACCGGACATCTATATCTTCGTACTAGTATTCTTGCTTTGCTCGAGGCAAGTACATCTACACACTCATTTACTGTCTTTTAATGCTAGAACATGTATTAATCCTGTTAAAATACTGCTTTCTGAATAACTGCAAGATAAATCTTCACATGTTACATTAATTTGGTCCCTACCATGCTTCGGACAGTTCTTATATCTTCACATGTTTCATACTGGTTCTCGGTACATGTTTCACTATGCTTTATACTGCTCTGAGTATTCACGAGTTTTATACTGCTCCCAGTACCTGCCATGCTTATACTGCTTCCAGTATTTTCTACATGTTTTACTGTTCTCGTATCTCTCACATGTTAGAATATGGGTTATGGGGAAACTGACAGTTGAGTACGTGATCATGCCCCTATCTGCGACCTTGATGCCGTGTAAGGACGACATTATGCATGTAGACCTTGCCATAGGCCCAAAATCCCGCGGACTTGTACGTGTGTACATTTAGGCATGTACGGAAGTACATATTGTTCTTACTGCTGGCACTCCACCCTCATCACCTATTGACCGATCACGTACTTTCTCCAGTTTTAAATACTAGATATACATGTGTCATCTTGACAAATGTATTTTACCATGATTCCAGTCATACCATGATTCCAGATATGCCATGTTCCCTATGTTACCATGATACTGTGATCGTAGTTGTACCATGAGGCCATGTTTTCCAGTATTTTCTGTTTTATAGACTTATCACACCATGTTTCTTGTTGTACATCTCTTTCATTATATGTTCAGTACTTTAGTTGTAGAGGTTGTACTTGCTCCCGTCCTGACAGGATAACGTTGTAGGTATACTTTTCGAGAAGGAATTGCTATATGTTACATATTATGGTACTGCATTGAGGACCTGGCCTTAGCTCCAGAAGAGGCCCCAGCGGGGAACCTTGCTTAGTTATCTTTTTTGTGTTTTGGGACTTAGACTTTGGTCTGTACTTATATTTGGATACTGGACTTTGTCTCCAGTTAGATACTTTGGTTATGTATTATTAAGTCTGTGCTCATGTTACCTTCGCTTATAGATGCTATGTTGTGATGAACTTTAAATGTGATTTTAGAACTGTTAGTAGCTTAGATCATTTATTGTCTATTCTTAGAACAGCTTACTGCGCTTTAACCAAGCGTAGGCTGGACATGGCTCGGCCTGGCCCAACAATTTGGGTAACGGGTCGTGACAGAATGTAAATGCAACAAACAAACTAAATTCATAAAGTTGAGTGAAGCAGTAATTTAAAATGAACATTAATAGTTTATGAAAGCCATATGATACTAAGTAATGAATTAGCAGTTAGTGAACAAAGTTTATACATTCATAAAGATCAAGTGAATAGTGATCTCTCTGATAAGAATACTTCACTAGATTTTTGAGGAATGACAAATAGAGATGAGGTAATCTCTATTATTACTTTAGCTGCACAAAAACTTACAACTTCCATAAAATGTTTAACTGGTTTTAACTTATAGACAGTACTTAATTATGCTAGCCGGATGATATTTTACTTACTACTATATAATTTGTTTACTTGTAAATGACACTATCAATCCTAGGTCACTGATTGTTAAAATATAACACCAGGGGGAATTTTTCTGCAGATTTTCTCAAAAAAAATTAAACATCATGCTTGATTGCACTAATCTTGAATTACTTTCTTGTAGATTCTTGTGATTCCTACTAT
The DNA here is from genome assembly GCA_029216955.1 of Iris pallida. Taxonomy (NCBI): domain Eukaryota; kingdom Viridiplantae; phylum Streptophyta; class Magnoliopsida; order Asparagales; family Iridaceae; genus Iris; species Iris pallida. Next base: position 11,273,116 of record JANAVB010006993.1, on the reverse strand, counting down.
ACCACTGACCATGTCAGCTGGTCTTCTACTTGGTAGTTTTACGGGCACCATAATTGTACTAATTCAATTATGCCTCCATTTCCTGCTGGAAACATTGTGAAGACTTTTAGGTTCCGGCAATCCCAGAACCTGCAGGATGCTCGATCTTTAAGGATTTCTGTAATCTGTTGATGATAATTATTTTGGCCTGATGACTTCGAACGACTATGAGCAACAATATTTTAATATGAGACAACGAGCAACAACTGGTAGAAGTAGTTGACCGAGACAACAATTTCAATAGGGCATTTAAAGCACACATCTCTAGACGTTTTACATTTTTACATTATAAATGGATAATCCTTTATCCGTGATCATTGTCAGGTATGGATAGACGTTAAGGATTTTATATTTGAGAACTTATATTGAAAATAACTTATCTTTGTAGGCTCTAAACTCACTAGACCACGGGCGCGTGCTGCCACCCCACTGCAACTTCGTGAAATAGCGACAATCCCAATGGAATCCGGACCAGGCTGAGCACAAAGCAAGTGAACACAAATCTATATCAGCTTTATTTGGCAGAATACCAAATCAATATGGTTTCCATCTTTACAAAGGGATGTAAAGGTTCAAGGTTAAGAAACAGAGATGCGCAACTAAGTGCATGTATACCTTCATCCCAGGCATCTGGACCCAATCAACAGGAGTCCCTGTAGCCTTTGAAACGAACTCTGCCAAGGTCTCCTCACCAATAGATAGGAGACTGCCAAAAGAGTTCAACTATACCAGCAATGGTATAAAACTTACTTGCCAAGATTAAAATGTAAATTCAAAGGAGAGAATGAGGGTTAATTTGTGTTTACCGAGTAGGATTACTTGCATCCCTTAGAGGAATTTGCGAAGTGGTCATAATTGATTCACAGCTTGTATCGTTAGCTAGTGAGGCCTGAACATCAGAGGATAACATAGTTAGTTAACAAAAATACCAAAGAAGAAAAGAATAATCATCTGGTCGATGGAAAAATTCTAGAGTTGCCTAGTTTGTTTCCAAGAAAACCAGTCAAATGTTACCAAGCTGGGCAAGCATTTCCATCCCATTCTAACAAGTTTACTGCAAGAATTAATACACTAATTAAATTGGGAAAGAAAATTATATATGGTTGAAAGGGTTTCCTCTGCACTCAAAAGGGTTCGATGGAACTATGCTGTTGCAGTTGACCGTCTCCAAAAAGACCTTGAACTCCTTTCATTCCAGGTTTTGTCAATGTATGAGACAAATGAAAACCTTGCAAAGCAGGCCCTTGCAGATGTTTCCCAAATTTTTTGTCCAGAAGATCGTGAAGTTTCAAAAGAGCCGTACAAGTCGGGCATCAGAAGAATTCAGTCAGAAAGTATATCTACAAAAACCGACTGTGGAATGTCTCAAATAGATAATGGGGTCTCAGATAAGGCAGGGTACAAAGATCTTTACAGTTCTGACTTCATTGATGAAAGTAAAAGTGTCTTGCAGAGAGGATTGCACAACAATCTTGAGTTGCAAACCAAGGATAACAGAACTTATTTAGGAGTCGAAATTGAGGATACTAGTTATACAGATTCACAGAATAAAACTATTCAGGTAACAGGTTTGTTACCTCAGAATGGTCTATCTTCAGCGACACAGAAGAATCACTCTCAAGACCAATATGGTGAATCAGATAACTGGCAGTCGGTGGATAAAGTTGGTCCAGAGGATATGACATCACCCCATATTCTGAAAGAACTCAAATCAAACACAAAAGCTGAGCCTTCAAAAATTCATATGCTGAGCATTCATTGGGAACTTTTCACACAGGTTCTCCAGGAAACTCTTCGTGATGTGAATGATGGGGTTAAGAACATGAAGCACAAGATGGTTGAACGTACACAACAGCTAGAAGATTCAAGTGCTGAAAAGGAATCATTAATGCTTAAGTGGCATAACACATCGGAGGAGGCCAGAGTTTTGAGGAAAGATGAAATTAAGATTCGCTCTGAATATGATGATTTGATGATGAGAAATCATATCCTTGAAGCAAAACTTCGTGATGTTTCAGACAAAAATACTTCTCTCGCCCAAAAGACTGCAGAATATATGGTGGAATGTCAAGTTCATGAAAGCAAATATGAAAGTTGTCTTGTAGAAAAGAATCAATTGGAAGACATGTTAAAAAGTGAAAGTCTCCAAAAAAGTTGTCTGGAAACTAAAATCAGCTCTACTGTCGAAGGCTTCAAGGCATTACAAGAAGAATTTAACAAGCAATCCTCAGCACACTCTGATTTACAAAATACAACATATAAGCTACAAGAGAAGCTGCGGATTCTATATTCTAGCATGGTTTCTTGCAATGAGGAAATTCATGGTTCTACTGTGCATGTCATGTCTTCAGAAGAGAAATTGGAAAGTGACAACCACATGGCTCTTCTTTCATACTTGGAACATTTTCAGCATGAAGTGCACAAGAAGATACTTCAACTTCGCAAGAAGAAGCAGGAGATAGAGGAAAAAAATAACGTTGCTCTTTGTTCTTTAAATGAGGCAAAATCATAAATATTGGATATGGAAGAAAGCCAAAGGAAACAAAATGATGAGACTTCCTCTCTCCACCTCCAAGTTTCTGAATTGGAGAATGAATTGGCAGGAACTCTTGATTATTCACTAAATACATATGTTAAAGTCGCTTATATGAGAAGTCAATTCAGGTCCACTATTCAGACACTTGTTGACCAAAACAAGGCATTGCAAGGTGACCTGGAGGTAGGAATCCAACAAGTTTCAGACGAGAGCAGGGATCTTGCTCAAAAGCTATTGTTATGTAATACAGTATGCGAGGAACTAGAAAATACTAAATCAAGTCTTATGGATTGCATGCAAGAGAATAGGGATTTGATGGTATCTATAGAGTCTGCAAAAGTTGCCTCCATCCAAATGGAAGATGAGATCAACCGGTTAAAAGAATGTCTGAGATGTGCCCACGATGAAATACAGCTTGAAGGAAGACTCAGAAAGGAACTTGAGGCTACAGCTCAAGACCTTACCTTGCAGTTGACAGAGAAAGTTTAGCAACTGCTGTTTTCTGATGAACAAAAGACTGAGTTGGTCCTTCTGAGGAAAAGAGTTCTTGATCTAGAAAAAGAACTGCATTATGTCCTGTCGAGTACTGAAGAAAGCCAAAGGAAACAAAATGATGAGACTTCTTCTCTCCATCTCCAAGTTTCTGAATTGGAGAATGAATTGGCAGGAACTCTTGATCATTCACTAAATACAGATGTTAAAGTTGCTTATATGAGAAATCAATTCAAGTCCACAATTCAGGCACTTGTTGACCAAAATAGGGCATTGCAAAGTGACATGGAGGAGCTTAATCTGAAGCATATAGATATGGTTACCTCAGTAGAATCACATATGGTTAGAGAAGCACGATTGCTTACAGAAAATGCTAGATTATCTACAGATTTTCAGTCATTGAAAGCTGAATGTGAACTTGTTTCTCATGAGAAAGAAGGCCTTATAGCTCAGATAAATGAACAGGGTGGTGTGTTGGCTGATCTGGAGAATGAGTTGGAAGGAACTCTTCAAAATTCACTAAATACAGATGTTAAGGTCGCCTATATGAAAAGTCAATTCCAGTTTTTGATTCAGGCACTTATTGACCAAAACAAGGCATTGCATGGTGACCTGGAGGAGCTTAATCAGAAGCATGTAGATATTGTTACCTCACTAGAAGCACATATGGTTGGCAAAGCACGATTACTTGCTGAAAATGCTAGATTATCTGAAGCTTTTCAATCGTTGAAAGCTGAATGTGAACTTATTTCTCATGAGAAAGAAGGACTTATAGCTCAGATAAATGAAAAGACTGTTGTGTGGGCAGATATTGAAGATCTGAAAGCTAGATACTCGGTGGTGGAAGCTTGTCATAGTCAAGAAAAGCTCAAGTTTGAAGATGAAGCTTGCAGTCTGAGAAACATGGTGGTTAGTTTGGAGGAAGAGGTAGATAGTCTGAGGTCCTCTAGAGATAAATTAGAGACTACTGTTGTAATTCTTACATCCAAGTTGGATGAACAGAGAAACCAGATGTCGTTGTTTGAGAACTGCAATCATGAGCTGAAGAAGCTAAGGGAGCAATACAACGAACTTACCTTTAAGCTTTCTGAACAAATTCTGAAGACGGAAGAGTTCAAGAACCTGTCTATCCATCTAAGAGAACTGAAAGATAAAGCAGATGCTGAATGTCTTCAAGCTCGTCAAAGAAGGGAGGCTGACGGACCATCACTTGCTACGCAGGAGTCGTTGAGAATTGCTCTTATCAAGGAACAATGTGAATCTAAACTTGAGGAAGTGAAAAGTCAGCTATGTGCCTCCAAAAGATATGCAGAAGAAATGCTGTTAAAATTGTAAAATGCTCTAGATGAAGTCGAAAGTCGAAAAAAAACGAGGCAGTTTTACTTAAAAGAAATGAAGAGTTTTCAGTGACGATCTCAAACATGGAGAGTGAGTTATGAACAAATATTGCTGATAGAAGAGAACTGGTAAAGGATTGTGACAGAATGAAGGCTGAACTGGAGTGCACTACGCTAAGTCTTGATTGTTGCAAGGAAGAGAAGTTAAAGCTTGAGGTTCATTTACAAGAATGTATCGAAGAGAGGACAAGAACTCGTGTAGAACTTGACTTTTGGACTTCTCTGTTTAACGAGCATGTGAAATTAGTATTCATAATTGCAAGGTTTGCAGTATCGGTATCGAACCATCCTATGAGTATTGGGATCGGCGATATCGGTAGTATCGGCGGTTCCGGATCGGAGTATCATATTTTTTGGCATCGAAAATCAAATGATTATCAACAAACTATTAACATTTTCGAAAGTATATTTTATACATGTAGGCATTATTTTAAGTATTTCTAGTGTTGCTTTTTAGCATTTTTGAAATTGAATGGTATAGTATTACGATGAGAAAAAACTGTAGATGGAAGAAGCCTAATCCACATTTCAGTCCACATTCTGACATATTACGATGAGAAAAATATCATATAGCATTCCAAGACTAACCTCATAAAGTAAATGTCCATATTTCATTGTTCGGTCCAGATTTTGTCTTTACACCTGTAGAAGATCAGAGCACCGGAAGATCAAAACTTTTGACTGTATGCTTGCCTGCTCCACTATAGTTTCTATGTTTTTTCCATCAAAAACAAATTGCAGAGATCAGAGAGAATAGTACTTTAATGATGTATTCAATAAGTCAATAGTTCAGTCCATTTGTAGAGATTTCTTCACTTCAAGTAGTGCTCAATTAGCCTAATTATAGAACAGGTAAACTCTAAGATTGTCATGAACTGATGACATGAAAATGATATTCTATACTAGTATGTTACAACATTATAATTGTAACAGCAAGATAGTTTTTAAAACAACAAATCTATATTCATGGATATCTCTCGAACATGAACAAATTAAACTCTCCCAAGCACGAACAAAACTATAGTATATGAACACAGAAGGATACAGTAGAAGTGCAAGATCACTCTCATTATGTACATGTTAGCTGACTATATACACAAACATGTTAGCGACAAATAATCAGACTAGCATTCGTAGAAGATATGTTGATCAAAATTACAGTAAAAAAATTCAGTATTGTGGAAAAAGTGCTTTCTTGCAGACAAAAGCAGGAAAGAATTGAATATTAAATCATGCATCACACCAAAACTTAATGCATAATTTTTCAATATTGCTTGAAACTTGCATGAGAAGTGAACTATTTGGAAGGGAATAGAGAATAAGTCGCATATGAAACGTTACCTGACTGCATCATGTTATTGTATAAAGATTCAAGATGCTTCTTGAAGAACCTCTTAACATATACAAAGAGGGAATGGTATATAAGAAGAGTAGAAGATGAATATGTTCTTTTCTGAGTAAAAGAATCACTGTGAATCCCATCCTAAATTTCTGACAACACTACAAGAAAATGTAGCATTTACGGCGCACAATTTACGGCACGCAGTTGCTGCGTGCTGTAAATGACACTCTTTTACGGCACGCAAATCTGCGTGCCGTAAAAGAGATATGTTTTGTCTTTGTTACGGCGTATTTGATATGCAAGCCGTTATTGTAAACTTATTTACGGCATGCATTTTTTTGTGCCGTGAATGATATCTTATTTACGGCATGCATTTGTGCACACCGTAAATGATAATTTATTTACGGCATGCATTTGTGCACGCCGTGAATGATAATTCATTTACGACATGCAATGCGTGCCGTAAATGATAACTTATTTATGACATGCATTTGTGTACTTCGTGTGTGTTACAATCGATTCTTCTAATTAAAAACTTTTTCCTAAATAATTGTTTCTCTAAAACCTCCTTCCAAATTAACTTTTCCCACCTAACATATTTTACTTCCCCGCTTAAATGTTTCACTCCTCCCTCTTTCTTTTCATTTCTTTTTTGAGTTTTTTTTATTTCCCGAGCCTTAGACCTAGATCGTGAGCTCTAGCTTCCCGTTCATTCTCCAACTCCCACCTCAACAGCCACCACAAGTTTCTCCCTCCGCCATCTCCTCCCCTCCCTTCCTCCCCTTCATCTCCCTTAACCTTCTCTCTCGCTCAAACCCTAACCCTAACCTTAACCCTAACGATCCCTCTGACGGGATTCAAGTTCGGATCCAAAACCTTTCACTCTTGCTCTGCAATGCCGTCGATGTCGACACCTTTGTCGCCTCCTCCTCTCTCAACCTCTTCTCTTCGAGAACGAAAGTTGACTCCCTTGTCTTCCCCAACCATGACCTAAAGATCGCCATCGAGTCTGTGAGGATCGCGCTCGACTCCATATACAAGAAACGGTTTTCCACCTTCGTCTACGGCAGACGGGACGACGTCCGCTGCCACACCGCTGTCTGCTACCTCAAGTCCTCCGTCAGGAACCCCACCTTGTGGTTCTGCCTCTCCCTTCGCTGGTAGCCCGTTCGACCTCCGCCACGTCCACCGGCTAACAACCGCAATCAGAGAGAAGGTAGATGATCTGTAACTGGTCCAACTGGTCGAGTCTCTGTTTCGATCCGAGGTTTTGACGGTCGAGGTTGAAGGAGTTGGTAATGGCAAAGGCTTTCCTTAGGGGAGTTTGGTTGAACTCAAATTCGAGCTCAAGTGTAAATTCTCCATCAGGTAAGATCCTTTGATCACCTGTGCTGGTGAAACTTCTCTGAACCTTTGAGTTGATGCCTGTTATTAAAAATCAAGACAAGAATTTGAACACTTTATGTTTGATTTACACACCATGTGTTCGATCAATTGTCTCAGAGGAGTATCGATAGCTTGATTTGTCCGAATCGGACATGAGGACGCATGTATTATACAACAGAGTCCTCGGAGCTATACAATTTTATCATATTCTGCTTTGATTTGTTTTGGATTATGGATTAAGTGCGTGTTTGTTATGTCTAGAATGACACAAAAATTGTGTTGACACTTATGTGTCTGTGACACGCAGGTTCGTGTATGCACACCATATGTTCAACATGAGTTCACTAAGAACCTTTTCTTCCACATGATCAACAGATCAAAGAGACTGTTTTGTTATTACTTAGCTTGTCGGAATCCTCGAACTCTATTTGCCATCGTCCTTCAGGTTTATTCCTTAATATAGAAACCAACTGCGTCTTCCCTCAAGTTGTATTCTCACTTACCTCAAGTTTTATGATTAGGGGAATCTTCATACACTTCAAATTCGGTCTAACTTAGGCAATGGTAGCATGGTTTAGTCTAATGAACCTTATGCCTCCTTTTAGGGCTAAGCCTTGTACTATACTCTATTCCACAACTATCTTGCTGGAGTGTCTATACAGGCCTACCCACCTTGGCTAATCACCTAGTCCTGCCAAGCATGAGTTACTATACTCTTCAAGTAAAACCTTATAGGTAATCTATAGGCTGAAGTCAATTCACTAATTCAAGACTCATGGAATTATCCTTTCCTCGAGTCATATCATTTGGTAATTCTATTGTAGAGATAGCACTACTCTGATATTTTGTCTAATCCCAAGTCAATCTATAAAATTTTCTAACTGTACATGTAGTCATCTCAATCATTATTGGAAATTCTTCCAACATATCTATAAATATGTAAACCTCTAATTCAGTTACATATGTTCTAGTCAAGGGTTCTCTCCTTCAATCAAGGAATTTTATTATAGAAACTAAACCTCGATAGAGGTGCTATTCATCACCTATCAATCCATCTAGTAGAGATGTCTATCCAACCCCTATGTGCCTTAAATAATCACCTACAGAATATTATATATGCCCTAATCATAATCTATAATGAGATATAATCAAAATGGTTGATCAATCACAAAAGTTCGCCCTTCCGAGATAGGGAAGGACGAGAGTTTATAAATGGAAATTCAAGGAAGGTATGATTCAGCACAAATATGAAATTCAAAGGAGATAGTAGAAGTTATGGGAATTTCCAATAGTAGTAGTGGTGGATTGAGATCCTACTATACTATCCTAGTGTCGGCTCGTTCGGTACAGGGACATAACTGAAACGATTTATCTCGACCTACATGGACCACCATAAAAACCATGTCATGCTCCAGTCCCAAAAAACATGGGACCGAGACACGTGGCATTGGCCAGCTACGTATTCAACCAGACTCTAGTCCGACTAGAATACGTATAAGTTGTTCGAAATGGTGTAACTATCACTACAATCAACTCTATATCTCAATCCAAGTAACAGAAATATAAGAAAAGGAAAATATGAATACTAGTATGCGGTCCAAAAATCATATTTGCTCGAATATACTCGGAAAGATAATATGAGTCTATAAATACTAGGCTACTAAGCATATACAAATAACAGTAATTAAAACATATAACTCTGAAATATTGAACACCTGTAATGAAATGAATACCTTTAACAATCCAGCAAGACGCTCAATAAAATCTACTCAGCCAACCTGGAAGGAAACCACGTCCTCAGCGAGATGCAACAAGGTATATAATATACATGTCAAGTGTATGACAGTAAAGAATGATAAGATAAAATATAGTAAGACTGAAATAAAGTGGGTAGAACTAACATAAACAACTAATATGAAAATACAATTTGAGAATATCACTCGAACATGCGGGCTATCACGGTATAATCCGGAAATCTGGTACGAAACTCCGGTAACTATAAAAATCTACAATTCCAATAAGGAACTGTAGTAACTATGAATATCCGAGGCTTCTAGGTAAGAAGCAACGATAACAATATGGGAAAGTAGTCCAAGCGCACGGTGTATGTGTCTTCCCGCCCACGTGACTTCACGAATCGTATCCACGAGACGCTCGACCAGAACCTCTAGCTAGGACAACGAGTCATAATAGAAAAAATAATGGTGCATGTATATCAACGCCATCGTCCTAAAAACCAGACACAGTTTTCGTATATCAAGATGCAAACAAGTACGGGAATCCATCAATAATGTAGTGTCACATAAACATGTCCTATGGTCATAGGGTATACCCCGCAACGAGTTGTCGCAGTAATGCAAATTTGAATATCTAGTATCGATACCCGATGACGCTAACGTCCATCGGCACCCGAATGTGATTCGGATGCGAAGTACCGTACACGGTCCTAGGTGTTATAATAACATATTCAAGCAGATATTTAAAAAGCAAAACAAATTGTAAACTGAAGTACAAGATTGGCAAGGTATACTTTCCTGGAGTTGTCCGAACTGTGCTGAGACTGCAGTACTGAAGTCTATCCCACTATCCATGAGAACCATACTCCATGCAAATATCTGTCAATTCCAAATCACAAACAAATATATATCACACACTATAGTACATGTATGACTAATAACTCCCACCTAGGGAGCTTGGGTCGTTTCTAGTCACCTATTACCTTTTGTTATCTAAGACACTTGTTAATTATATCATCTAGAACTAGGTTACACCAGTCGTTATAATCATTATTGCTAATAATATGAGTAGTAGATTCAAAATATCAAGTTTGTACCTCGTTCTTCATACAACAAAACCTACGACTCGCAAATCGAGATAAGATGACCAACCACAAGGTTAACAATCTTATCTTGGCGATCCACATAGTCACCTAATTAATTTCAGCGATGTAAGATCACTGGAATCGACTGATCTCAGTTTTGACGCACGGATTTCGAGATACGAACATAAATAGAAATTAATTATAATTAATAGTGACATATAAAGGAAAATCTAAAAACGTTGTCGGATGATGAAACAAAAATTACCAATATGTCCAGAATGGTCAAATTAGCTAGGATAGCCTACCCATAAGTCCGGTTTGGATACAGCGGCAAAATGGTAATTTCGGGTCAAAACGATGTCCTCCGTTGGACCCGCTTTGCACCAAAAAAGTGTCAGGATAAAAGTCCTCTAAACTTAGCAAAGTATATGTTCACGGGTTCAGAATGATTATACAAATCCAACGATATATCCATAATTGGATTCCGATGAGCCGATCTCAAAGTGACCCATTGATCCGGACTGTAGGACCCGGTTTGCACGGAAATGCGTACCGGAGTCAAAGTCTACTAAATCTAGCAAAATATATGTCAATGAGTCCAGAATGATGATACGATCCCAATGGTATATCCGAAATTGGATTCCGATGAGTCAAACACAAAATGACCCGTTGACCCGGACAGTGGGACCTGTTTTGCACGAAAATGTGTATCAGGGCCACGTTGCTCCAAACTCAACAAATTATATAAGAATTTTAGCAAAAACGATGCCACGAGTCCACTAGTGGCATCAGAATTGGAATCGGGAGTCTCAGATCCAAAATTAAAATTTTATAAGTCAAAAATTACTGTTTCGAGAGGCCAACTTTGGCGTCAATTTCAACCAAATAAATGACATCCTATGAAGCTCAAAATTTTTATGGAACAAAGGTGTTCATACCTGCTACACACCGGAGTTGGTGGTTCATCAACTAGACTTCGATGAGAGAGAAACGAATCCGAGAAGTTGGCTCCATAAAACTGTCCAAAATAAACGTAATTTAAACGATCAACTTGCTGGCCAGTTTTGATCTATCAAATAATCGAATTAACGGTTTAAATTTTGGGTGAGAGAAGGAGTATATACCAAGATTGAGATGTAATAATCGGATCAACGATCTAACAATCGGATTGTCCAAAAAATATGCCCAAAGTTGCTATTCCAAAATGCGATACTGGATTCGATTTCGAGCACGTCACGACGGGATTTCGAGCAAAACACACGAATAGCATGTGTCGTGCGTCGGATAGGCAAGTGGCTGCCATGGGGGAGTTCGTCGAGGCTTTGTCTGGTCGAAGGAGTCACGGTGGTCCACCACGCTTGTACGGCCGAGGAGAGGCAGCACGCGCGGCTGCTGCTACAATCACAGCCGTACTATGGCCACACATGGGCATTGGTCGACGTACGTAGGTGCCCTGACAGTGCACATGGATGACAGTGGCTATGTGGAGGTATTTGCGGCACCGCGGCGGCCTGAGCGCGAACGCTGGCGTGCTACCGTACGGGAGGGAGTCGCCGTGAGCGGCGCACGTTGGGCGCGCCCTGCTGCAGGGGACATGGAGGATAGGAGAGGATGTTTATGTAGAGGGAGTGTGCGAGATGTTGGTCGTTGCCTCGTACAGTCATGAACCTGCTGTGTCGAAGCTGCTTACAAGATTGGCAGGCTACAGCCTGTATTTACGGGAAGGGTAAGGGTTTTTTTTTGAACACGGGTCGGGTACATCAGTGCGAGTTCGGGTTCATTCTACACCCGCTCACCCTTAGCCAAGTGCTGGCCTAAGGTAATGGGGTGTGGGTTAGGGATCTTCGGGTCGGGTCCAGGTATAACCTTACCCATTAACTTAGTGAAGAGGAACAAAATTTTCCACAGGGGAGTTGATGTCCTCTCCTACTCGGTTGGGCTTTAGTCCGAGGGGTTTTGGACAAAGCCCTGGATTTATTATATGGGACTACATATATTTCAAAAATATATTCATGTATATATATATATATATATATATATATATATATATATATATGTCACGACCCGGTCCCAATTGCTTGGGTCGAATCGGATCATGCCCAGCCTGCACCGTTGTTGAGACGGCGGCAGTAAGCTGTTCAGTAGCAGGTAACCATACAACAACACTATATTTGTCACAACTCAACATTCAAAAATTTAAAACTTTATTAAACTTTTACATGAAATAAAAGATACAACTTAAACCATTTTTTTTATACATCATGAATAAAAGAAAACTCTAGGCAAACAGCTCAGCAATCTCGAATTCCTCGTCTTGGGATCGCGTAACAAAACCTCATCATTGATACCTAAAATGTTGGGTCTCCAGTCAGGAGGGAGCAAAGTACAATTACGAATATCCAATAATTCAAATAATAATTTGAAATTTGCAATGTTAAACAATTTGAAATACTTTAACAATATTTTTCACAATTCTACAATTGAAAACAATGTGATTTGAGTAGGTAACGAACTATGACCGGCTTGGGATGATTCAATTATATCCTAATGATACGGTCCGGCCTATCCTCGTGTATAGGAGGAATCAGCTCGCACAATCAATGATGCAATATAGGGGTATTGGTCATAGACGCTACACTACTCCCCCAATATCCTGAGTCAATCAGATTCAATCAATGAGTCAATATTCGAACTCTAGGAGAGAGTTCCGTGTAGCAATGTGGTTTAAAATTGCAATAAAACAATTACTAGATAAATTACCAAATAGACATAACTGCACTTGCCTTGTATTAGATTGACTGGAAGAACGAGTCGGTACCGAGGAGGAACGTCAGTTGTAACTTCGAGTTCCTACAATTTAGAACTCGACTTAGATTCCTGAATAACCAGACTAAGTGTGCTAGTTGCAATCTCCAGTAGTAAGTCCTAGTCAGGTTTTAAGTTGTATTAATTTACAGCTAACGTTTACGTCGCAACTACGTGCGTTGATTAACCGGTTAATTGGATTATTTGGAAAATCACGAGAATCGATTACAATTTTTTGAAAAACTTTGTGTTTTCATAATATGTATATAAAATACAGTTTCTTTTAGTGACAAACAGTGAATTAATAATATTTTATTTATTTTAGCTAAACTCGTATTTAAGCCGTAAATTACGTCCTAACTACGAATATGAAATCAATCCAAACCACCCAAATTTACATCCACCAGAAAAGAAAAGAAAACAAACTACGCTACACAAATACATGGGCACAGCTACTGGTCCTAGGGTGGGCTTATGCCCTGTACAATTTTTTTTACATTAAATAAGAGAAAATGACTGAAATTAAATAATTAAAGTGCAGAAATTAAATATCTAATATAAATAGCCTAAATATTAAAAATAATTAAAATGAAACTAAGAGTCTCAGACTCGGTCCATTTCTCAAAATTCGGCTAATACCACAACGTCCGGTCGGACCGGTGCGTTTGCATTTCGCCGGGGCCCACAGACCGGTACGGTCGTCGCCCGAAAAATCGGTTTTAGAAATTCATTTTCGAAAGCCAGTTTTGAAATCAATAAAATATAGTTTTTGTAAAAATTTGGGCAGCACTTCCTCTATTTCGGGACAAACCCAAAACTGGGAAGTGCGCCAACAAACTCCTGCAAATATTTTACAACCCAAAATAGTCCACAGAATATCCACCAAAAATAATTCCAACACCACAGACATAATTTCCAATTCCACCGAATAATTCCCGAAAAGTCCGGGAATCTCATAATCCAACCAAATCTCACCAAAGCAACACGGAAAATAATCTAACGCAGCTAAATGATACTATACGCAGCTAACCGGATTCCCGAGAGGGAACCGGGGGACCGATCTATCATCATCGACTCTACGGGGGACGAACTACTGTGATTATCCAGAAATTACCAGATTTCGTTGGCGGGGAGCCGCGGGAAAAACTTGGGAATAATCCGAAACTAAGTTCGGCAGCAGGTCGAAGATCCCGAACAGCGACGTCGCGAATCCCAGATCCAGCCACGCACAGAAGGGAGACGCGCACGGACAGCGAAGAACCGCGGAGAAGTCCGCGGGAAGGGTCGGGGCGCTGGACAGCGCAGCGGGGCAGCGGAGATCCGCTGACAGCGGCTGCGGACGCTGGCCGCGAGGGCTAGGGCACCGGGCGGGGGAGCACTGACAGCGCGGGGCAACGGCGGAACCGCGCGCGGGGAGGGATCGCGCGGAGGGTGGCTCGGCCAGAGGGGCAGCGGCCACAGGGGGTCGCCGGAGCACGGCGTCGGCCTGGAGGAGGCCGGCGGTTTGTCGGCCCGCGGGAGGGGCGCTGACGACCGCAGGGGAGGCGTCGTCCTCGGGGGAGGTCGCCGGCGAGAAGGCTCGCGCGCGGACGGCCGGAGGCGAGGGGAGCGGCCGGACTAGGGTTCTGACGCGCTGGAGGGGCGGCGCCCTCGGGAGTCGCGCGGTCGGCGGTCAGCTCGAGTGCTGACGCGGGGAGACGCCGACGGGGCGGTCAACGACGGGGCGTGGGCGCGGCTGAGACGCCGTGGGCCGGAGTCGCCGGACGCTCGGGGAGAGGGAGGGTGTGCGTTTGGGGTCGGGTAGGTGGAGGAGGAGATTTGTGGAGAGATAGAGAGGGAGAGATGAGAGAGTTGTGGGTTTATATAGGATCTGTTCTTGGGGTTACGGAAAGTGAAAGGAGGAGTCGGGAGGTTGGCGGCGGTGGCCGTTCGGAAACAGAGGGTCGGCCGTTCCTCTCAGAAAGAGAACGCGAGAGAGAGAGAGAGAGAGTTAAAATGAGAAGTTAAGAGATTTATTAAGGAATGAATATTCCTTACTCAATGCTGGGAAACTGATCCGAGGGAAATAAAAGAGTTTTAAGAATAATTTTAAAAGGAAAAATATATATCAAATTATCTTCTTTTTTTTTTTTATGAAACTCAATAAATATTATATCCATTAATGATTTCGAAAAAAAACATATTTGTTTGGATTAGGACTTTGGGTTCGGAACTCGGAAATGGGTTCGGGTCTCAGATCCAGATGGGTCAAAATCAAAATCCAGAAAATAATTCTTTATTTTCTAAAATATGGTTTTTTTTTTCTTAATTAACAGATTTAATTTAATATTTAACCTAACTGGAAAACAATATTTTATTTATTAGCAAAATATAATTTTTTGACAAAAATCTCCAGAATTAATTGTTTAACTAATTCAAAAAAAAATTATTTTTAATCTAATATTAATTAATTAGAAAATTATATATTTCGATAAAATTTCCAGTTTTAATAATTTCTAAAAATACAAATTCCTAAATTAACAATTAATAATTAGCTATTAAAATCAAATAATAATTTTTTTCTGAAATTACGGGTTTCACAACCTTCCCTCCTTAGAAAATTTCGTCCTCGAAATTTAAAGAGTAGGGTAGGAATTACAAACGGCTACGGGTACCACGCCCGTAACTCAGGTCCAACAATAAAAATTTCCAAGGCAGTCGTGGATAAGACAATTTAGGGACAAGTTTTTATTTATGATATCATCCACGCAGAAAAATACAAAAGCGAACCAAAGTACACGAGGTTGATCAGACCATCATGCACCGGTCCTGATTAGACAATATATTAGTGGGTGCACCCAATAAAATACCGTCATGATCAAGCTTGATTAAAGAGATAGCTTGCAAAACTAGGCTAACTTAGCAGCATTAGTCTAATTTAGAACGGAAAAGAAAAGATAAGGAATAGGAGTTTAAGTGATGGCTCAAAATCTGATTTCTTCTCATCTCTGACTAGACTTGCAACTGATTTCTCTGGCACTGAAAGGTTGATTCCAATCTTCAGTTCTGAATTATCCAAAACGTGACTCGGATCCGAGATGTAGTGTCTGAGCTGTGACGTAGAAGACGTTGCACACTCTCAAGATTAGCTGGTAGAGCTAACTAGTATGCTACTTCCTACGCGTCTTAAACTCCAAATGGCCTGATGTTACTGGCCTTAATTTCCAGCTCCGTCAAAACTGATTGTTCCTCTGGTAGGAGAAACTTCACCAAATGCAATTTGGTCTTCCCAAGACCTACCAAATTCCGAGACGCAAAATCTCAATACATCTTCAAGCGTCTGGATTGACCTCTCTGCTTGCTCGTCCCGCGGTACTCCATGAATCCGGTAGATGTGCTTCTCGTACAATGCCGCCAACTTCTTAGTGGATAAACCAACTTTGAAAGGAATAAAGTGTGCTGACTTAGTCAGTCGGTTTACTAAAATCCAATTGGTGCCCTTCCCTCCTTGGGAACAAGGCAATCCTTACTCAAAGTTCATTGTTATACGCTTCTACTTCCACTCCGAATTGTCCAGCAGCTTCAACAAGTTTGTTGTTCTCTTGCTAAATTCCTCATGTTGACAAATTCACCTCTAATCCTATACCTGGAATTGTCCTTCTTTATTCCATAACACCAATCAATGGAGGCATATTCCGATACATCTTATTATCTCCTGAATTTATGGAATACTGCGACTGGTGCATTTCTTTCATCAACTCGTTCCTCCGTTTGTCAGCCGATACGCAAAGTCTCGTACCATTCTTCAGAGTTCCAATGCTGATTAATTTAGAAACCCTCAAGTGTTCCTGCCAACACTTGATCTCTAAGCCTGCAAAGTGCCTCGTTTTGAAACTACGTCCTCTTGATTTTTTTTTTTCCCTCAGTCTCGAACTTCATCAATACTGATTCAGCATCCAGCTCCGTCCTTCTATCTCCGGGTAGTATAACCTCCAGTCCAAACTTCTCGATGTCTTCTAGCAGGTGCTAGTCCTTGGTTAAGAACTTCGCCATCAGTATCGACCAAGTGCAACAGCGACCACATTAGCCTTACCTGAATGGTACTGCAAGTTGATGTCGAAATCCTTCATCTGCTTCAGCCATCTTCTTAGTCTAACATTCAGCCCTTTCTGAGTGAAGACATATTTCAGACTTTTGTAGTCCGTATAAGTTTTCACTCCCTTTCCATAAAAATCATGTTTCCATAGTTTCAAAGTAAAGATAATTGCAGCAAATTCCAAATTAGGCGTGGGATGATTCTTCTCATGAGTCTGTAGTTGCCTACACGTGTAAACAATTACTTTCCCATGTTGTTGAAGAACGCAACCCAGTCCTCTTCCAGAGGTATTACAGTAAATTGAGAACCCACCGGTTCCTGCGGGTAGCGCGAGGATTGGTGTAGTGGTAAGTCTCTTCTTCAGCTCCTCAATGCCGCTTGGCAAACTTTCGTTCAGATGAACTCTTCATTCTTTCAAGTGTGCTTCGTCATTGGCTCAGCAATCTTGGCAAAAACTTTCACGAACTTTTGATAGTAGCCGGCCAAGTTCAAGAAACTTCCGAATTGAACTTGGAGTATACCACTCTTCATCAGCAGCTATCTTCCATCGAAATTTTCTTCTCTTGACAACATGGCCAAAAGTCCACCTTGTCAAAGATCCACGTTCAGATAACTTACCATAAAACTTCTTTTTCCTCAAAGTTTCCAAAACTTCCTCAGGTGTTCTTCATGCTCTTCTTCAGTCTTCAAATATACCAGAAGGTTATCTATGGAGAAGATAAACTGATTCAAATACTCATGAAAATCTCTGTTCATGAGATTCATGAACACAGCAGAAGCATTTGTCAGTCTAACGTCCTGACCAAAGAAAACTATCCATACTTGGTGTTTGAACGCCGTCTTGGAAATGTCCTCTTTGATATGATGGTAGTCAAATCTTAAGTCAAACTTCGAAACACCCTAATTCCACACAACCAGATCAAACAGATCCTCGATCCGGGCAGAGGATACTTGTTCTTTGGTGTCTGGTAATCGATGCACATCCGTTGTTCCATCCTTCTTGGCAAAAACAAGATAGGTGTTCCTTAAGGTGAAATTCCACCCTGAATAAATCCGAGAGCCTTCATTGATCTGGTCCTTCATCTTCTATGATCTTCGAGTCTGAATCATGCCTTATTGTAAGGGGCAGGGTCTGCTGGATAGGAAAAGGGTCCTTAGATTGTGGTCTAACAGGTGTTGCTGGGTTAGGAGCTATGGTTTGATGGAAAGATAAGGGGCAGTCCTTTACCCGATGTTTAGCATATCCATGTGCCAAACATTGTCCCAAACTCTTGCGGCAACTAACGGTCTGATGACCAGGCCTCTTGCAATAGTTACAAGCCCATAGCTTCTTACGACAAGGCTGCCGAAAAGTAGAGTACTTGATGGGACCCAAAATATCTTCTAGTTTCAAGGGTATCATTCCTAGGACAAAAGTTCTGCTCTAACTTGGTTGGGGATAACTAAGGCTACATCATGACGTTCTTCTTGTCTTCTCTCGTGATAATCATCTGTTCCTGCTGGGCTTCATCTTGAACTTTCTGGAACTCCAGGGTTTCTTGAAATAGGACAACCATTTGGAAGATGATTGCTGGTACTGGTGGAGCAACAAAATGAATAATCCACCAGGGAAATGCAATTCAGTTTGAGATGAGGTAGGAATCGCCAGTGTAGGAAAAACTTCACTGGATGCACTATGAGGAAGGTCAATCAGCCGCGAGGGAATAAACCCTGGACTTGGTTGAGTAGATGGGGTATGATCCGGAGATAACACCTCATTGCCAGCCGGATTGGTCTTGTCAATGGTCATTCTCTGGAAGGTTTAGGATCCAAACATAAGCAAGGTATCCTACCAGTCTATAATCAAACAAAAATATTTATTTATAATATATTTCGGTCCTATGTTGTGACAAATTGATGTTCTAGTGTTCTAATTGTTTCTAGGTATGTTTTCCTAAGTTGTTGTTCAGACCTGCATGAGCCACCACTAAAAACATGTCACGACCCGGTCCCAATTGCTTGGGTCGAATCGGATCATGCCCAGCCTGCACCGTTGTTGAGACGGCGGCAGTAAGCTGTTCAGTAGCAGGTAACCATACAACAACACTATATTTGTCACAACTCAACATTCGAAAATTTAAAACTTTATTAAACTTTTACATGAAATAAAAGATACAACTTAAACCATTTTTTTTATACATCATGAATAAAAGAAAACTCTAGGCAAACAGCTCAGCAATCTCGAATTCCTCGTCTTGGGATCGCGTAACAAAACCTCATCATTGATACCTAAAATGTTGGGTCTCCAGTCAGGAAGGAGCAAAGTACAATTACGAATATCCAATAATTCAAATAATAATTTGAAATTTGCAATGTTAAACAATTTGAAATACTTTAACAATATTTTTCACAATTCTACAATTGAAAACAATGTGATTTGAGTAGGTAACGAACTATGACCGGCTTGGGATGATTCAATTATATCCTAATGATACGGTCCGGCCTATCCTCGTGTATAGGAGGAATCAGCTCGCACAATCAATGATGCAATATAGGGGTATTGGTCATAGACGCTACACTACTCCCCCAATATCCCGAGTCAATCAGATTCAATCAATGAGTCAATATTCGAACTCTAGGAGAGAGTTCCGTGTAGCAATGTGGTTTAAAATTGCAATAAAACAATTACTAGATAAATTACCAAATAGACATAACTGCACTTGCCTTGTATTAGATTGACTGGAAGAACGAGTCGGTACCGAGGAGGAACGTCAGTTGTAACTTCGAGTTCCTACAATTTAGAACTCGACTTAGATTCCTGAATAACCAGACTAAGTGTGCTAGTTGCAATCTCTAGTAGTAAGTCCTAGTCAGGTTTTAAGTTGTATTAATTTACAGCTAACGTTTACGTCGCAACTACGTGCGTTGATTAACCGGTTAATTGGATTATTTGGAAAATCACGAGAATCGATTACAATTTTTTGAAAAACTTTGTGTTTTCATAATATGTATATAAAATATAGTTTCTTTTAGTGACAAACAGTGAATTAATAATATTTTATTTATTTTAGCTAAACTCGTATTTAAGCCGTAAATTACGTCCTAACTACGAATATGAAATCAATCCAAACCACCCAAATTTACATCCACCAGAAAAGAAAAGAAAACAAACTACGCTACACAAATACATGGGCACAGCTACTGGTCCTAGGGTGGGCTTATGCCCTGTACAATTTTCTTTTACATTAAATAAGAGAAAATGACTGAAATTAAATAATTAAAGTGCAGAAATTAAATATCTAATATAAATAGCCTAAATATTAAAAATAATTAAAATGAAACTAAGAGTCTCAGACTCGGTCCATTCCTCAAAATTCGGCTAATACCACAACGTCCGGTCGGACCGGTGCGTTTGCATTTCGCCGGGGCCCACAGACCGGTACGGTCGTCGCCCGAAAAATCGGTTTTAGAAATTCATTTTCGAAAGCCAGTTTTGAAATCAATAAAATATAGTTTTTGTAAAAATTTGGGCAGCACTTCCTCTATTTCGGGACAAACCCAAAACTGGGAAGTGCGCCAACAAACTCCTGCAAATATTTTACAACCCAAAATAGTCCACAGAATATCCACCAAAAATAATTCCAACACCACAGACATAATTTCCAATTCCACCGAATAATTCCCGAAAAGTCCGGGAATCTCATAATCCAACCAAATCTCACCAAAGCAACACGGAAAATAATCTAACGCAGCTAAATGATACTATACGCAGCTAACCGGATTCCCGAGAGGGAACCGGGGGACCGATCTATCATCATCGACTCTACGGGGGACGAACTACTGTGATTATCCAGAAATTACCAGATTCCGTTGGCGGGGAGCCGCGGGAAAAAACTTGGGAATAATCCAAAACTAAGTTCGGCAGCAGGTCGAAGATCCCGAACAGCGACGTCGCGAATCCCAGATCCAGCCACGCACAGAAGGGAGACGCGCACGGACAGCGAAGAACCGCGGAGAAGTCCGCGGGAAGGGTCGGGGCGCTGGACAGCGCAGCGGGGCAGCGGAGATCCGCTGACAGCGGCTGCGGACGCTGGCCGCAAGGGCTAGGGCACCGGGCGGGGGAGCACTGACAGCGCGGGGGCAACGGCGGAACCGCGCGCGGGGAGGGATCGCGCGGAGGGTGGCTCGGCCAGAGGGGCAGCGGCCACAGGGGGTCGCCGGAGCACGGCGTCGGCCTGGAGGAGGCCGGCGGTTTGTCGGCCCGCGGGAGGGGCGCTGACGACCGCAGGGGAGGCGTCGTCCTCGGGGGAGGTCGCCGGCGAGAAGGCTCGCGCGCGGACGGCCGGAGGCGAGGGGAGCGGCCGGACTAGGGTTCTGACGCGCTGGAGGGGCGGCGCCCTCGGGAGTCGCGCGGTCGGCGGTCAGCTCGAGTGCTGACGCGGGGAGACGCCGACGGGGCGGTCAACGACGGGGCGTGGGCGCGGCTGAGACGCCGTGGGCCGGAGTCGCCGGACGCTCGGGGAGAGGGAGGGTGTGCGTTTGGGGTCGGGTAGGTGGAGGAGGGGATTTGTGGAGAGATAGAGAGGGAGAGATGAGAGAGTTGTGGGTTATATAGGATCTGTTCTTGGGGTTACGGAAAGTGAAAGGAGGAGTCGGGAGGTTGGCGGCGGTGGCCGTTCGGAAACAGAGGGTCGGCCGTTCCTCTCAGAAAGAGAACGCGAGAGAGAGAGAGAGAGAGTTAAAATGAGAAGTTAAGAGATTTATTAAGGAATGAATATTCCTTACTCAATGCTGGGAAACTGATCCGAGGGAAATAAAAGAGTTTTAAGAATAATTTTAAAAGGAAAAATATATATCAAATTATCTTCTTCTTTTTTTTTTTATGAAACTCAATAAATATTATATCCATTAATGATTTCGAAAAAAAACATATTTGTTTGGATTAGGACTTTGGGTTCGGAACTCGGAAATGGGTTCGGGTCTCAGATCCAGATGGGTCAAAATCAAAATCCAGAAAATAATTCTTTATTTTCTAAAATATGGTTTTTTTTTTTCTTAATTAACAGATTTAATTTAATATTTAACCTAACTGGAAAACAATATTTTATTTATTAGCAAAATATAATTTTTTGACAAAAATCTCCAGAATTAATTGTTTAACTAATTCAAAAAAATTTATTTTTAATCTAATATTAATTAATTAGAAAATTATATATTTCGATAAAATTTCCAGTTTTAATAATTTCTAAAAATACAAATTCCTAAATTAACAATTAATAATTAGCTATTTAAATCAAATAATAATTTTTTTCTGAAATTACGGGTTTCACAATATATATATATATATATATATATATATATATATATATATATATATATATATATATATATATGGGAAAACGGGATATGAGCCATAGGCTCATACTCTTATTTGAGCCATCCCACATATCTTCCATGTGGACTAATAAAAATATAGTGACTTGGAAGAATTTTTTTAAATATATAAAAATAAAAGATCTCATAAAAGATTTGATATATAATAACTTATCATATCTTTGCATACCAAATATGTTTGCCTAGGAATTTAAACAGATAGAAATAAAGGATCTCATAAAAGAATATTATCTTTTTTTTATTTCTTTGACCAATAAAGTAAAGTAATTTGAAGGAAAATTTTAAATAGATGGAAATAAAAGATCTCAAGATTTGATAAATAATAACTTACCAAATCTTTGCTTAGGAACTTACCAAATATGTTTGTCTAGGAATTTAAATAGGAATAATGTCATTTGTCTCTCCAAATTAAAATTAAAAGTAAAATTAACATTAATATTAATACTAATATTAATATTAATATTAATATTAATATTAATATTAATATTAGAATTAAAATTAAAATTAATATTAGCATTAATATTAACATTAAAATTAATATTAACAATAATATTAACATTAATATTAACGTTAAAATTAATATTAATATCAACATTAACATTGATATTAATATTAATATTAATATTAATATTAATATCAACATTAACATTGATATTAATATTTATATTAATATTAACATTAATATTAATATTAAACTTAATATTAACATTAAAATTAAAATTAAAATTAAAATTAATGTTAACATTAAATATTAACAATAATATTAACATTAATATTAACATTAAAATTAATATTAAAATTAATATTAATATTAACACTAATATTACTATTAATATTAACACTAACACTAATATTAACATTAACATTAACATGATGGGATCTTTTATTTTTATCTATTTAAATTCATAGGCAAATATATTTGTTAAGTTTCTAGGCAAAGATATGGTAAATTATTATTTAGCAGATCTTTTATGGGATCCTTTATTTCTATATACTTAAATTATCTTTTCCAAGTCACTATATTTTTTTTGGTCCACATGGAAGCCACGTGGAATGCCTCATATAAGAGTATGAGCCTATGGCTCATATCCCGTTTACCCTATATATATATATATATATATATATATATATATATATATATATATATATATATATATATATATATATATATATATATATATATATATATATATATATATATATATATATTCAAAATCAAATACAAGTATTTTCTATACATAGAACTTCCCAAAAATGGAAACATATTAATTAAAATATATACCTACATGGACATATTTGGACGCTCTATATGTCTACATGGGTTTGGGGTTTTGGTTCAGGTCAACCCGGACTAAATTGGTACAACTGGGTCTTCTAGAAGTAAATAATCTTAATAAATAACTAATTAAATCCTTTATAGAGTTTAGTCGTAACTTTGACTGGTCTTCCTAGTATGGACACTACTACGGCTAGGTCTTTCCTAGCATGGCTAATACACTAGTCGAAGCACACAACTACACTATCCGTGCCAAAATTCCTAGTCGATATGCAATCCCAAAACTTAACCATTACTAATGATATATATATATATATATATATATATATATATATATATATATATATATATATATATAGAGAGAGAGAGAGAGAGAGAGAGTATTAGGCTATTATAAATATAATCACATATATATAATTGTATTTAAATCAATTTGGCTGTATAACATCCCAAAATAAATTTAGAATAATTCTACTAAGTCATGGCAACCTAACATGGTTCTTACCAGGTGGGGTTGGCTAGGTTAGGGTCCAAACATATTTTTTTACTCAAATTGAACCCGAAAAGTCAACCAATGAGTCTATTGTGTCACTCGCAAATAAATAGTACATGAGAACTCGATTGAGTGGCACACCCTTGACATGTGTGTCATAGGCTCAAAATTGGTCAAAGCCATATATTAGATCGATTAGGTCGGATCGATGTCGGCCCCCAAAATTAAATTGAAAGTTAGGTCAAGTTTTACGGTAGATGGTCAAATGACCTAAATTGACCAGAAAGTTGTGCGAGGTAAATAGAATACAAAAGAAAAAGTTTGAGTGGTACATAATATATCAAAATGAAGATAATCTTATCTACTACAAAACTTATGAAGAAAGTTTCGAGAGATTGACTTTCCTTGTCACGACCCGCACCCGGATATACGGGTACGAATACGCGGGCCACGCCCAGCCTACGCCGCGGTATCGGTGGTAGAACGCTGTCAAGTATACTATACTAACTACAACATCTAAAGATCCATAACTAGAAATGTACTCATGTCACATCACGAAAACTAAGGAAGACAAGACAGGAAATAATTATAATATCACTAGAACAACTAGAATCTATAATGATCATAAGACAGGAAAATAAAGAAGGAACAACAAGACTAACTAAGGATAAATACCAGGCAACTCACATAGAAGAATAGTGAGATCCACCTCAGCTAGCAACATCATGAAGTCCAATACTTAGGGCACAACTACTCCTAAAATTTTATCAACATATCCAGTCAGGATGAAACGAGCACAAATCTCAAATAACAGTTCTAGTTAGACGATATTGAAAATGTAGCAGTAAATAGAGAGAATATACGAGGTAAATAATGTGTACATGAATCATGGTAAGGCATGTCAAGACTGTAACTGAATGTAAAAACAAGAAAATAGTATATATCATGTACAAAATCTGGAACTATATCTATGTGAGTTTAGTATTAGTTTCAACATATGATCGGCTTAGAACTTGATACAATGTTTGGCCTGGCTAATCATACGTGAATGTATGATTAACACTATACAATGATGATACAATAATCTGTGGGATATTGATCACATATCTACGCTAACACCCCCATCCCTGACTAATATAGTGGATCCAGTCATGACACGTCATGACACGTGATTCTCTGAGAAGGTAGCTAGCCTTCGCAGGAATCCTGTCTATACAATGCACAAGGAACTAGGAAGACTTGCACAAGGCATACCATATATAAGAGGAATAACATCTTATGTCGGGATCCAGACAAATACCAATCCGTGTGAACAATGTGTCAAGAGAACAAGGATATCTACACTAAATACAAGAAACAAAGATGATATCATAAAACAGAAATATTATCAGAGAATGTACTCGCCTGTGATCTGGTGGAATATGTCAACTGGTCCAAGAACAGTGCCTCGAGGACCTATAGGTGGAATACTGTATCAATATAAGGGTTTGGAAGTAAAATCAAGTCATACTAAGTCAACTAGGTCAAGGAAAGTCAAAGCAAGTCAAACTAGGTCAATCTAAGTCAAGGGTTGACTTACAGTTGACTTTCGGTCAACTGGTCAACTCTGGTCAACCCTAGGTCAACTTTAGGTCAAACTTGACTAACGTTGACTAATAGTTGACTTTCGGTTAACTGGTCGACTTCGGTCCAGTTCCAATCAATTTTATGCTACGGTTGACTTTCGGTTGACTTTTGGTCAAAATAGTCAACTGTGGTCAACCAAGGTCAAAACTAGTCTAACCTAGGTCAAATGTTGACTCTACTTCGACGTTCAGTCAAGTAGTCAACCATGGTCAAACTGGGTCAAAGCTAGTCTCTACAAACATCTACAGGGTCAACACATTCAATTTCAGTGGATGTGAAATCACTGGAATCGATGGATCTCAAATACCAAAAAGGAGAAAGATTATAATAATAGGGTAAAAACCTACAGATGTTGTCGGATGGTGAAACAACCATCACCAACGTGTCCAGAATGGTCAAAATAGCTAGAATAGCCTGTCCATAAGTCCAATTTGGACACAGGGGCAAAAAGGTAATTTTTGGGCCAAAATGATGTCCGCGTTGGACACACTTTGCACCGAAAAACGTGCCAAAATAAAAGTGCACAAAACCTAACAAATTATATGTCCACAAATCCAGAATGACGATACGAATCCAACGGTATATCCAGAATTGGATTCCGTTGACCCGATCTCAAATTGGTCCGTTGACCAGGACATTGAAATTCTGATTCGCACGAAAAAGCGTGTCGGAGCTAATGTCCTCAAAACTCAGCAAATTATATGTCAACGAGTCCAGAATGACGATACGAACTCAACGGTATATCCGGAATTGGATTCCGATGAGCCGAACTCAAAATGACCCGCTGACCCGGATATTGGTATCCGACTTGCACCGAAATGCGTGTCGGAACCAATATCCACTAAATCTTAGCAAATTATATGTCAACGAGTCCAGAATGACGATACGAACTCAACGGTATATCCAGAATTGGATTCTGATGAGCCAAACTCAAAATGACCCGTTGACCCAGAAAGTGGGACCCGCTTTGCACCAAAATGCGTGCCAGGGCCCACGTTCTCCAAATCAAGCAAACTTTATATGAAAACATGCCAGAACAACGCCACGAGTCTAATGGTGGTGTCAGAAATTGAATCCGGAGTCCCGGATTCAAAAATAGAATTTTACAAGTGTAACACTAAGAATTCGAACGATCCACTTTGGCGTCGAATTCGACCGACCTAACAAGCTCAACCTGAAATGAAATCTAAAGGTGGCAGGAAGAGGGTTATACCAGCTGTGCACTGGAACTGGTAGCACGCAAAATGGAGCTGATACGGCGAAGATACGAACCCGCAAAATTGGCGTCGCAAAACTGTCCAAAAATAGTACAAATTAAAACGTCAACTTGGTGGCCGGTTTTGATGTAACAAACGATGAAAATTAACGGTTCAAACTTGACAGAGGTGAAGAGGGATATACCGAGATTGAGAGGGAGCAAAGAGTTCGCCGATCCAACGGTCGGATCTCCCAGAAAACGCGCGCGAAGTCGCTGCTACGAAACACGAATTCTGAAATTTTTCCCTCGCGCGCGTCGACGGAACTCCGTGCAAAATGCACAAAACGTCTAGACGGCGCGTCCCGGAGGACGTTGGCCGCCACAGGGTGGTGCCTGGGGGTCGCCCGGCCAAGGAGGGGGGCGGCCACGGCGACCACGGCCGGCGGCGGCGGTGCCGGCACGCGTGGCCGCGTGCACACTGCTGCGCTGCAGCTGCGGCTGCGCTGCGCTCGTACGCACGTCGGGGCGGGCCAGGTCGAAGCACGACGGCGGCGGCTTGGTAAAGAGTGGAGGTGGTGGTGCATGGTGGTGGGAGTGTTAGATGGTGGTGTCGGTTTGAGCTAGGGAGGAGGAGGAGGTGAATTCGGGAGGAGGAGGAGGAGAGTGAAGTCGGGAGGAGGAGAGTGAGCTCGGCCAGCCATGGGGTGGTCGGCCATGGGCTCGACATGGTGTGGAGCTGCTGCTGCTGAAGAATGGAGAGGAAATAGTGAGAGAGAGATATGTATGTGTGAATACACATAATGTAATAAGAGAGAGAGAGATATATTAAAGATATTTAGAGAGAGAGAAAGTGAGATAGAGATGGGGGGGGCTGTTCGTACAGGAAGGGGTGAGCTGGTGATGGGTTGTGTGTGTTTGTGTATAAGTGAAGAGAGAGAGGGATTATATATACAATATATATGTATGTGTATATATATTATATAAATAGAAATAGAGAGAGATACTTAGAAAGAGAAGGAGAAAAAGTAGAGAGATAGTGGGGGTGTTCGTGTACAGCAAGGGAGTGAGGGATGTGTGGGTTGATGGGAGTGAGAGAGAGTGATGTGGGGAGATTTATATATATTATATTATATATGTATATATATATATATATATATATATATATATATATATATATATATATATATATATACACATATATAAAAGAGAGCAAAAGAGATATTTATATAAAATAAACGTGTTTTCAAATAGGGAAAAATACAGACACATCAGTGGGATGTATGGGCAGTCATGGTAGGGTCCATGCCAAACTGGGTCGGACGTTGTGCCAAGTTTGGACAAAGTCGAAGCCAAGATTTAATTAATTTATAATTTAAACCAATTAAAATTACGGGTGGAATGGGAGCACAAGGGAGATCAGATCGGTGGCATGCAAGTGGCACGTGCATAGTAGGCTCAAAACAGGCCAGGGCCATATATTGGGTCGACTGGATTGGACCGATGTCGAGCCCGAAAATTAAATTAGAAATTAAGTCACGAATTACAGCAGACGATAAATTGGTCTAAATTGACCCGAAAGTTGCACGAAGCAATTGGAGCACAAGGGAAAAGTTCGAGTGGAGGACGATATATCAAATTGAAGATAATCTCGTCTACTACAAACTTCAAGAAGAAAGTTTTCAGAGACTGGCATCCCTGATGCTCTAGAAATCCAAGTCACGGTAAAGAGCATTTAATCAAATAATAATTAAATAATAGTATTTATTCAAAATCATTTATTTAGAAAATTTAAAAAAATAAGCCCTAAATTCAGGGGCTTACAATCCTACCCACTTTATAAAAAATTTGTCCTCGAAATTAAAGGTTGGTAGTGGGGTTAAAACATGATAGAAGATTTAAGCAATACTTTAGGCACGATCCAAAAATGACGAGTTTTGCACGATCAAGATAATCGATTTAAAATTATTCAGGCACGATGAGAGATTTGGCACGATAGAATCATGATACAAACAAAATCATATGTGCGTGATTTCAGAAATAAGTCAAGTCATTGGGGCACGATTTCGATATGACAACGAAATTAAAACTTGAGCTTCGTCCGGTTACAATCGAGTCAAACATTGATTAACAGGATTTCAGCTCGATGAAATTAGATTTAGGGTTAAGATTATCAAGATCATGAAAATCAAAGTCGGATAGTCATAATCTAAAACAAGGCTAAGAGAAGCAAATGGGGAGAAAAATTTGAGTATAGCACGATTTAAATTGATCAAGTTTTGAGTAAATCAGAATTTGGATAAGATGGAGAACAAAGTCAACGAAGTCTGGACACGAGCATCTAAGAAGGAAATCATATCACAATGGAATTCGAAACCATTTAAGTTTAATTAACAACCAAGACTCTTTGGTACGATAAACTAGACAACCAGAATCGATTGGTCAATCAGAGAGGATCAATCTCACGATATCAAAATATAATAAACAAATCAAGGATGTAGAATTGAGTTACTTCTGTTATCATAGAAACCAGAATATAGGATCGTAGGAGGAAGCCGGGGTAATCATCTCGCTCTGCTTCGACTACTACCAACAATGTCTACTCCGAGATGGATGATTACGATACTTCCTCGATTTCTCCCAAGATAAAAATTTTAAAATTTTCATGGTTTTCAAAGTATGGCTGACAGAAGTAGATACGAGATAGGTAATTGGTGGAACCAAGAGATAATTGATCAAGACGGAGGAAATAAGGGTAAGATGAGGAAATCATCATGCGATGAGGAAGAGAAGAATGGAAAAACAGAAGTAATAGTAAGAGCTGCTCTTGCCAAATAGGTTAAAATAAGTGAATCAATTTAAGATACGATCTGATAACCATACATGTCTATCCCAAATCATGTTGCCAGAATTCTCGCCACGCTAGTAAGCATAGCGGTAATAAACAATAAAGTCCATAACTATGGTATACACCCTATAATCATGTCATCTAGATTTCTTACCACGCCAACCGGTATGGCTGCAAGAGAATCTAAATGACATAACTAGGATAGTATATCCAAATCAGGCTCCATGTCCTTGTCTCGCTAGCTAATATGACTGCTATGAATTCTAAACTCCATAAATAAAGTAGACACTTACTGTTCTCATCGTCCTCGTCCAAAATATGTTTATCAGGATATCTTAACTCAATTCTTAAAAGAATTATCCAAAACAAAATCAAAGGTCAACAACGAATATTAAGATTTAAAATTTAACAACAAGTCAAGGGTAAGTTAATAGAGACAACGGAAACAACTTCCGAGATAGGGTTCAGAGAAAAATCTCAGGGAAAGTCCCGAGGGTACTACCTAGGTCAAGATAAAAGGAAATCATTGGAATATAATCTAAAACAATCTCAACCTGATATGAGATTGGCAAATCATACTCTCGTCTCAACCTATAAGATATATAAGTCCAACTTATACCTTCCCTCTGGGGTCCACAAACTCATCCCGAGAAGGAATAAAGTTTGATACGGACAGATATTTCAGAAATCAGGACGAATGAAAACAAGTGGGAAAAGATTTGAAAGCCTTCGAAATAAGATTCCCAGGGGTCATCCCTGGAATCTACCAAGAGTTCCTAATATGTGACTGAGTACCAAATCCTAAAATATGCCATGACTTGATCTTAATCCTAGGACAAGCTCGCAGTAGTACAGATAAGCTCAAGTAGTACCACGACTTTGCATTAATTGTAAAGACTGACCTGCATGGGCCACCACTAAAAATGTGTCACGACCCGCACCCGGATATACGGGTACGAATATGCGGGCCACGTCCATCCTACGTCGCGGTATCGGCGGTAGAACGCTGTCAAGTATACTATACTAACTACAACATCTAAAGATCCATAACTAGAAATGTACTCATGTCACATCACGAAAACTAAGGAAGATAAGACAGGAAATAATTATAATATCACTAGAACAACTAGAATCTATAATGATCATAAGACAAGAAATAAAGAAGGAACAACAAGACTAACTAAGGATAACTACCAGGCAACTCACATAGAAGAATAGTGAGATCCACCTCAGCTAGCAACATCATGAAGTCCAATACTTAGGGCACAACTACTCCTAAAATTTTATCAACATATCCAGTCAGGATGGAACGAGCACAAATCTCAAATAACAGTTCTAGTTAGACGATATTAAAATTGTAGCAGTAAATAGAGAGAATATACGAGGTAAAATAATGTGTACATGAATCATGGTAAGGCATGTCAAGACTGTAACTGAATGCAAAAACAAGAAAATAGTATATATCATGTACAAAAATCTGGAACTATATCTATGTGAGTTTAGTATCAGTTTCAACATATGATCGGCTTAGAACTTGATACAATGTTTGGCCTGGCTAATCATACGTGAGTGTATGATTAAGACTATACAATGATGATACAATAATCTGTGGGGTATTGATCACATATCTACGCTAACACCCCCATCCATGACTAATATAGTGGATCCAGTCATGACACGTCATGACACGTGATTCTCTGAGAAGGTAGCTAGCCTTCGCAGGAATCCTGTCTATACAATGCACAAGGAACTAGGAAGACTTGCACAAGGCATACCATATATGAGAAGAATAACATCTTATGACGGGATCCAGACAAATACCAATCCGTGTGAACAATGTGTCAAGAGAACAAGGATATCTACACTAAATACAAGAAACAAAGACGATATCATAAAACAGAAATATTATCAGAGAATGTACTCGCTTGTGATCTGGTAGAATATGTCAACTGGTCCAAGAACAGTGCCTCGAGGACCTATAGGTGGAATATTATATCAATATAAGGGTTTGGAAGTAAAATCAAGTCATACTAAGTCAACTAGGTCAAGGAAAGTCAAAGCAAGTCAAACTAGGTCAATCTAAGTCAAGGGTTGACTTATAGTTGACTTTCGGTCAACTGGTCAACTCTGGTCAACCCTAGGTCAACTTTAGGTCAAACTTGACTAACAGTTGACTTTCGGTCAACTGGTCAACTTCGGTCCAGTTCCAATCAATTTTATGCTACGGTTGACTTCCGGTTGACTTTTGGTCAAAATGGTCAACTGTGGTCAACCAAGGTCAAAACTAGTCTAACCTAGGTCAAATGTTGACTCTACTTCGACGTTCAGTCAAAGTAGTCAACCATGGTCAAACTGGGTCAAAGCTAGTCTCTACAAACATCTACAGGGTCAACACATTCAATTTCAGTGGATGTGAAATCACTGGAATCGATGGATCTCAAATACCAAAAAAGGAGAAAGATTATAATAATAGGGTAAAAACCTACAGATGTTGTCGGATGGTGAAACAACCATCACCAACGTGTCCAGAATGATCAAAATAGCTAGAATAGCCTGTCCATAAGTCCAATTTGGACACATGGGCAAAAAGGTAATTTTCGGGCCAAAATGATGTCCGTCGTTGGACACACTTTGCACCGAAAAACGTGCCAAAATAAAAGTGCACAAAATCTAACAAATTATATGTCCACAAATCCAGAATGACGATACGAATCCAACGGTATATCCAGAATTGGATTCCGTTGACCCGATCTCAAATTGGTCCGTTGACCAGGACATTGAAATTCCGATTCGCACGGAAAAGCGTGTCGGAGCTAATGTCCTCAAAACTCAGCAAATTATATGTCAACAAGTCCAGAATGACGATACGAACTCAACGGTATATCCGGAATTGGATTCCGATGAGCCGAACTCAAAATGACCCGCTGACCCGGATATTGCTATCCGACTTGTACCGAAATGCGTGCCGGAACCAATGTCCACTAAATCTTAGCAAATTATATGTTAACGAGTCCAGAATGACGATACGAACTCAACGGTATATCCAGAATTGGATTCTGATGAGCCAAACTCAAAATGATCCGTTGACCTAGAAAGTGGGACCCGCTTTGCACCGAAATGCGTGTCAGGGCCCACGTTCTCCAAATCAAGCAAACTTTATATGAAAACATGCCAGAACGACGCCACGAGTCTAATGGTGGTGTCAGAAATTGAATTCGGAGTCCCGGGTTCAAAAATAAAATTTTACAAGTGCAACACTAAGAATTCGAACGGCCCACTTTGGCGTCGAATTCGACCGACCTAACAAGCTCAAACTGAAATGAAATCTAAAGGGAGCAGGAAGAGGGTTATACCAGCTGTGCACCGGAACTGGTAGTGCACAAAACAGAGCTGATACGGCGAAGATACGAACCCGCGAAGTTGGCATCGCAAAACTGTCCAAAAACAGTACAAATTAAACGTCAACTTGGTGGCCGGTTTTGATGTATCAAACGACGAAATTAACGGTTTCAAACTTGACAGAGGTGAAGAGGGATATACCGAGATTAAGACGGAGCAAAGAGTTCGCCGATCCAACGGTCGGATCTTCCAGAAAACGTGCACGAAGTCGCTGCTCCGAAATACGAATTCTGAAATTTTTCCCCCGCGCGCGTAGACGGAACTCCGTGCAAAACGCACAAAACGTCTAAACGGCGCGTCCCGGAGGACGTTGGCCGCCACAGGGTGGTGCCTGGGGGTCGCCCGGCCGGGGGAGGGGGGTCGCCCGGTCGGGGGGGCGTCCACGGCGACCACGGCCGGCGGCGGCGGCGCCGGCACGCGTGGCCGTGCGCGCGTGGCCGCGTGCACACTGCTGCGCTGCGGCTGCTGCCTGCTGCAGCTGCGGCTGCTGCCTGCTGCGGCTGCGCTCGCGCGCGCGTCGGGGCGGGCCAGGCCGGAGCACGACGGCGGGCGGCTTGGTGAAGAGTGAAGGTGGTGGTGCATGGTGGTGGGAGTGTTAGATGGTGGTGTTGGTTTGAGCTAGGGAGGAGGAGGAGGTGAAGTCGGGAGGAGGAGGAGGAGGAGGAGGAGGAGAGTGAGCTCGGCCAGCCATGGGGTGGTCGGCCATGGGCTCGGCATGGTGTGGAGCTGCTGCTGCTGAAGAATGGAGAGGAAATAGTGAGAGAGAGATATGTATGTGTGAATACACATAATATAATAAGAGAGAGAGAAATTAAAGATATTTAGAGAGAGAGAAAGTGAGATAGAGATGGGGGAACTGTTCGTACAGGAAGGGGTGAGCTGGTGATGGGTTGTGTGTGTTTGTGTATAAGTGAAGAGAGAGAGGGATTATATATATACAATATATATGTATGTGTATATATATTATATAAATAGAAATAGAGAGAGATACTTAGAAAGAGAGAAGGAGAAAAAGTAGAGAGAGAGTGGGGGTGTTCGTGTACAGCAAGGGAGTGAGGGATGTGTGGGTTGATGGGAGTGAGAGAGAGTGATGTGAGGATATATATATATATATATATATATATATATATATATATATATATATATATATATATATATATATATATATATATATATATATATAAAAGAGAGAGCAAAAGAGATATTTATATAAAATAAACGTGTTTTCAAATAGGAAAAAATGCAGACACATCAGTGGGATGTATGGGCAGTCATGGTAGGGTCCATGCCAAACTGGGTCGGACGTTGTGCCAAGTTTGGACAAAGTCGAAGCCAAGATTTAATTAATTTATAATTTAAACCAATTAAAATCACGGATGGAATGGGAGCACAAGGGAGATCAGATTGGTGGCATGCAAGTGGCACGTGCATAGTAGACTCAAAACAGGCCAGGGCCATATATTGGGTCGACTGGATTGGACCGATGTCGGGCCCGAAAATTAAATTGGAAATTAAGTCACGAATTACGGCAGACGATAAATTGGTCTAAATTGACCCGAAAGTTGCACGAAGCAATTGGAGCACAAGGGAACAATTTCGATTGGGACACGATATATCAAATTGAAGATAATCTCGTCTACTACAAACTTCAAGAAGAAAGTTTTCAGAGACTGGCATCCCTGATGCTCTAGAAATCCAAGTCACGGTAAAGAGCATTTAATCAAATAATAACAAATAATAGTATTTATTCAAAATCATTGATTTAGAAAATTTAAAAAAATAAGAGCTAAATTCTGGGGTTACATTCCTGGCGCTCCAAAAATCAAAGTTACGAAAAGGTACATTTATTGATCAAAACTAATTATAATAAAATATTTATTGAAAGATAATTCATTTAAACAAATTTAAAAGAACCCTAAAATTTTGGGGGCTTACAGTTAGGGAGATTAATATTGATTGGTGAGCGATTTCAGTTGTAATCTCTTTCTTTTCTGCTTGAGTGTGATGAGTGGGTTGAACCTATTAGAGCAAATGGTTTAACATTATTTTTGTCAATCTTGTAATTTTATCTGAGTTATAGAGATTGTGATTTGTCCAGGTGACGTAGTCATCGCTGTATACTTGTCTTCATTTGTGCTTGGTGTCCGCTAGCTGGGGGTTGGTTATCTCAAGTGAGTTGGCCAAAGTTTTCGCTACGGCAACGGTATCGGAGCGCAGGAGGGTTTGTAAAAATAAGTGTTCAGAAAAAAATAAACTTAGGCCACTTAGGTTAACCTACTGCTTAAACCACACTGGTTGAACCAACTGGTTGAGCCGGTTTGATCCAATCCAGTACCTTATTCGGATCTTCGATCTTCGGTCCGATTTTGAAAACACTGGTTTGAAGCCATCATGGTTTTCTTTTTCTTTTTATTTTTATTTTTCCTTTTTTTATTGTGTGTGTTTATCATAAGAGTTCACGTACAAATGTAATTAAGTTATATAGGGTTAAAGATTATATATTGACAGGCGATGATATATATAAGTGAGCAGGCATGATGATGTTAATGTTTAACAGCCACCTTGTTTCATTTGCAACATTATAAGAAGTTAGGAAACAGTTGCATTTTTTTAGTTTAAATGTAACACTAGTTTTTGGTAGGCCTTTAACCTGATCCAACCTAATTTTGCACGGTTGGATTCCAATCCAACTGTGGTGTACGTGAATAAATTTATTAAAAAAATAGTCAAGAAAACGTTGTTTCTTTTGACCTTTTTTTTTTTTACAAAAATGCCAAAACCTTCTATTTTCTTATGTCAAAAAGCGGACGATTTTCCTTTTTTTTTTCTTTTGCTTGTGGCATTTTTTGGTAACTCAATAAAAAAACGTCATAAGCTTCAACGTTTTAGTACCTTTTCTTCCAATTTTATCAATTTTTGTACAATTTTTTTAATTTGATGCTGTAGAAAAATTTAAGAAAAAAAATACGTGAGAATCTATTAAAACTAATGTAAGATGAAAGAGACTTACACGCAAACATATTTGTTATAGACTTGTAGTATCATCATCATCATCAATTTTATTCAACTAACTTGACAAAATGAGACATGAATGTTGCGTTCCATTTTCTTTTGAAAGAAAAAAAATAAAAAAGGAGTGCACCATTCATGTTGCATTTTGTCAAGTTAGTTGAATAAAAATGATGATGACGATGATTGATACTATAAGTCTATAAAAAATATGTTTGTACGTAAGTCTTATTTTGTGCAAGTACTTTTGATATGTTCTTATATATGTTGATTTGTTTACTAATTTATTGGTAGTTGTTATAGTAAGTTAACGTGTAATGTAAGTTGTACGTCGGATGTTGATAATATAAAATGGAAGGTATGATGTCCATAGGTTGCCAACCATTTTGTTGTTGCATATAGCGGATTAGGAACCAAACCTATTTATTTTCAAGATTATTTGTCATTTTGGTGTAGTTAAGCATGGGTAGGAAACCCTAAGTTGGCGTTCAACATCCAACCCAATTTGAAAACATAGATTGTGGATCGGACTCTAATCGATTTATTTAATTTCAAATGAAAAACAAACTAGTTTATAATCTTACAATTCTGGTTACAACTCATCCTGCAATTCTGGTTACAACTCATCCTGCAACGTGTAATTTTTTTTTTTGGGGATTATTTACGCTAACACTCCCATTGTCCTGTGTTTATTAAACAAACTTTTCTAGTTTAAAAATATCGACGATGCTGCATGGACCGCGGTCCTGGCCCGTAGCCACGCGTCGGCCCCCCGTTGGAGGGGGGGTTCCGGATTTTCTGGGCGTGGGCCCCATATAGTGCAGGGGGGGCGAATGGGGGGTGGACACGTCGATGCGGGCACAACCGCGGTCCCCCCCCCCCCCCCGGCGGGCCATTTAGCATTCTCGTAAAAATATATACACTGACACCCTTTGACCTTTATTTTTTTTAGGAAAAATTTATGAAATGCCCAAAAATTACAAAAGTTTTATGAAAAATCTACCGCAAAATAACATTTCATCGCGTGCCAAGAATTAGCGAAAAATATATAAAGGGGATTTTGAATGACCTTTTTGCCCTTCTAATTTATTGAAAACACCCTCGAACCCTACTCTTAAAAAAATATTTCGATACTTCCTCTTCTTCCATACGCCGCTCAGTTTCGAATCTAGATTTTCTCCTCCAAAATTTTCAAATATTACTTCAAAAACTCGTCGAAAAATTTCGGAAAGACGGACAAACGGTAAAACTGTTAAAACGGGAGTTCAAACATCATTTTTTTGTGATTCTAAAATTTTGGAAGGCCGACTAACAGAGAAACGGTTAATCTCCGGCTCCTCGAAAATACGCTCCTTTTGCGACAAACCGAACCTCGTTTCGACCTTCCAGTCAAAAGTTATGACCCTTCAAAGTTTCAACTAGACAAAATGCAGGAGAATGATCATTCTCCATGGTAATATCACGGAGAATGGCTATTCTTCGTGCTAAAATCACGAAGAATGGCCATTCTCCGTGCTAAAACCACGAAGAATGGCCATTCTCCGTGCTAAAACCACGGAGAATGGTCATTCTCCTTGTTAAATTGACAAAAAATAGTTATTCTCCGTGTTAGAATGACGGAGAATGGCCATTCTCCGTCAATTTAACAAGGAGAATAGCCATTCTCCGTGGTTTTAGCACGGAGAATGATCATTTTCCATGCTAAAACCACGGAGAATAGTCATTCTCCTTATTAAATTGACAAAGAATAGTCATTCTCCGTGTTAAAAATGACAAAGAATAGCCATTCTCCGTGTTAAAATGACGGAGAATGGCCATTCTCCGTCAATTTAACAAGGAGAATGGTCATTTTCCGTCATTTTAACACGAAGAATGATCATTCTCAGTCATTTTATCACGGAGTCATTACCGTCATTTTAGCACAGAGAATGACCATTCTCCATGGTTTTAACACGGAGAATGACCATTCTCCGTCATTTTAACACGGAGAATGGCCATTCTCCATCATTTTGACATGGATAAGGTCATTCGTCATAGTTTTAGCACGAAAAATGGTCATTCTCCGTGCTAAAATCACGGAGAATAGCCATTTTCCTTGTTAAATTGACGAAGAATAGCCATTATCCTTGTTAAAACGACAAAGGATAGCCATTCTCTGTGTTAAAATGACGAAAAATGGCCATTCTTCGTCAATTTAACAAGGAGAATGGTCATTCTCCGTCATTTTAACACGGAGAATGGTCATTCTCCGTGTTCGTGTTAAAATGAC
This sequence comes from Iris pallida, assembly GCA_029216955.1. Taxonomy (NCBI): domain Eukaryota; kingdom Viridiplantae; phylum Streptophyta; class Magnoliopsida; order Asparagales; family Iridaceae; genus Iris; species Iris pallida. The sequence goes on along the minus strand of JANAVB010006993.1, from coordinate 11,234,735 downwards.
GGAGAATAGCCATTCTCAGTCATTTTATCACGGAGCCATTCTCCGTCATTTTAACACGGAGAATGACCATTCTCCGTGGTTTTAACACGGAGAATGACCATTCTCCGTCATTTTAACACAGAGAATGGTCATTCTCCGTCATTTTGATACGGAGAATGGTCATTCTCCGTGATTTTAGCACGGAGAATGGTCATTCTCCGTAATTTTAACACGGAGAATGGTTATTCTCCGTCATTTTAACATGGAAAATGGTCATTCTCCGTGTTAAAATTACGGAGAATAATGGAGAACAGTCGACAGAAACCTAAAACCTATTTTTTTTTTATTTTTTTATGGAAAAAAAATTATCAGGAACAAAAAATCAAGAGTTTTCGTTCTTTTTTCAAAACGATGCTAACTTTTATGGAAAAGAAGAAGATATTCTCTCCACAATTGACCTAATCGTCGAAAAACTTCAAATCTCTCCACGATGATGATGATGATGATGATGATGATGAGCGATTATCGGAGTTCGACTGAAGAAAAGCACAGTGAACTACGAACGATCTTTGCGATCTCTGCTGAAGATGAGAGCAATGGAATTCAGATCTCTCGTGAAGAAGAAAAAGAAGACGAAAATCGCAATCCAAATCTGAGTTTGTGCGAAGGGTAGTTATGGTATTATAAATATGGCAACTTTGTAAATACAGAACATCTAAAGGAAATCTTAGAATATTTAAAGTGAAAATATATAATTCTGGACATTTAATAAAATCCATCATGCGGGTGGATTTTTCATACAAACCAATCCCGAAATTGGGTTTCTCAGCAATTTTAGTTTTTTTTTTTTAAATAGGAGTGGTTAGTGTAAAATTATTTACATAAATTATAAAACTTAGAAGTGATCTGTGTATTTAACAGAAAATATAGAAGGTGTCAGTATATTTTTTTAAATTAAAAACGATCCGTATAATAAACATTAAAAAAAATTAGAAAATATCAGTGTAAATAACCAAAAAAATTTAGAGCAAAGTTGTTAAAATTGTTTAAACTGATCCAGCTCCAGTTAGCAACCAAATATTGATGGGGATCCACTCACTTTCATAGTGGCTAGGTACTGACAATTCGCAAGAAACGACATGGGAGGGAACAGAAACATGCTTGTCAAACACTCCTCTACAAGCTTCACGTACAAATGTCTCTCGCACCCATTGGAACGGTCCTACACTTTATCCACTCTTTGATCTCTCTTTTTTTCTTTCTTTTTTTCCCTCTTTATCCAATGCTTCAACACAGACCGACCGAAAAAACTAACGGACATATCATATACCACGTGTCTAACTTTTCATTGATCGAATCTATGTGACTGACGTTAGTAAGGAAGTACTGATATTTAGAGCATCTCCATTCCTATTATGAGTTTAGAAAAAATAACACATAGGAATGACAATTTTTCATTTCAAAAATTATTTTCCAGTACAAACATAGAATAAATTATGAAGTTAACATGACAAGGACAATGTGAAGTTGATTGTTTATATCTAGACAATGCACTTCACAATGACTTTGCCTCAACATCATCAATATGAATAGAAATATTTGTAAATATCATCAATATGAATAGAAATATTTGCCTCAACATTGTCTTGTGCCTCATGCCACATAGGAACCACAACACGAAACAAGACAATAGGGTTGGAGATGCTCTTATGACTTTATCCACTCTTTGATTTCTTTCTACCTTTTTCTTTATCCAATGCTTCTACACAGATCAACCAAAAAACTAACAGACATATCATATACCACGTGTCTAACTTTTCATTGATCGAATCTATGTGACTGACGTTAGCAAGGAAGTACTGATGTTTAGAGCATCTCCAACTCTATTGTGAGTTTAGAAAAAATGGTTGCCACATAGGAATGACAAACTTTTATTTCAAAAATCTTTCTCCGATGCAAATGTAGAATAAATCATGAAGTTGACATGACAATGACGTGGCAAGGACAATATGAAGTTAGTTATCTAGATCTAGATAATGTACTTCACAATGACTTTGTCTCCACATCATCAATATGAATAGAAATATTTGTAAAAAAAATGAAGAAGTAGAGAAGTTGTCCTGGAAGTTGAAAAAATTACTTTTTATTGTCTTCTCAATACTTTTGTATTGGAGAACACTTTTTTATATCATTGTCTTTTGTAAAATATCATATTGCCACATAGAAAAGACATTACCTTGTACCTCATGACACATAGAAATCACAACACAAAACAAGACAATAGGGTTGGAGATGCTCTTATGAATTTATCCACTCTTTGATCTCTTTCTACCTTTTTCTTTATCCAATGCTTCTAGACATATCAACCGACATATCATCGAATCTATGTGACTAACGTTAACAAGGAAGTACTGATGCTTAGAGCATCTCCAACCCTATTGCCTTGTTAAGTGTTGTGAGTCTTAGGTGGCTCCTATGTGGCATGAGCCACAAGACAATATCTTGTTTATGTGACAAAACTATATCTCAAAAGATAATGAGATAGAAAAACTCTCTCTAATGCAAAAGTATTGAGGAGACAATAAAAAGCATTTTTTTTCAACTTCCAAGGCAACTCCTCCACTTCTTCAACTTTTTTATAAATATTTATATTCATAATTGATGATGTGGAGACAAAGTCATTGTGAAGTGCATTGTCTAGATCTAGACAATCAACTTCACATTGTCCTTATTATATCATTGTGATGTCAACTTCATCTTTTATTCTACATTTGCATTGGAGAAGAAATTTTGGAATGAAAGTTTACCATTCCTATGGGGCAAGCATTTTTTTTAAACTCACAATAGGGTTGGAGATACCTTTGTTAAAGGCCGATTAAACATAGATTATTTACCGATTAAAGGCCGGCCGACACGTGGTGTCAGTTTAGACGTCGGTTCGTTTTGTCGATTCCTTTGTTATCTCTCCATTCAAGTCTCCAACTAAGTAGAAATACATACAAACAATTTTTTTTTACTAGATGTATTAGAAGCTAATCTTGGTTCAGAAAGAAAAGGAAAGAAAATAGATTATTTTTTGAAATTAGAATTCCTACAGATTTTTTTTCAGTGTTTGAAAAAGTCAAAGAAACTAAAGGAAGGAAAAACTGAATCCTTAAAGTAGAAAAAGTTGGGTGGAAGAAATCTCTTTTTTTTTCCTTCCTTTCTTTGCAAATTATTTTATTTTGCGTCATCTTTTCAATTGGCATTCAAACATAGAAAAAGAATAATAAAAAATTTCCCAGGCCATGATTTCGTGAACCAAATATGGCTGACTGACTGAAACTAAGAAGAGTGACTTGAACCAAGGATGGAACCACTCTGAGGCTAAGGTTGGCTCTAATCCACCCATATTTTTTACATAATTTTTTTCTCATAAGAGTCAGTCCACCCCTACCTCATTCTAGTCCATTAGATCTCGAATTTTTTGTTCCACCCTTACTGAAACCACAAGCAAGACTACTCATGGACTTTGGTGGGCTCCAGCCCACCTCAAAACAATTTTCTTTATATATATATATATATATATATATATATATATATATATATATATATATATATAGAGAGAGAGAGAGAGAGAGAATTCGGAAGGCCCGCAGGATCGAACGGACTGTGTGGGGCCCGCAGGAATAATATATATATATATATATATATATATATATATATATATATATATATATAGAGAGAGAGAGAGAGAGAGAGAGAGAGAGGATGAGGGAGGTGAGGTGCCACCCTATGGAGGGTGGCTACATGTCACCTCCCTAGTGCCACCTCACGGTGAGGTGGCACCTCACCTCCCTTATTATCTCTCTCTCTCTCTCTCTCTCTCTATATATATATATATATATATATATATATATATAGTGGCGTAGCTAGGATTTAGGTACAGCGGGGTCAAGATCAACTAGTAAATTTTATTCCAAAAAAATTATAAAAATGTAAAAGAAACTAATAACAAAAATTAGTCGCAAAATTTTTATATCATAAAAACAGAGTAAAATAGTTTTATTACATTGTAACCGATTACAATAACTGTTTACAATAATCTCCTACGAAGCTTCATATTTTTAAATGTTGCGAGATGTTCTCCTTTTCAACTTGTGCGAAAATGCTTTGCATAAATTCGTCTCCCATTCGGTTACGAAGTGTATTCTTGATAACCTTCATCGCCGAAATAGACTCAATAAATTTAACAATAGTGCAAAAGTTTAACAATAAGGCTAATCTTGCAGGATTTAGGAAGCTTTTTGAGCTTTCAATATTTATAGAAAATAATTTTCCATTTTGTTTCAAAATAGAGTAAAATACATTCAATAAATTTTAACAATAGGGCAAAATCAATTAGACATGAATGATGAATTAATTTTATTCCATCTAAGAACAAATTAAGTCTCTTCATTAAGAACAATTAAGGACAAAATCATTAGGACATGAATCAATCATGGACTATCTAATTTATGGCATGAGTCAATTGGGAACATAAATTAATTAGGGACTATCTAATTTAGATTATGAATCAATTATATTTATTTAAAAAAATTACCACATGAATCAATCAGGTGTTATATCTAAGATTGAGGAGAGGGGCACGCAAGAAGGAGGATACATTGTTGCTGCTGCTTGTTTTCCTTTTGCCGCGTATGAGAGAGGCTAAGAGGGCACTGTGCTTGTGCTAGTGCTGCTAGGATTTGTTGCTTATTTGTTGTTGCTATATATATATATATATATATATATATATATATATATATATATATATATATATATATATATATATATATATATATATATATATATATATATATATATATATATATAATATTTGTGAAAATATTGAGTGGGTCACATGACCCCACTCGCCCCCCTCTCCTTCCGCCAGTGTATATATATATATTCTGGATCAAAAACTTGCGGCGGGAGCTCCGGCCCCTACACCATCGGATTGCGGGTGTGTGTAGGTGTGGGGGAGTGTGTGTGTGGGGGGGGGGGTGGGGGTGGGGGTGGGGGAGGGGGTGGAGGGGGGGGGGGGGGGGGGGTGGGGGGTCGAGGGGACGGTCGGGACTTTTGCGGGGCTCCCCCGCGTGACTTTTGATCCGGACCCATATATATATATATATATATATATATATATATATATATATATATATATATATATATATATATATATATATATATATATATATATATACATAAATGACCTCTAGCCTAGTGGTTAAGAGAGATGCAAGCGGCCCGAGCCGGGAATCGATCTTCTGACCACTCGGACATATATATATATATATATATATATATATATAATATATATATATATATATATATATATATATATATAATGCAAATGACCTCTAGCCTAGTGGTTAAGAGAGATGCATGCAGCCCGAGTGGTCAGAAGTTCGAATCCCAATGGGAGCAATTCCGGAAACTAATTACCCTTGCTTCAATATATATATATATATATATATATATATATATATATATATATATATATATATATATATATATATATATATATATATGTGGGAGCGGATCAAAAGTCTCCCTTAGAAAACCCCCTCACTCTAATTCGTAATATTAATGATAATGTTAATATTAATATTAATATTAATATTAATGTTAATGTTAATATTTTTTATTTTTTATTCTTTTTTATATTAATGCTAATGTTAATGTTAATATTAATGTTAAATTTAATGTTAACTTTAGTATTTAATGTTAATATTAACATTAATATTAACATTAACATTAATATTAATATTGAATTACGGATTAGAGTGAGGAAGATTTTTAGGAGGTCTTATAAGAGGGACTTTTGATCCGCTTCATATATATATATATATATATATATATATATATATATATATATATATATATATATATATATATATATATATAAATATATATATATATATATATAATCCTAGTGGGAGCAAAATATATATATATATATATATATATATATATATATATATATATATATATATATATATATATATATATATAAAATCCTAGTGGGAGCAATATATATATATATATATAGGATTTTATATATATATATATATATATATATATATATATATATATATATATATATATATATATATATATATATATAATCCTAGTGTGAGCAAAATATATATATATACATATAGAGGAGGGGAGGGGAGGGGAGGGGATGATGGGGGGGGGGGGGGGGGGGGGGGAGGGAGGGACTTTTTGTTTTTGTTTTAATGGATTCTGTTCAAAATAGACGGTATTATACATTTTGTAAAACTGCAAAATATATTCTATAATATGGTAAATAAAGTGGAAGGTAAGTCATTTTTTTTTTTTTTTTTTTTCCAATCTTGACTGAGACTAGTCTTGTAACACTGAGAAAGCGATCAGCAATTACGTGGTACGACCTCACCCCTACTTCGCCTACGAAAAATGATTCATTCCCATCCCAAATTTTCACCTATTCCTAATATTCAATTCATCTCCTATTCAAATCTCCTAACCAACATAAATATTTGTCACTATGAATGAGGTTCCACTCATTTTGACCAAAACAAAAATTACAAATAGAATATTTAATACAGCTTAGCTTTCGTAACAATAACATAAAAATTTATAAAGAGCAATGAAATTAGTTGTATTTAAGAAGGAGAATTTGTAATATTTACACAGAGAGGGATGTGACCTCATCTTAGATGGCATCCAATAGTTTTTTGGAACTTGGCCCCATCTCGTATAAGGCCTATTTTTTTAAAATAGTCTACCGGCGCCATTTTAGATGTGCGGAAAAAAAAAAAGAAATAGTTTGGCGTCATCTTTTGATGGCGTCCAAATTTTTTTAAAATTGTGTTAGAAAAAAAGTAAGATTTAAGTATAAGAGAAAAGTTTTCCTAAATTTACATAAGAGATGACCATGATTCATAATAGTTTATTTTTATTCGTAAATAATTTTAACTTCCTATATACAATTTTATCATTTAAATTCTTTTTCAAATTTTATATATTTGTTTAAATCTAATATTAGAAAAATATCTTAAAGATAAGTTAAAAATAATAATTTAAAACCTTAATTTTTTTAATTCTTAGATATAATTTGAGACCGTAGATATTTTTTTCAAATAAAATCTAAAATAACTTGAGAGATAAGTTCTTACATATTTTTTCAAATCTAATATTAGAAAAAAAAAATTGATCATAAAAAAAAACTTTCGACGCCATCTAAGATGGCGCCATATTATTTTTTTTTTAAATGGACGCCATCTGAGATGGCGCCAGACTATTTAAAAAATAAAAAAATTGGACGTCATCTAAGATGGCGCCAAACTATTTAAAAGAAAAAAGTAGCGTCATCATTTGAGATAACGCTAAGTCCTAAAAGAAATTGGGCGAGTAAACTCCTCCTCTTATGCAAATTTCTGTAACAATAAATACATCGTTTATATAAAACTAAATATTAAAATTGCTATAAATGATGGACTTACAATTAGGAGTGCATTATTCGGTTTTGGACCGATAACCGAACTGAATGGAACCGAATCGAATAAGAGATTCGATTCGGTTTAAATAAAATTCACTTCGGTTTCGATTTTGAAAATACTAAAATTTTCTATTCGATTTCAGTTTCGATTTTGGATTTCGATCTCGATCCAAAATCGAAAACTGAATAAATTTTTTTTAGTTTATATATATATATATATATATATATATATATATATATATATATACACCACGACGCAATGTCTGTTAAGCAAATAAATTGATATATATATAACGCAAATAAATTGATAAACAAAAAATCGAACCGATTTAAATTTGATTCGATTATAGGCCATTTAGATTCGATTTTGATTTTGCTTATTTAATTTTTGGTCCAATTTAATTTTTGGTTATACGACTCGGTTTGAACAGTACAATTAGCTATAATGCCAGTCACCAGGAGACCCAAATGTATACGGCTCAGTTTGAACCGTACAATTAGCTATAATGCCAGTCACCAGGAGACCCAAATCATCATATCCCTTTTAAGAAATATTTGGAATATCATCAAGAAATTAGTTCGACGAAAAATAAAAGAGAGGCGTATCTATCTACAACACTCGATCACACAAAGAAAGTGAGCGACATCAACAAAGTTTTTTCCATTCCACTTACAATAGTACTGTCCCATTCCCACTTACAATAGTACCGTTACATTCCAAAATACGTACACAAACAACTCCTCCGTCCCGCTAGTAGCAAACTTTATTTATCTATATTTATATTTATTTATTTGCTACGACGACGAAGACGAGGTGGGCCCCACTCCCTTCTCCTTCTACGCGGGCGGTGGCTTCTCGACGTCCTCGAGCGGGCGGAACCACGCGGTCTGGTCGAGGACCGACGGGCCCGCGCCGGAGCCTCCGGCTGCCGGAGGCCGGCCCAGGTCAAGGTGGGCCCCGCCGCCCTCCGCTGCGGGCCCGAAGACTCCGGTGTGCGGGTTGGGCCCCCAGTACTTGGCGTTCTCCTTCGCGCCGATCACATGGTCCGGGACCACCGCCGGCCGGACCTCCTCCTCCACGTTCTTGTCGTAGGACGTCGAATAGTGGCCCACCCCACTGAAACAAATAAATTAAAAATTAATAATGTTATAAAACGTGATTTTTCTTTAAATTTAAATAGGGACGTTTTCGTAAAAGTGTTATGGGTCGGATGATACTCCTAAACCCGACCCGTTAACACTAACGGGTCAGCGGAATTGACGGAGCCGACTGTCCGATCTCAGAAAATACTTCCGTACAGTAGTACGTCAGTACGAAACATATACATAAAACCCCCTCATATTTTTGTTCTTGTCAAATCATTTTTCATCTCTTCAGAAGATTTGCTACTAAAAATAGAAAAGCACAAAAAAAAAGGTGCAAATATCGTTAAAAAACTCAAAAAAATAGAAAAGATCTCAGTAAAAAAAGGAAAGAAAAAGAGTATTCATAAATCACATATTACAGACGCAAAATATCGACCATAAATCAACTCAAGAGTCCAAAAATATAGCAAAATAAAGGGAGATCTAAATCCTCAAAAAACAAGAAAAATACTTCATTAGTTGTTCAAGTGACTTCTATCTAAAGTATTTAGGGAAGATGTCCTGCCAAAAATAGAAATAAAATCACATAAGAAAGTTACAAAATCTATGCAACCAAACAAATTAGTAAAAAAAGGACAAAAATCTACAGAAAAGACCTCACTAAGAAAAGGAAAGAAAAATAAATCATAAATCGCACATTTTCCAGTCAAAAACCCAAAAAAAATATAGCAAAATATAGGAAGATCTATGCTGGAAATCAACAGAGAACGAAGAAATCCAAATAAAAACCTCAAAAAATAAAATAATACTTCATTAATTGTTCATGTGACTTCTATCTAGAAGTATTTCAGGAAGATCTATTGCCAAATATAGAAATAAAATTAAAAATCACATACAAAAGTTACAAAATATTTGCAACCAAACACATGAGTAAAAAAAATGACAAAAATCTATAGAAAAGATCTCACAAAAAGGAAAAATAAAAATAAATCATAGATCACACATATTCCACTCAAAAAAATCCAAAAACATACAGCAAAATATGCGGGAAATCCACAGAGAATGAATAAATCCAAAAAAACCTCAAAAATTAAAAAATACTTCATTAATTGTTCAAGTGACTTCTATCTAGAGTATTTCAGGAGGATCTATTGCCAAAAATAGAAATAAAATTAAAAAATCACATAAAAAGTAACAGAATCTACGCAACCAAACAAATTAGTTGAAAAAAAATTACAAAAATATACAGATCTACGCGGGAAAAAGCACGGACGAGGAAGTGAAGAGGAAGCCCCAGACGGAACGAACCTTGCTAACGGGTTCGGATCCTTGGAGTAGTTCCTTTTGCAGACCCGGCTGGCGACCCGGTTCCCGAAGCTAGCAGCGACCGCTCGTCCCTTGCAGAGATTAGCTGCCATAAAAAAGCAAATTCTCGCGAGATATTGGTTGGTATCGGAGGAGAGAACACCGAAGAAGGAGTGAATGATTTTTTTTTGGGCGGAGCTGTTGTTTACTATTTATAGGCCACCAGCCCGTTCCACCAACCCAGTCCTTCCGTCTTTTCCCTTTCCGTAACCATACGGTCATACGTTTTCCGTTATCCCTTTAGACGGCGGTGACATGGTCTGTCCTTTTCCTTGCCGCTTGGAATATGCCGACGGGAATATCCTCCTCTTGGCTAACGCCGTTTACTTTTATTCTTTTTTAACCCTCCGTTGGTGATAGCTGTCACTAAAACAAAAGAAGCAGGCATGATCCATGGCTTATCGCTCCGCTCGAGTCAGCCTATCTTTCTTTATTCGTCAAAGCTCATGAACATTCGGGCATTAGGATGCGTTTGTTTAGTAGAAAATATTGTAGAAAATAAATAAATTTTTTTCACATATTTTTCAACTTATAATCAAACGCATCTTTATTAAAAGAAAATTATGGAAAAATTTTAAGAAATTAATTTGGGTGATTGATTCTGGTTATTTTACGTGAAAAATAATTATTTCCATGAAAATTAATATTTTTTATTGGTTAGACCAGGTTTATTTTCCACCATCTTTAAAGAATATACGAAAATGATAGATTTTGAAAAATAAGTAAACGAAAAATATACGCTATCAAACACTACAATAAGTAAAAAATTTATGATAGAAATATTTTTAACGAAAAAAAAGAAACTCAATCAAATACATGTTGGTGCTTTATTTACATGGAGAGAGCTTGCTCTCAACATGCCTTGTAAAATTTTAGTCCCACATTGGAAAAGCACCATGAGTTATCTCAACATATATACTTGGGTGTGTTGTTGAGAGATGCACATGGGGTGGTGACCCTAAGGAGGGAACCATGTGGGTGATTTTACTAGGAGGTAAGAATAAGGCTCCAAGGATTAAGCATTAATGCTTTTGTCATTCTCTTGGATTAATTCCACTTGGAGCTAAGCCCCAAAGGGCTTAGCGACTCGGACTCGGGCTCATGGGCTCATGAGGCGTAATGTGACGTTTTGTTGGCGCACTTAGCACTTAGCACGTCAGCAGTCATTATGCGGCCGTGCGGCTCATGCGGCCATGCGGTTCATGCGGCCATGCGGTTCATGCGATCCATGCGGCTCATGTGGTCCATGCGGCTCATGCGGTCCATGCGGCTCATGCGGCACATGCGGTCCATGCGGCACATGCGGTCCATGCGGCCAGGCTGCTGCTGCTGCTGCCGCATGGAGGGCTACGCTGACTGTGCAGATTTCAAATCGGTTATGGAAAGGGTGAATCAATGCGATTAATTTAGATCCTATCTTTGTGGGATTTGAATTAATTTCGTTACTATATTTGTGGGATTTGAATTAATTCAGTTCCTATCTTTGTGGGATTAGAATTAATTCGTTGCTATCTTTTTGTGATTTGATTCAATCTTTCCATAACTGAAGAGGCGGCTAGGGTTTCCACCCTCTCTCTATAAATACTCTCTTCTGGCCTCCTTTGTGACTACTACGAAAATACAAGTCAGAAAAGGAGAAAGAGAGAGAGAGCTGCTGCCGCCATTGCAAGTCCATCCGAGGAGTCAGAACAGAGGTGACATCGAGCGTTCCACAAGTTATTCAACTTGCTGGTTCCTGGAAGCAGATCGTGTGGGGCGAATCTTGCTTTGAGCAACGGTGTTTTGACACCCCAGCATTGTTCTTCTTCTCATCTCTCTCTAGTTTTATTGTAACTCGTTCTGTCCCAATTGCAACACGTTTGCAAGGAAGAACGAGAGATCTTCTCTTCTCTTTTTCCCTCCTTCAGATTGTAATTTAGTTTTTTTGATTTTTTATACCATCGTAGATCTTAAGTTTGCTCTCTGCAAAGTTTTGTGGGACATCTCAGATCTCGATTGCATCTGTTTTTCATCTTTGATCAAGCCCCGGGATTAACAATCTCAAAGCAAGATCCGTATAGATGGAAAACATTAATGCTTTGCTCCTCCAATCGGACTTCTGCAAGTTGGAAAAGTTCGATGGAGAGCACTATCAAGTCTGGAAGAGAAAGGTGTACCTAACTCTTCAACTGAAAGACGTTGATCATGTTCTGTTGGAGGAAGAATCCTCTGTTCCAGACACTGGATCTACTGCCGCCATCAACGCGGCTACCAAACTCCAGGCCAAGTGGAGAAGGGAAAATAGCATCTGCAGGCTTCTCATCCTGAATGCTATGGAGGATTCTCTGGCAGAATCCTACTCAAAGAAGGAACTTGCCAGAGACATATGGGAGTCTGTGGAAAATCTGTATGAAGAAGATAAGAACAGGAGCAAAATATTTGTGGTTGAAAAATATCACAAATTGCTCTTTGAGGACGAAAAGTCCATGCTGCCACAGGTGAAGGAATTTCTGAAGCTGCGTCAGAAACTGGAAGACGAAGAGATGCCCCTTCCCGACAAGTTTGTCGTCGGAGGGATCGTCTCAAAACTTCCTGCTGGATGGAGTACCTTCTATGCAAGGATGCACAGAAAGAAGCTAGACATTAGCTTGGGAGATCTACTTCAAGAGATCCATGTTGAGGACGAGATGCGTTCTCAACAGAAGGTGGACACTCTGTCCAAACAGTTGGCTAAAGCCAATCTTGTGCAGACGAGAGATTCCAAGGGGAAGCAGGCGGCTTCTCATCCCAAGAAGAAGGACTTCACTAATCTGAAAGTGAAGGGTCCTTCATTCAAGCAACAGAAGACTAAGTCCCACGTGACTTGTTATAATTGTGGCAAGAAAGGCCACTACAAGAGTGAATGCAGATCTAAGCCTAAACAATCAGAGAAAGGTGAGCCTAATAAGGTTTCATTGGTTTCTAACATTGTTGCTATGATCGGACAGGTCACAACTGTGGGGGTTGACTCTGACTGGTGGATAGACACTGGTGCGACTTGCCATGTCTGTTCTGACAAGGAATGGTTCGTTACATACCAGCCGACATCTGAGAAAGTTGTCATGGCGAACCAGGCCCAAGCTGAAGTACTGGGGATTGGGACTGTGGAGCTGAAACTCACTTCTGGGAACACTCTGACGCTTCAAGGAGTGAAGCATGTTCCTGCGATTGCCAAGAACCTAATCTCTGGGAGCCTGCTCTGCAACGCAGGCTTGAGGATGAACATCAACGCTGGTCAGATGGTTATGTCCAAGAAAGGAACATACTTCGGGAAGGCTTATCAAACCGAAGGAATGTTTAAAATTCAGCTTGTCAACCAGTTTGATGACATTAATGCAGTTGCATTTTCTGATTATTCTCTTGAGTTGTGGCATAATAGACTAGGACATGTTCATAGTAAAAGAATCAACAAAATGTCTAGTCTAGGACTTATCTCCAAATGTGGGGGTAAGATGGAGAAGTGTGAAGTGTGTGCTCAGACGAAGATCACAAGGAAACCCTTTCATCGGGTCAATCGAAGCACAGATCTTCTGGAGTTGGTGCACTCCGATATCTGTGACTTCAAACATTTCTCCACGAAGGCCGGGATGAAGTATTTCATAACCTTCATCGACGACTTCTCAAAATACGCGTTCGTCTACTTGCTCAAGTCCAAAGACGAAGCTTTCGAGAAGTTCAGAGAGTTCAGGGCCGAGGCTGAACGGCAGACTGGACAACAACTCAAGAGGCTGAGAAGTGATCGAGGTGGGGAGTACAGGTCTCATGAATTCGCATCGTTCTGCAAAGAACATGGAATCATATGCGAGACTACTGCTCCATATTCTCCTCAATCCAACGGAGTAGCAGAGAGGAAGAACCGGACATTAACAGAAATGATGAATTCCATGCTGCTCACTGCAGGTCTTCCAAAATGCTACTGGGGAGAAGCTGCATTAACGGCCACTTTCATTCTGAATAGAGTGCCATATGCAACTTCGGACGTAACTCCTCATGAACTCTGGTTCAAAGTCAGACCCAACTTGAATGTCATTCGAGTGTGGGGGTGTCTGGCGTATGTGAAGCTTCCAGATCTGAAGATTCAGAAGCTGGGGACAAGGACTACGAAGGCTATCTTCTTGGGGTATGCCGAGAAGAGTGATGCTCGGAGATTTCTTGATATTGAATCAAATCATATTATCGAATCTCGCGATGCTGAATACTTTGAAGACAAGTTCGCAAAAGACAAAAATATTGTTCTTTCGGACATTCCGAAAAATGATGTAGGTACTAATGAGACTGAAATCTCATACGAGCCAGTAGTCCAAGAAGAAGCTGTTGTTGATGAAACAACTCTTGCACCAGAACTCGCCGAGCCGTCAGCTAAGCGAACGAGGAGACCGAAAGATTTCGGAGATAACTTTGTCACCTATCATGTGGAAGCAGATCCGCTTACCTATGATGAGGCGATGAAGACCAGAGATGCTATCTTCTGGAAGGAGGCAGTGAATGACGAATTTGACTCTATCACCTCCAATAACACATGGGTGTTGGTAGATCTACCTGAAGGAGAAAAGCCTATTGGATGTAAATGGATCTTCAAGAAGAAGATGAAGGCAGATGGAACTATTGACAAGTTCAAGGCCAGGCTGGTCGCCAAGGGATTTTCTCAGAAACAGGGGATAGACTACTTCGACACGTACGCTCCAGTAGCTCGGATGACCACCATCAGGATGTTAATCGCTCTAGCAGCTATACATAAGTTGGTGATACATCAGATGGATGTAAAGACCGCATTCCTGAATGGAGAGCTGACCGAAGAGATTTACATGCAACAGCCAGATGGATTTGTTGTCAAAGGTCTTGAAGACAAAGTCTGCAAGTTGGTGAAATCATTGTATGGTTTGAAGCAAGCTCCCAAGATGTGGCATGAGAAGTTTGACAAAGTTATTAGGTCAAACGGCTACAGAGTCAGCGAGACGGACAAATGTGTTTACACAAAGTTCGCTGATGGAAGAGGAGTCATCGTTTGTCTGTACGTGGACGACATGCTAATCCTAGGTACGGATATAGGCTGTGTCACAGAGACAAAGAAGTTCCTCTCAACCAAGTTCAGTATGAAGGACTTGGGGGATGCAGATGTCATCTTGGGCATAAAGATCATCCGGACAGACACTGGAGTAGCGCTGTCACAATCTCACTATATTGAGAAGATGCTCACACGCTATGGGTACAAGGATCTTCCAGGGATCGATACGCCATACAGGTGTGATCAGAAGCTGAAGCCAAACTCGAGGGAAAGCGTCAGGCAGCTGGAGTATTCTAGCGTTATCGGAAGTTTGATGTACGCAACTACTGCCACAAGGCCTGACATAGCTTTCGCCATGGGAATGCTGAGTCGGTTCACAAGCAACCCAGGGGTTGAGCACTGGAAAGCTGTGAAGCGGGTGATGAGATATCTCAAGAAAACTCAGACATATGCACTGCACTACAACGGGTATCCGACAGTAGTGGAAGGCTTCAGTGATGCTAGCTGGTGTTCAGAGGTGGAAAGCGAGAGATCCACAGGTAGATATGTCTTTTCTTTGGGTGGAGCTGCTATATCGTGGAAGTCGAAGAAGCAGACTATACTCTCTCGTTCCTCCATGGAATCTGAATTCTATGCACTTGAAACTGCAGCAGATGAAGCAGAATGGCTTCGGGAGCTCATGTATGATCTTCCAATGGTTGGGGCTCAGATACCGGCGATACCGATATACTGTGACAACCAGGCGACTGCGGCGGTGGCATCAAATGACCTCTTCAACGGGAAGAAGAAGACTGTGCGGTTGAAGCACATGGCAGTACACGATCTTATCAAAAGAGGTGTAATTGCAGTGGTTGATGTTCGGAGTCAGGAGAACCTGGCAGATCCGTTCACAAAGGGCCTCAAGCGCCAGTTGATCGAGGACACAGCTTGTAAAATAGGCTTGAAGGCATTCTGATAGTGTGTCTTTGTAATCCTACCATAAAGTTTTATGCTATTATAGTTCAAAGAGAAATCTACTAGGCATCTAACTTTTGGTTCAAAGGAGGATCACTGACTGGGAAACTATCAGGTAACAGTAGGTACTTGTTCTCTGGAACATGGAAGGGATACGGACCCATAACCACTGTTGTCTACTATGTATTTTTCTGCAGAAAAAACAGATCCTGTGGAAGGTTGGCTTAAACGCCTTAATGAGTTTTCAGACAGAGTGAATGTCTGGTGTGCTTTACAGGAAGCACGGTAGAGCAGCACTACAAGGAGTGAAACTCCATGCTACAGTGGGATGACTCCACCATGAGGTTCCCAGGTAGGGGTAATGCCTCGGCTTTGCAAGCCAAGTCATAGCGGTGTAGCACCGCAAATAGGCAGGTAGCCTAATGCTGTATGACGTAATTAAAGAGTTGTAGACAGCACTACAAAGGGGAGGATGGCCCCATGTTACAGTGGCATGACACCACGATGAGGTACCCAGGTAGGGGTAAAGCCTCGGCATTGCAAGCCATGTCGTTGCGGCGTAACACCGCAAGGAAGCCTTAGGCTTCATGCTGGGTAGTTTAGCACTACAAAGAGGCTTGTGACCTCATGCTACAGTAGTATGACACTATGATGAGGTTCCCAGGTAGGGGTAATGCCTCGGCTTCAGGCCATGTCATAGCGGCGTAGCACCGCAAGGAAGCGCAAGGCTTCATGCCATATCTCTTTAATAAAGAACTCACCTATAGTGTATGAAAAGAGATATCAGGCCGTCTCTTGAGGGTAAACTTGTAGACGCCCAAAATTATACACTGAAACCAGGCTGGCACAGGGCCTTTAATGTGCAGCCAGAAGCACACGTAACTACACTTTGTGAGTGGAAAGAATTACAATTGTGGTGCAGAATTCAAGGCGTAGTCCATTCTTGTATCACATTGTTATTTAACCCATGCGGGAAGATTCAAGTCGTCAGCGACATCTATCCTAATGCAAAATGGACAGTTACTGTGGGGAACGCTCAACCCTGGACACATATATATGTTGTGATATGTGGGAGATTGTTGGTGCTTTATTTACATGGAGAGAGCTTGCTCTCAACATGCCTTGTAAATTTTTAGTCCCACATTGGAAAAGCACCATGAGTTATCTCAACATATATACTTGGGTGTGTTGTTGAGAGATGCACATGGGGTGGTGACCCTAAGGAGGGAACCATGTGGGTGATTTTACTAGGAGGTAAGAATAAGGCTCCAAGGATTAAGCATTAATGCTTTTGTCATTCTCTTGGATTAATTCCACTTGGAGCTAAGTCCCAAAGGGGCTTAGCGACTCGGACTCGGACTCGGGCTCATGAGGCGTAATGTGGCGTTTTGTTGGCGCACTTTGCACTTAGCACGTCAGCAGTCATGCGGTCTTTATGCGGCTCATATGCGGCCATGCGGTCTTATGCGGCATGCGGCTCATATGCGGCCTCATGCGGCTCATGCGGCCATGCGGTTCATGCGGCCATGCGGCTCATGTGGTCCATGCGGTCCATGCGGCACATGCGGTCCATACGGCTCATGCGGTCCATGCGGCTCATGCGGTTCATGCGGTCCATGCGGCTCATGCGGCACATGCGGTCCATGCGGCCCAAGCGGTCCATGCGGCCAGGCTGCTGCTGCTGCTGCCGCATGGAGGGCTATGCTGACTGTGCAGATTTCAAATCGGTTATGGAAAGGGTGAATCAATGCGATTAATTCAGATCCTATCTTTGTGGGATTTGAATTAATTTCGTTACTATATTTGTGGGATTTGAATTAATTCAGTTCCTATCTTTGTGGGATTAGAATTAATTCGTTGCTATCTTTTTGTGATTTGATTCAGTCTTTCCATAACTGAAGAGGCGGCTAGGGTTTCCACCCTCTCTCTATAAATACTCTCTTCTGGCCTCCTTTGTGACTACTACGAAAATACAAGTCAGAAAAGGAGAAAGAGAGAGAGCTGCTGCCGTCATTGCAAGTCCATCCGAGGAGTCAGAACAGAGGTGACATCGAGCGTTCCACAAGTTATTCAACTTGCTGGTTCCTGGAAGCAGATCGTGTGGGGCGAATCTTGCTTTGAGCAACGGTGTTTTGACACCCCAGCATTGTTCTTCTTCTCATCTCTCTCTAGTTTTATTGTAACTCGTTCTGTCCCAATTGCAAAACGTTTGCAAGGAAGAACGAGAGATCTTCTCTTCTCTTTTTCCCTCCTTCAGATTGTAATTTGATTTTTTTGATTTTTTATACCATCGTAGATCTTGAGTTTGCTCTCTGCAAAGTTTTGTGGGACATCTCAGATCTCGATTGCATCTGTTTTTCATCTTTGATCAAGCCCCGGGATTAACAATACATCCCAAGTGTGTTGATTATGAAGATGTCCAATTTAATATTTTGATTTCGAGATGACGGGTGATCTATATTGACCATCAAAATTTTGTTACTAATAGACTGTATTTGATTGAGCCTTTTTTATCTATGAAAAATATTTCTATCATAAATTTCTAACAATTGTAATATTTGATAGCGTATATTTTTTAATAGAATTATTTTTTAGAAATACATTATTTTTTACCGGAGGGAGCGCACCGAAGGAGAAGGAGAGTGAATGTTTTTTTTTTTTTTTGGACCGAGCTGTTATTTGCTATTTATAGGCCACCAACCCAGTCCCTTCCGTCTTTCCCTTTCCGTAACGATACGGTCTTATACGTTTTCCCGTCACCCCTTTGGACGGCGGTGACCTGGTCCGTCCTTTTCCTTGCCGCTTGGCATATGCGGAAGGGAATATTTTCTCATTGGTTAACGCCGTTTAATTTTTTAACCCTCCGTTAATAGTTGATAGTTTTGGCAGTGCTTATCCACGATAACTATCACTAAAAAAAAGAGGGCATGATCCATGGCTTATCAGCCTATCTTCATTGTTCGTCAAAGCTCATGAACATTCGAAAATTAATGTTTTGATTATGAAAATGTCCGATTTAAAATTTAATCATAAAATATTACTAAATAAATTGAACAAGATAATAAAATATTTATTAATTGACATAATTTGAATGGTCAATACGAGTCCACGTCATTCCACGATCCAAATTCTAAATTAAACATTTTCATGACCGAAATGCAAATTTCTATTTTTTTTTCTGTAACCCGAAGTATGAATAACCCTAAATTTTATTATACTAAGAATTTTCGTACCTTAAACACTTCTTGATAATTTGTACCATTTTTCTGCACCTCTGGAGATTTGTTTTTTTACATTGCATATGATTTATGTAATAATAATATCTTCAAAATTATTGACCTATCGTGGTAAGGCTTCAGTCACATTTTTTGTCCGAAAAATTGTACCTGTGGTGATCTTAATGGAAGTATTTCATTAGCATAGCTACTTGATCAACTAAAAAAGTGTTGGTGTTATAAAGTAAAAGAATGGAGGAATTATTTTTTTATTCACCATTTCAATGTCTAAGGCTGTGTTTGATTGGGCTTTTTTTCCATAAAAAATATTTCCATCACAAATTTTCCACCAATTGTAGTGTTTGATAGTTTATATTTTCCATGGAATTATTTTCCAAAAGACTCATTTTCCATATTTTCATCTAAAATGGTGGAAAATGAAACTTGTCCAACCCATAGGAAAATATCATTTTCCATGGAAAATAACTATTTTTCGTGGAAAATAATGGCAATCAAACACCAAAATTAAGTTTTCCATAGAAATTTTTTAAAATTCCATGGAATTTTTTTCCTAGAAAAATAATTAAATTAATTTCTTTTCCACATATTTTCCACCTTGCAATCAAACGCACCCTAAGTGTAAGTGCAAATTGTATCTAGACAATAAATTAACAAAAATATAATGTCTGGTCTTGTACATTGTGCTAGATATAGTAGTGCTTCAATAGCACTTAAATACGATACTTCAAATTTGACTATTTTTTATCATTCCTTAGTCAAATATATACTAAGACGATTATACCACATTCTTTTAGATTGTTTCAAATCATATAATATACTTGTCTGAGTTTAATTAAACATATGCCCTTTGACTTAGTCTCTGGCATTGTAAATCCTTCTGAAATTTTTATATAGATGTCAATATCTAAGTCTCCATACAAATATACAGTTACAACAGCTATAAGTCTCATATCAAGATTTTCAGAAACTACAAGACTAATTAGATATCTAAAGGTAATGACATCCATGACTGGAGAGTATGTCTCCACATAGTCAATTCCAGGTCATTGAGAGAAATCTTGTGCTACAAGTCGAGCTTTATATCTTTCAGCTTCGTTTTTCTCATTTCATTTTCTCACGAACATCCATCTAAAACCAACATGGTGTATGCCCTTTAGTGTTTCCATCATAGGTCCAAACACACCACATTTTTCTAAATTTTTTAATTATACTTGAATAGCATCTTTCAAATTGGCGAATCTTTTCTTTGTCGACATTCATGTATACTACGTGGTTCATTTTCATAAACATCATTCTCCTGACTTTGGGCTGATAAGGACACTTACCTAAGTATCTAAGATACCTAGCTAGCACTTACCTATGACATTAACTATACACACTTACCTAAGTATCTAAGATACCTAGCTAGCACTTACCTAGGATACAGTTTCAAATACCCATGACACTAACTATACATACTTGTTCGCCACAGAAAAATGCGACAAGGTCTTTTGATTGATAAACCTTGGTATTTCAATTACAAACAAAACAATATACAATATAGGACTTAGATGTAGTCCTAGGAGTACACTTTATTTTTATCTGGGAACTGTATCGGTGGAGTGAGTGGTAATACGTTGACTCCGTTGACGATCTGACGACGATCTTGGACTCTCTGAAGGTCTGGGTTGCTCTGTATGCCAGAGCATTTGGAGGAGAAGTAGACGTTACATGTCTCTTCTCGTTTCTGTAGGTAGATATGATAATCTATCCGTCTGTCTGTCTTGTGTGGATAAAGGAATGATCCTTCTATTTATAGGCAGCAGACTTGTCTACCCATGCACGCATATATATGATGTGCCTGTACGTGGGAACGAACATGGCTGATGCTGTGGGGCGCATGGACGATGCGCCCTGAGTTGAAGTCAAATCTGTTGAACTGCACTGTTGGGCTACAGTGGAGTTGATATGTGGCAGTTGCGAAGATTCGACCGTTGCTGAGATATTGGGTGATAAGCACCCATTCTTGAGCAGAACTGAGTCAAAAGACACGTGGCACATGTCTGTGGCTCAAAGATCTCAGATTTTATGGAAGGAATGATCTGTCAAGATGTGCCTAGGATCTGGCGCATGGAGTGACTTGATCTATGACTTTTAATGGTCACAGACAAGTCGGGGCGCATGGCTTCTGAGGTACATACAAAGCTTTTAGTGGTCACAGACAAGTCCCATATTCAGCAAATTGTGCCTCGATGATTGACTCTGCGGCTAAGTCAGAAGAGACCTCCCGTTGCTTTGATTTTCATGCCGCATTTGATTTGGCTTTGGCTTTGGTTTTCGTGAATGTTTCTGAATGGGTTTTCATGACTTGCATTTTCGAGCTTCGCATTCATATCAAAATTCCTTGAATTACACAGCATTCTAATCAGTTGCTTATGCGATTGCAGGTGATCGCATAGGCGACGTCAGCGCAGCCAACCGGTCGCTCGCTTGAAGCAAATCTAAGGCGAGTGGCTGACCTTCTTCGCCTCGTCCCTCTACTTCAAAATCAATATGAAGGAAATGAATGCTTGTCATAATAGTGTAGAATCAAAGAAATCGTGGCACGATTCTTTACGAAACACTTGCTATCAAACTTGTAGAAGCATGCAAAAATATAAATAAATTCTTATGCGGCCAGGAAATCAGCTCCATGCGATTCATAGCTGAAGGAGCCTTCATGCGGCTCAAAAGGCTCGAGAGCTTCATGCGGCTCAAAAAGATGAAGGGGAAGACACGTGGCCTCATGCAGCGGGCCATAAATGCTCTGAGTAGTTGGCTCATTAATTACCCTGACACAGTGGCAGCTCTGACAATGACGGATTTATAGAACCCTAGAGGGGGGGTGAATAGGGAAATAAAATATAACTGATCACAAGAAGCAATATATGACAAATAAAAAAAGAGAGTAGGAAGATCAAACACAAGATGTATCCTGGTATCCTCGCTTGAGGCAATCCAGTCCCGGAACTCTCTCCGGCTTAAATCCACTATTTAATCAAATAGTACACACGAGTTTGGATCCGAAGAACTCGCCAACTTCAACACGAGTTTGGATCCGAAGACTCGCCAACTTCAACACACGAGTTTTCTTACGAAGGCTCGCCAACTTCAAACAGATGAGAAGAGAACTTGTTGATCTTCTAACACGTGAAGATCGAAAATTACAACTCGTAAATACTTTAGCACTTTGGGAGATGATGACAATTGAAGATTGAGTAGAGTAGTAATGGTGAAGCTCTTTTGTGGTTGAGGAAATTTAAAGCTTGGAAGAGGAAGCCTTTATGAGGAGAGACTAAAGCCCCTTTTATACAAATCCAAAGTCATAAAGGGCATTCAGCCATCAACCGGATTATCCGCCGGATTTCAACGGAAATCTGTCGGATTATCCGGTCAATAGTAACGGTCATAAAAAGAGCCGTTAGATATATTAAATGCAGCTGCCAGCTGCCGTTGGATTTGAATTCAAAAGTTACAAATAAGTCAAGCGGATTATCCGTCGGATTTCAGCAGAAGTCCGGCGGATGATCCGAACTTCTGCTCACAAACTTGCTGTGAGAGGTTCGGATTATCCGTCGAATTTCAGCGAAAGTCCGGCGGATGATCCGAACTTCTGCTCACAAACTTGCTGTGAGAGGTTCGGATTATCCGCAGGATTTCCGCGGATGTCCGTCGAATAATCCGAACAGCTGCTCACTAACTTGCTGTGAGCGATCGGATTATCCGGCGGATTTATCCGGAAATCCGTCGAATTTTCCGTCTCCTCTGAGAGACGTTTACTTCACCATTTCTATCTTTATGCTAGTCATCCTAGCAAAGTGCGTACAAAGATTCCTAGACATTTACAGACTCAGGAAAAGAACATGAATAAGAACCGTCTTCTTTGTAGTCTTCAAGCTGGATCTTTTTGCATGGTCTGGTTCATAGCTTTTGCATTTCTCTTTGTTGTAGTATATCATCATCTTGATAATGGAGAATTGCAGGGCTCCATGATCTTTGATAAGCTTCATGGAATTTGCATGGAGATTCCTTTCTTCTATTCTTATCTTTTTGGAAGTG
The DNA here is from genome assembly GCA_029216955.1 of Iris pallida. NCBI lineage: Eukaryota > Viridiplantae > Streptophyta > Magnoliopsida > Asparagales > Iridaceae > Iris > Iris pallida. Next base: position 11,211,508 of record JANAVB010006993.1, on the reverse strand, counting down.
CATGTGAAAAGTACAAACTAAAGACGTACAAGGGTTATTGTGAACAATGTATCAAAATCGATGTGCCAACAAACTCCCCTATTTTGATAATTGACAAAAATAAGAATATAGAAAGTAGCTCCCCCGTAATCAAGGATCTCCCCCTCAATACGATTTCTCCCCCTTTGCCAGTTAATCAAAGATGGTGAGAAAAAAAATAGAACAATAAGCACATATGTGTAGGGGATATAATAGTAAACAGAAATGCATAAGAGAAACATTCATTAATAAAAGCAGGGGTACAATAACTGGGCTTTGAAAGCCCAACCACAACACACAACTAAAAACAGATTTTAAAAGTACCGTAGGACAGCAGAAAATATACTAAAAAGTCCCCGAAGGACCACACAAAACAAGACTAAACACAGCATCATCAACTGTCAGGCGCATGAGAAGGGCCTGCCTCCTGATCTTCATCATCCCCGGGAGCAGTGGTAAAGACGCCATAAGGGTCGACGCCATCCGGGTACATGAAACCATAGACGTTGGGATCAGTGAAGCGAGGGCCAGGAAAATTAGGATGAGGAGTGTTAGGATTGAGAAAGGGAGTGTGCTCCTCAAAGTTGGCCTGAAGGCGCTCATGGGTAGAGAGAGAGAGATCGGCAAACTTGCGATCAATGTAGCGACGAACATCATGAGTGAGGAGGGACGCCGGAGGAGATGCAGGTCCACCGGCAACAGCAACAGGAGCAGTATGAGGAGCAACAGCAGGACCCGCACGAGCACGCCCCTTCGATTTGGCAAGAGGGGAAGGACGAGGATCACCAATCGGGCAGTGAGTGAGGTCAACACCATTGGCTTCGAGGATCATAGTGATGTACATGCCAAAAAGTAGAGAACGATGAGGAGAGTCCTTGATGAGCATCTTGGTGTAGATGATGGATTTGGCCAATGAAAAGGGTTTTCTGGCGACCAGATAGTACATGCAGATGAGTTCTTCAGCAGTCATGCTGTCCATGTTTCCGGATTTTGGGGTCAGAGTGTGGCAGAGGATGCGATGCATGTCATGGAAGAATGGACTAAGATCCTTGTCCTCCGGGCGTTGAACAAGAGAGCCACCACAGATGTTGAAGAGGAACTCCTCATAAGACATGTCAGGAGAGAAGGAGATATGGTCTATGGTGCTCGGAAGGGAACGATGTACCTTGCGCTCATCAAGACGAAGGATGGTAGCCAAGGATGCGGCAGTGACGATGATCTTGACGCCACCAACCTTAGTCTCGAACTCGGGACCTTCCTTGGCGGGAACAAGATTGCAGTAGAACATGCGGACGGCATGCGGATAGTAGTCAACCTGACGCTCGAGGAGTGCATCGATGGGGGAGAAGTGGAAGAAATTTCGATGGTCTTTGAAGTTGATCCACGAGATGGGTTTCCCGGAGTAGACGGAAGCCTTGTGGTAGAAGGAGAACCATTCCCGGGAATGGGAAGCCGACTTGAAGATGAGTGGATTGTAGCCTTGAGTAGGAGGAAGAACAAAAAGAGCAAGGAAAGGAGGCTGAGTGGAGGAGGAGCTTCCGTCATGGCGTTGACGCTTAGTGTGAGAGGCCATGGAGGAAGAGAGTGTGAGAGGGATTTAGGGAAGGATGGAAGGAGAAGGGAAGAAGTATATAGGGGGTAGAGAGGTGTAATGAGGGGTTATGATGGTTGGGAACGGATAGAGAGGAAGGGGAACGGATGGAAAGGCAGCCGACGCTTCGATTTCTGCGCCTGTACCACGCAAACGGAAAATTCGGCGGATTCATCCGAAAATCCGTCGGAAAATCCGGATGAAGATGAGATCGAATTTAAAGCGGGTAAGTGGTGGGTCACATCTCATAAATGTGGCACCCGTTCTCGGTCGAATTTGGCGGAGGACAATAAATGCGGAAGATCCGTCGGATTACCGCAGTAATCCGACGGATTATCCGAACTTGTTCCTCTGAAAGCTGCTGGAATTGATCGGATGATCCGGCGGAATGATGCGGAAATCCGTCGAAAAATCCGAAAAATACAAAAAAAGTTCAATTTGAGAGATCGAGGAGACCGATTTCACGACAAATGAAAGTGAATCGATCTTCAGAGAGAGGTTTGGTAAAAATATCAGCAAGTTGATGAGTGGTGTCAACAAATTCAAGACAAATATCACCTTTAAGTTGATGATCCCGTAGAAAGTGGTGTCTTATTTCTATGTGTTTGGTGCGTGAGTGACAAACCGGGTTTTTCGTGAGATTAATGGAGCTAGTATTATCACATTTGATAGGGATGCAATTAGAAGAAATACCATAATCTACTAGTGTCTGTGTCATCCAAAGAATTTGTGCACAACAACACCCTGCCGCGATGTATTCAGCTTCGGTGGTAGAAAGAGCTACGGAGTTTTGTTTCTTGCTAAACCATGATACCAAGGATTTACCCAAGAAGTGACATGTGCCGCTAGTACTTTTTCGGTCAAGTTTGCAGCCGGCAAAATCCGCATCCGAGAAGCCGTGAAGCTCAAAGGATAAGGATTTTGGGTACCGTAGCCCCATGTTAATGGTGCCCTTGAGATACCGAAAAATGCATTTTACGGCACACAGGTGAGATTCTTTGGGATTAGCTTGATAACGTGCACACAGACATACACTAAACATGATATCAGGATGGCTAGCAGTGAGATAAAGTAAGCTACCGATCATACCTCGATACTTACGAATGTCGACCGATGTGCCCTCTTCATCATTGTCAAGCTTTGTCGTTGTTGCCATAGGAGTCCTTATTGATTTGGATGAGTCGAGTTCGAAACGCTTGAGGAGATCCTTCGTATATTTTGCTTGATTGATGAAGGTTCCTTTGGGTCCTTGTTTGATTTGTAAGCCCAAAAAGAATGATAGTTCACCCATCATGCTCATTTCAAATTCTTCCTGCATTACTTTAGCAAATTCTACACAAAGTGCATTATTAGTAGAACCAAAAATGATGTCATCGACGTAAATTTGTACTAACAAAAGAGTGCCATTGTGGGATTTGATAAAAAAGTGTCGTGTCCACTTTGCCCTTAGAAAAATTATGGGAAACAAGAAAGGAGCTAAGGCGCTCATACCAAGCACGAGGAGCTTATTTGAGGCCATAGAGGGCTTTGTGGAGTTTGAAAACATGATCAGGAAATTGAAAATCTTCAAAGCCAGGAGGTTGTTTAACATAAACTTCCTCTTTAATAATACCATTGAGAAAGGCACTTTTAACATCCATTTGAAAGAGTTTGAAATTATTAAAGCAAGCAAAAGCGCATAGCATACGAATGGATTCAAGACGAGCAACCGGAGCATAGGTTTCGTCGTAGTCAATGCCTTCCTCTTGGTTATAGCCTTGAGCAACCAATCGGGCTTTGTTACGAGTCACTAACCCATCTTCATTAAGTTTATTTCGAAACACCCATTTAGTTCCAATAATGGGGTAATTGCTAGGTTTAGGGACAAGTTCCCAAACCTTGTTTCGCTCGAATTGATTTAGCTCTTCTTGTATCGCTATCATCCAAAATTCATCATGAAAGGCATCATTAAAATTTTTAGGCTCTATTTGAGAGATAAAAAGACACATTTACGCAAAGATCACGAGTGGAGGATCTAGTGCTTACACGGGATGAAGGATCCCCAATGATAAGCTCCTTAGGAAGATTGGTGACAAATCTCCATTCTTTCGGGAGATCCTTTTGAGGAGGCTCGAGTGGTGGAGACTCTTTTGTTGGAGCGGTCACAACTTCATTGTTAGATGAAGAAGGACGATCTCCAATAGAGGAGTTTTCTAAACCAAATGAGATGTCATCAATATCATCGGAAGAAGAAAATGTAGAAGAGTTAAGTTCATTAAAAAAGAGACATTGATTGACTCTTCGACAACAAGACTTCTTTTATTAAAAACACGAAAACCTTTACTATGAATTGAGTACCCAAGGAATATTCCTTCATAGGCTTTTTCTTCAAATTTGTCTAGGTTGTCCTTGGTATTCAAAATAAAACAATTACATCCAAAAACTTTAAAATATTCAATAGAAGGAATTTTGTCAAACCAAAGCTCATAAGGAGTCTTTTTAGAAATAGGTCTAATCAAGACCCTATTTATAACGTGACACGCCGTGTTAACGGTTTCCGCCCAAAAGTATTGGGGGAGCTTATATTGGTTTAACATAACCCGGGCCATATCGCCAAGGGTTCTATTCTTTTTCTCCACAACACTATTTTGTTGAGGAGTTCGAGGGCAAGCAAAATCGTGTCCAAAACCATTCTTTTCATAAAAACTTTTGAAATTGGCATTATCAAATTCACCTCCATGATTACTTCTAATCTTGTTAATAGAAAAACCTTTTTCATTTTGAACACGTTTACAAAAAGCAACAAATTTACGAAAGGTATCGCTTTTGCAAGCAAGAAAAATAACCCAAATAAATCTTGAAAAATCATCAACCAAAACAAAAGCATAAAGCTTGCCTCCAAGACTAGCAACTCTACTAGGACCAAAGAGATCCATATGAATAAGTTGAAGAGGTCTAGAGGTACTCACAGAGTTGATGGATTTGAAGGATGACTTGGTCAACTTACTCTTCTCGCATTCTTCACACACCATATCCTTCTTGAACGAGATACTTGGGAGTCCTCTTACGAGCTTCTTGGTAGCAAGACGAGAAATGGTATCCATGTTGGCGTGTCCGAGCCTCATGTGCCAAAGCCAACTCTTATCGTTTTTAGTAACTAAGCACCTGTCATTGTTAGTGTCTTCGACAAGATATAAAACATAGATATTGTTTTCTCTAATGCCTTCATAAACAATAGATCCACTTGAACTATCGGTAATGAAACATTTGAGCTTAACAAACTTGATATCATAACCATTATCGGTAAGATGACTAATACTAAGAAGATTGTGTTTAAGATTAGTAACAAGACACACATTCTTAATACAAGGATAAGGAGGGGAACCGATATTACCATTTCCTATAATGTGACCTTTAAGATTGTTACCAAAGGAGACGTATCCTTCCTTCTTCATCGATAGCGTTGTAAATAATGAAGCATCCCCGGTCATGTGCCGTGAACAACCGCTATCGAGAATCCACTTGCTTCTAGCATGAGAAGGACTCTTCACCTACAACATAAGTTGAAGATGAACATTTTGGTACCCATGATCATATGGGTCCTTGAGTGTTAGTCTTAGGAACCCACTTAAAAACTTGCTTATCAACTAGTTTCCTTGTATGACAATAATTGGTCGTATGTCCAAGCAAGCCACAGTAGTTGCAAATCATAGAGGATTTAGAAGAAGGTGTGTAAGTATCATGCATATGTGAATTTCTAGTACGAGGAGTTCTATTAGTATTATGATGATGATAATAAAAGGCATGATGCGAAGTGTTTTTCTTAACAAATGGTCCTTTCCTTGTGTTAGAAAAAGATTTGTGTGTAGTGTTCATGTAAGAAATATGCCTAGCATTGTGATTAGTGTGGAGGTGTCTTGGAGTATGCATGTGAGTAGTGATCTTATAACCTAGTTTCTAACTCTATACAAGAAGATCATTATACTTAATAGAAGTATCATATTCTCTCCTATTAGCATCTTGAACCTTATGCATAGCAAATTCATAAGCTCTTCTCATGGATTGAATCTCATCATCCTTTTTCTTGATGGTGACAAGGGATTCTTGAAACTTGAGTCGCAAAGACTCTATCTCATCCGAGTCAGAAGCAGGAGATTTTTCCTTTACATCAATAATGATGCTTGAGAGTCTTTCTACTTCAAGTTGAAGAGCATCAACCTCTTTTAGAGATTTCTTGTATTTGTTCCTAACACCTTTGTGCTCTTCATGTAGTTCAAGGATAGCTTTCTCTAAGTCATCGTAAGTAAGAGTATTTAAGGAGACATCATCAAGTACCTCATCGGTTGCCATGAGACAAACGTTGGCATTGTGTTTGCACTCTTTGTCGTTGTCGGAGTCGCTTGTGTCACTCTCACACCAAATGCTTGTGTTGGCGAATTTCCTGGAGGACGAGCTTCCTTTGCTAGGCTTCTCGTACTTGCTTGAGTCTTTTCTTATCATCGGACAGTCCTTCTTGATATGTTCGGTTCTTCTGCATTGATAACACGCCGGATCTTCCTCACTGTCCCGTCTGAAGCGGTTGGCTTTGTTGAATTTGAGGAACTTCCGAAAGTGCTTAGCTGTGAGAGCTATTTCTTCATCATCCACTACAAGAAAAATGATCATTTACGGCGCACAATTTACGGCACGCATTGCCTGTGCGCCGTAAATGATACTCTTTTACAGCATGCAATTCTGCGTGCCATAAAAGAGTCGATTTTTGTGTTTTTTACGGCGTGTTTTACCTGCACGCCGTAATTGCAAACGCATTTACGGCACGTATTTTCCTGCGCCGTGAATGGTAACTTAATTACGGCATTCGTTTTTGCATGCCTTAAATGTTAAGTTATTTACGGCATGCATTCTTGTGCGCCGTGAATGAGATCTCAATTACGGCGTTCCTCAGCACGCCGTGAATGTTATTTTATTTACGGCATGCGTTTACGCGCCGTAATTGACAGCTTTTTACCCAGGACGATGTTAAGATTAAAAAAATTTGTACAATCCAGCGGCTGAAAGTCTAACGCCATTAAAAAAGAAACCCTCTTCTCCAAATCCCCCCAAAACTGAACTAAATCCCCGAAACCCTTCCCCCCAAAAATTTCAGTAGATATTCCCTCTCTTTTTTTTTTTCCTCCCAAATCCTTTCCCCCCACATCGGAGCCCCCAGGCCGTCTCCCCCACCTCCTCCTCTTTAAGCCCCGCATCCCACATTGGAACCCCCGCTACCTCCTTTGATGAACCCCCTGGTCGTCTCTCCCAGGCCGGCTCACGACAGTCGTAGCGCCCACCGCCTCCTTCGACGAGCCCCAGACCATCTCCTCCAGCCCGACTCACGTCAGGCGGAGCCCCGCCACCTCATTCGAAGACCCCCCATGCCTCCTTCGACGAGCCCCCAGGCAGTCTCCCCCCAGACCCTCGGACGTCGATCTCCACCGGAGGCCCCAAGGCCGTTGATCTCCACCGGACGCCCAAATCCTCATTGTGGATCAGGTATAAAAAAATTCTATTGTTTATATTTAATTGTTATGCTTTGATTTGCAATTTTATGACCAAAATATGGTAAGATTTTTTTGGTTTCCAATTTTTTTTATAAAAGTTGCTGAAATATGTTAGGTTTTAAGCATTTCTTACAATCAAAAAGAGAAAATTCTGGTGTAACATCGATCTTTGTGGATCATTCGATTCACAACTGTTGTTTATCCAAGAGTTAATTATTTTAGAGTCCAAGGTACGAATTCAAATACTATATTGTTTTATGCCAAGTTGCCAACAAGCTTTTAGCAGCCATACATGCAAAGAAATAGGACAAAGCTTTGATTGTTGGTGGCGGATATATTGGCCTTGAACTTGGTGCAATAATGAAATTAACAATTTTGACTTAACTATGGTGTACCCTGAACCTTGGTGCAGTAAGTTGTTACTCATTTTTAGTAGCTTGTGAAGCTTCGAATCATTATATTTATCAATTATGTTACAACCTTATCAGAAAAGGAAACCAAATTAAAGATAATACTACAAGGTTTCGTACCATCCTTGAAAAGTGGATTTCCAATGTTAATACATGTTTTCTTAGAAGCACATTTGAAAGCCTAATATAAGTTTCGCCTAATAATTGTTTCGTCTATTACTTCTTTCTATGAGGTATATTATGCGAATAAAGGTGTCAAAAAATCAAGGGGACAATTGCTGTGGGATTTGATTCTGATGCAATGGTGACACAAGTTCTTCGGATGTTTTTAACCATGTAGAGTTGAAGGATGTCCTGAAACAACATCTTCTTTTGTGCCTTAAGATGAATTGTTTCCTGAATAATGCCTGTTTTAACTTTTAATTAAATCAGGTTACTGCAGTAAAGTTTAAGGATGGAAGCGTTCTGGATGCCGATATTGTCGTGGTAGGAGTTGGCTGAAAACTGCTTATTACACTTTCTAAAAGGCCAACTCGAAGAAGAAAAAAGTGGAATATAGGTCAGTCAGCTTGGTTTCCTTGTGTATGCATGTTAGTATGTGCTTGGTTTGGTGGGAAGTGAGGGAAAGGATAGGAAAATGAAATCGTTTCATTTAGAAATGAGAAGCCATTTGTATAGGATTATGTTTTATTTAAGTTTCCTTTTCCTCACAATATGTAATTTTTTTTGAGATGTACCATTTTTATCTAGTCTTTGCAGTTTGCATACTTATTTCAGGTGGCTCCTCATGAACGACCCGACCATGATGATGCAGATGATTCTTCATGATTCACTTTAGTTCCATGTGTGATGATCTTAAATATGGACTTGGTTAGATTGTATCAGTTGTACCCCCCATTTTGACAAGATTCAAGTTTTACTATGTTCCATGTTAGGCTTGCAATTCTTATGAAGGTTTCAATTTTTTTGCCAAATACAACATATTTTGTCCTCTTTATGGAGAGATACTTTTTCTTGATTATGGCATTACTTACATTCTCTTAGTCTTTGTGTAAGAATGCTGTTACATTATTTGTTTTCTTGTTACCAGCTGTAACAAGATCCCATGCTCTTTATGGAGAGATACTTTTTCTTGCCAAAGATGCATGTTAATTGAAATTCTTCTTTTGTCGAAGAATATTTACTTTTTCTCTCCCATAGATTCTCTCTTCTTTATCCGTGATCTCTTTAACAGTTAATTTATAACTTTGCAAGATGATATCTTCATAGTATCTTCCTGTATTTTTATTCTAAGTAGTAATTATTGTGGGTATGTTTATTGCTTGTCTTACCATATTATGCTTCTATTTAATGCTTCTTTTCCATATTAGATGACACTCAAGAAGTTGAGCATGACGAAGAATAAATGACGCGAGTGAGAGAATGTATTAACTCTAGGCACATCATCTCCATTGGTCTTGCGGACGTTCTTTTGAATTTCTCAGACATGTCCGTGATAGTAGTAATAATCTCTCTTGAGTTTCTCCAATTCTCATCATTATCGTGTTGCTTGATATGGTTTGATTGCATCTACTGGGGTTGATTTGCAGGCTTTAACTGAAGGTAATGAAAAAACTTGCACTCAGTACTTACTTGAACCAATTTTATGGTTATGGGAATTGCCAAAGACCCCAATCTTTCTTATTGAGAGGCGCTTCTGAATGAAGGACTATTATCCCAAACTGGGAAGGATAGTTACACAAGAAACAAGGTAAAAGTAAAACTGTCTATCTCCTCTAATTTTTTATATGCAATTTTCATGTTGTCTAATACCACACTAAAATAATCAGGAAAGCAATAACATGGCTTGTGATGTAAAGGAAGAGGAGATGCAAGGCCTCCCAAATACTGAGAAAATTAGCAAAAACTCAGATGAGGACTACATGTACTTGAAGGTAATTGAACTTCACTTTCCTTCTTTAAGAACATATGATGTATTAATATGCAGAAGTATATTACGCATTGATCCAATCAAAGAAGAATCTATGTACATACCCAGAATACTTACATAACTGCAGATTAGATATGGTAAATTGTGTCCTTCCCTCTATGTACATACCCAGTACAAACTATGACAATTTCTAGGAAACTAAGATTTAGGTAAACTGGAGAGTATCTAGAATTAAAAAGTGTCTATATAACTATGGAGCAGACTCCATTACTGTTATTGAGATAACATGTTTATCACGGAATCCAGAATACAGCTAAAGGTTTGACAAAAAGAACGAGACATAAAAAAGCACGAGACACACACACACACATATATATTGGTGGTACCTGGGGTTCTTCCAGAGGATGTGTCAAAATCAAGTGTGATGAGATCACAACACTATCTTCCTTGATACTTGGCTCAATAGAATGATGTTGATTAGATACATAACTGCTCCCATATTCCTTTTTCGGACGTGATAAGTCCCTTGCATTTAGCAGTGAGCTCGAAGATGAGATTGGGCGGTTCCCTTCCAGTGACTTTTGGAGGAGCAAACCAAAAGGAAGGGGCCAGATATGTGCAATGGCATAAGGAAGAGGGATGCAAACCACTTCACCTGCACACACATCAGCAGGTGAAACTAAAATTGCAATATACAAATCACAGGAATACCAACAAATAAGTATGTAAATTGTTTAATTAGTGTGAGAGATTTCATAGAGAGAATCATTTTGTAACAGTAATACAGAATCATACATGAATCCAGAAGCTGTTTGAACAGATAATGCTACTTGATAGAACTCAAAGACTGAGTAGAGAAGATATAGTGATATAATAAAAGGGATTGCCAACGATGTCATGGATCGTTATCATGTCAATTCCTTAATGTATACTAACTTGAAGAGCTATAGTTCTTACCAGATGCATTGTATATGGACAAAGTGTCGGTCTGTAAAACACAAAGAAGCGCCTCTGAGATTGCAGCCATTCGGCACCAGCAGGCCTGAATTTTCAGGAACAAATTTCTCAGAAAATCAGTTTGGGAAGAAAATAAACCAAAATATCTCGTTAGGTAAAAGCTAGAGGTACTTAAATGGAAACAGTCTTTATAAGTGAGTCATTTCTGTAATAAGGTTACAAATGTGTATGAATATATACCAACCTATGTTAGAAAATAGGCAAAGATCCATCTATAAAAAAGGGTGGATATAAGAAGGAACATAATAAACAAAACCAAGCGACTGCAAGAAAGTTGCACCCAGGATGCAACTAACAGATGATAACTTTGGAGAATAGTCAACCATATGCAAGTAAAAAGTCCATAAAAGATAATTATTGTTAAAGAAGAAAAGTATGAGAAGAGTACAAGGTTAAGCTCCTTCAAGCTCAAGTAGTTCAAAACTACCTCGAAACAAAAGCTGAATAACTCCAAAATGAAAAATGATTACTGAACCTTGTTTCCCTTATTGTTGTCATATGTGGATTCCAAAACCAAACTTACCTGAAACTTAGATCAAATGATAGATACGCCATGTTTGGGGGTGGGGGTGGGGGTGGGCATGGGGAAGGGGTGTGGATGGGCTTGGATTGTGGTTGTTTATGTCTAAATCTTATGGTCCATGCCATCAGTTTTGGGCAAAACCATTGGTGAAACAACCCTGATTTCAAATGTAAAAAACAAGCTTAAAAGGGTGATGCATTTTATTTTCCATCAGAGACGATCTTTTATATTATTTCTGATATTTTTTAGTTGGATACCATATTCTTGTCTTAGCCTATTAGTGGAGTTGTTCACTGGTAATTATTTTAGACTTTCGCCTAGTTTCATTCATAGTCACTTCGTAATGCAATTGAAAATTTGAAACCAAATAGGAAAAACATGGGATAGCTTCAACCATGGTTAAGCTTAGATTATATAGATTAGAGTTTATATATGGAGAGTATGTTTATTGTCTTCTTGGGAGTAAATTTGAGCTTGATTAGGATTACTTTGCATTCTATGTTGTCCCATTTCACTTCAAACTCTTATTTATTGCTATTGGGTCGTATCTAGATCAAGATTACTGGGTGTTCCTGTAGCACAGGTATCATGCCCATGAACAAATATTCTTCCTTGAAGTATTAGTTCAGACAATAAACAAGGGATTCAATCAATTGGAAGTTTAAATGTGGTCCAATCAAAGGGTGTGTGACAGATTTCTAATTCTTCAATATTTGTTCCTGTGGTCTAGTTATATCAAAAAGAATAAAACACCTGTAGCAGAACTTTCAACAAAGAGGAAGTGTTTTCTTCTGTGTTCTTTTTCTTCGAGCGGTTCCTTATCAGTATTTCCCCCTTTCTTCTTGAAGTTTACTCTCCCTTTCCATATATTCCCTATTTTATTGGAGGTTTGGTTTTGTTGAATTACCTTAAGATTTTCAAGGGTTCACTTGTGTGTGCATTTTGTGCAAAGATTGGTGTGCAGTCCAGTTGGGGACTGATTTCCTGTTTAGTACTTGTAAATAGCAACTGCATTGTCAAATTGCGGAGAGATCTAGATGAGTGCAGTAATATTAGATTAATACAAGATGTAATAGGACTGACTGCTACGTAGTCAGTAATGCAGGAGCAGTGGCTTTGTACTAAGTTCTTATCAGTAGGGTGACCCGTAGTTTAGTTCTGAAATGAGGGGTCCTGCAGGTTGGATGTAGTTGCAGTATAGTCAGGAAAGAATTGAAAGGGCGTTGTAGTAGTGGTAGCCTGCTACTTGCATTGCAGTTGTATTAGATGTTCCTTACAGTACAGTGGGTTGCACACATGTGCAGCAGTACAGTGGGTTAAATTTGGTTTAGTTCTGAAGTGAGACTCATCTTGAATTTATTTATTAAGTCCTTGACAGAAAAATTATCCATCAACAGCTGATTTTTATTTATTTGTGCGTATATTACCAATTTCAATATGGACTGAATGGGACGATTGACTGAGCAATGGTTGTGTTTATGCATACATTAATTTGTGCCCATAATACTCATTTATTTATGTTTATTGTTTCATTGTTGTGTTTATATATACATCAAATTGGATATAATGAACTAAAACACATTTTATGTTTGTGCAGGTTATCAATCAATGAAAATATTTGGATTTTGTGTTTGAAGCTTCACCTCTGCAACCATTTGAGCCAAAATTTGTCATAGAAGATAATTTACATTTTTTTTCCAAAGTAGGACAAATTATGAAACAAGCTCAATTTGTATTGAAATATTGTATTGTTCTTATAATTCAGTACTAAAATACTTTTGTAGTTCATGAAACAATATGGCATGATATTTTGGCATGGCCTTTTGTTTGCTATTAATGTATTTTGGCTATTGAATCCGATTATTTTTATGATATCACGTGTCTGGGTTCTTTTGAATTACGTTTCACTTTTGTAGTTTGATTGGAATTATATGCCAGTGATCAACTATTTCTTTAACTTATGTTTGTTATATTATATACTTTGTTTACCATTGATATCCTTGCTTAAATAAATTGGCCGGATTGGTATGGAAATAATAATAATAATAATAATAATAATTATTATTAGATAAAAAATTCATAAAATATTATTTACAACATGCTACATATGTCATAAATGGTAAATATCAAAAATATCTTTTACGACATCAAAATATATGCTATATTTGATCATGTGCGAATAACTATTACGGTGTGCATCTATACGCCGTATTTGATCCAACGCGAATATCTATTACGACGCACATATGTATGCCGTGAAAGAGCAATTACGGCACACGAAATATGCCGTAAATGGTTGTCGAAATTCAGTAAAAAATATCTATTATGGCACACACATGTATGCCATGAAAGAGCAATTACGGCACACAAAATATGCCGTAAATGGTCGTCGAGATTCTGTAAAAAAGACATTTACGGCGTTAATATGTTTACATTTACGGCATTCAGAATGCGCCGTAAATAGTAGGCTCATTTACGCATGAGCTTTTACGGCACCAAAATGTATGCCATAAAAGATCATTTACGGCACGTTTCGCGTGCCGTAAATGATCGGTATTCTTGTAGTGATCGTCCGACTCATTGTCGTCGGAGCTATCCTTGGAGTAGGACTTTATAACTTTGAGAGCAAGAGACTTCTCCTTCTCTTTGGCCTTCTCCTTCTCTTGTATGGAGGATTCCTCTTGATCCTTCATATCGAGTTCATGAGTCATTAGCTTACCCATGAGGGTCTCAAGGTTCATGACTGTCAGGTCGTTCCCCTCAATGATTGCGGTAGCTTTAGGACTCCATACTTTTGTCAATCCTCTAAGAATTTTTTTGATATTTTCATGAGCAGGATATTCCTTACCAAGAGAAGAGAGAGGATTAATAATATCACCAAAACGAGTAAACATGCAAGTAATAGATTCATCATGCTTCATCTTAAATGACTCATATTCTTGCGTGAGTCTACTAATCTTGGATTCCTTCACTTGTGAAGTACCCTCGTGTGTGACTTCAAGTAACTTCCAAATCTCATTGGAAGTCTTGCAAGTAGAGATTCTATTGAATTTACTACTATCGAGAGCACAATAAAGAGCGTTCATAGCCTTGGCATCTCGACTAGCAAGCTTCTTGGTGTTTTCAGTAAGTGTGTCCCTGAGGGTGTCAGATGTAATATCCTCAATAACTCTGGAAGGAGTAGGGAGACCATTTATCACACAATCCCATAAATCGAAATCTATGGACTTCAGATAAATACTCATCCTAATCTTTCAGTAGTTATAGTTGGTTCCATCAAATAGGGGAGGCCTATTTGTGGAGTGTCCCTCATTGTGGAAGGTGTTGATACTAGGGTTAGTGGCCATGGATCACTCAAAGGGTGTAAATCTAAATCAAGAGAACAAAGCTCTGATACCAATTGTAGAACCCTAGAGGGGGGGGGGGTTGAATAGGGAAATAAAATATAACTGATCACAAGAAGCAATATATGACAAATAAAAAGAGAGAGTAGGAAGATCAAACACAAGATGTATCCTGGTATGCTCGCTTGAGGCAATCCAGTCCCGGAACTCTCTCCGGCTTAAATCCACTATTTAATCAAATAGTACACACGAGTTTGGATCCGAAGAACTCGCCAACTTCAACACGAGTTTGGATTCGAAGACTCGCCAACTTCAACACACGAGTTTTCTTACGAAGGCTCGCCAACTTCAAACAGATGAGAAGAGAACTTGTTGATCTTCTAACACGTGAAGATAGAAAATTACAACTCGTAAATACTCTAGCACTTTGGAAGATGATGACAATTGAAGATTGAGTAGAGTAGTAATGGTGAAGCTCTTTTGTGGTTTAGGAAATTTAAAGCTTGGAAGAGGTAGCCTTTATGAGGAGAGACTAAAGCCCCTTTTATACAAATCTAAAGTCATAAAGGGCATTCAACCATCAACCGGATTATCCGCCGGATTTCAACGAAAATCCGTCGGATTATCCGGTCAATAGTAACGGTCATAAAAAGAGCCGTTAGATGCATTAAATGAAGCTGCCAGCTGCCGTTGGATTTGAATTCGAAAGTTGCAAATAAGTCAAGCGGATTATCCGTCGGATTTCAGCGAAAGTCCGGCGGATGGTCCGAACTTCTGCTCACAAACTTGCTGTGAGAGGTTCGGATTATCCGCCGAATTTCAGCGAAAGTCCGGCGGATGATCCGAACTTCTGCTCACAAACTTGCTGTGAGAGGTTCGGATTATCCGCAGGATTTCCGCGAATGTCCGTCGGATAATCCGAACAGCTGCTCACTAACTTGCTGTGAGCGATCGGATTATCCGGCGGATTTATCCGGAAATCCGTCGAATTTTCCGTCTCCTCTGAGAGACGTTTACTTCACCATTTCTATCTTTATGCTAGTCATCCTAGCAAAGTGCGTACAAAGATTCCTAGACATTTACAGACTCAGGAAAAGAACAGGGATAAGAACCGTCTTCTTTGTAGTCTTCAAGCTGGATCTTTTTGCATGGTCTGGTTCATAGCTTTTGCATTTCTCTTTGTTGTAGTATATCATCATCTTGATAATTGAGAATTGCAGGGCTCCATGGTCTTTGATAAGCTTCATAGAATTTGCATGGAGATTCTTTTCTTCTATTCTTGTCTTTTTGGAAGTGCCTGTGAAAAGTACAAACTAAAGACGTACAAGGGATATTGTGAACAATGTATCAAAATTGATGTGCCAACAGGATTGACAGCTCTGACATAAAGTAGAAATGATGACCCTCGACGTGCTCCTAGAGAGACGAGGAAACTCTTTACAGCTGGCACGATCCATTTTCAAAACTCTTTACGCGGCTCAGTTGCAAGGACGTCTATGCGGCTCAGTTGCAAGGGTCTCTATGCGGCTCAGTTGCAAGGGCCTTCATGCGGCTCAGTTGCAAGGGCCTCCATGCGGCCCAGAATAAAGGACGTCCATGCGGCTCAAATTAAAGGACGTCCATGTGGCTCAAATTAAAGGACGTCCATGCGGCTGAAATTAAAGGACGTCCATGCGGTTCAGAGTGAAGGACTCCCATGCGGTTCGGTTAAAGGCCATACCCATGCGGCTCAACTATGACAGTCTTCCATGCGGCTCGCAACAGTTGGGACACATGGCAGGAATTAATTAAATCCCAACAATTCAGATTTGTGGCAATCAACATAACAGGCAGTTGGGACACGTGGCAAGAGATTGACCAAGATTTATTCACAAATCATCACGATGCAGATTTGTTGCAATCAACATTAATTGTCCATGTAAATTTGGTACAATCAACATTAACTGCCCAGATTTGTTACAATCAATATTGACGGCTCAGATCAATTTCCAACAAACAAGATCAAGGCAAATCATAACCAATCCTTAACCGCCCACTTTTCAAGGAGCAATTATTGCAAACCCTACTTATCACATTCCACTCCTATAAATAGCAAGGTACCATTCCTTGCAAAGAAGAGGGCAACAGAGGACGAGCACAGAGAGAAAAAAGACACAGAGGTACGCACAAAGAGAGCGACGACGCACAGAAGAATCTCCCCACGCATCCTGAGAGCATTTCTTCATCAGTGCCAAGGCTACGTCCGATCGTCCAAGGAGTAAGGCAGAGTTGATAGCACTCTCCCGAGCCTCTACCGTCACCCCCCAAAAAAACTAAACAATTGTACTTAGATTGCTGTACCTAGGTTTTCGTCCCTAGGCTTTCTTTGTACGAGCGAGTTTGAGTTGTGAAGTAAAAGTCCAGTCCTCCCATAAAACTGTTCTGTTCTTTTATAATCAATGGCAAATACGATGACGACTCTGCTGGGGACTAACTTCTCCACGGCTGAGGAGTTGGTGATGCAATCGGACGCAGCCAAACTTGGTTCCACTCAACAGATGCTGGTCGTCCGCTTCGACCAGCAGGCATTTGAAGAAATGCTCTCCGATGGGAGCGCTGGCCCGGTCCAGAATCAAGCCCGCACGAAGAAGGCTCGCAGGGAGTGGAGGCCCAAATCAGTTGCTCCTTTCCAAGCTCTGGAAGAAATGCTCCCTACTACCCAAAATGGCGGGGAAGACTCTCATGCGGCTCCACTTCAGACCATAGAGGACTCTGCTGTCCCCAAGTTCGGCAGAGAAAAACACTACGATGCTGGACTTGCAGGGGCAAAGAGAAACTCTGTGCGGTCCAAGAAGAAGCCGCATAAATACGCCAACCACATGAAGACTCATGCGGCCACAGAAGCCAGCCGCAGGCAGAAGGCTCATGCGGCCAAGACTTCTAGCCGCATGAAGGAGGCTCATGCGGCCAAGACTTCTAGCCGCATGAAGGAGGCTCATGCGGCCACGACTGCCAGCCGCATGCAGACTCTTTATGCGGCCACCGCTTCTAGCCGCATACGGAAGGTTCATGCGGCCACACATGCCAGCCGCATGCTGACAGCCTGCATGGCCACCAATCCCAGCCGTATACCATCTGCTCCATACGGCTCACGGTCAGTCTTTGACCGCCTCTCATGCGGTCCTGACCTTAGAGGCTCTCAGGAGGTTGTGCCAAACTCTGTGACGCACCACTTGGACCCTTCATACTATGCACTCTCGAATGCTAGAGGAAAGAAGTCTAGGACAGTGCGGGCTCGTCGAGCTCAGTCAGCTGTCCCAACTTCTGACTATCAGGGCATCTAGCTGACTATTACGCAGGCCCCTGATGGAAAGTTGTATAAAACTATCCGTGTCCAGCCCCCGACGGCCAACGAACGGGATAGTTACCAAGAATCTCCCAACAACGATCAGGGGCAAGTACTCATACTACCCCCACATCGGGGAGCAGGTAGGATGCCAACACACTCATGTGCTCAGGACTCCCGGGCCCACAAAACGAGTGACTTGTACAACGTGATTCTTCACAAACGCAAAGAAAGAGATAAAAACTTGGTGTGCAGAGAGTCCTTTCATGGACATCACTACACTCAAGTCATTGTCAACTGCTGCTGCAACAAAGCGGCCACACAAGAAGACCGACGATCCGTCTTCCAACGACTGCAACACCCAAGCTCAGAAGACGAAGCATTTCTCGTCGCCTCCTGCAATTCTGCTCAGAAGATCCCTGGCGACGGGAAAAGGAAGAAAATAAATATCTCCACCCCGAAAATCTCAACTAAGAAACTCTCTTCTAAGCGGTTGTCCACGACCGTTACAGGAGGAGTTTTCCAAGGTACTCGCTCAAAGACGAAATCTGCCACACTTGGAGATTCGTCGTCCACATTTCTGGGAGGCGCTGGAGCCGGGGGTAGCACTCCTTCGAGCATCTATGAGAACCCGATGTTCCAAGAAGATAATCCAGGGGAAACAGTTCCCCCAACAGATGCAGCAGGTTCCGACGTCCCCGAGGACGTCCATAACTCTCAAGACGAGGCAAGCTCTGAAGCTGGGGGTACCACTCCTTCTGAGTCCGAACCAAGGGAGAACATTCCCACAAACCCTGATGACTTCTCTGTACAAGGGTATGACTCAGCGGGCACGTCCTCAACCGTTCCTTCTATCTCTCCTCATGTGAGGACGGTATTCATGACGGACAGCAACTAAGACGGTCCCAGTGATCGCCAACGCATCGACACTCTGGAGGCCATACAGCATGCCTTGGTCAAGTCCGTGGACGAGATCAAAGCGGCCCTTCCAACTCTGCAAGGAAGGATGCCTGGCCAAATAAGCTTGGGTCCCGCGGTCAATGCGGATTTAAACTCGGCTGCACCAAACCCGGGCGACAATCCTCCGACAACATCGGCTCCCACTGCTGCAGACGAGGCCAGGGAGGCAAGACGAGAGGTCCAAGAGCTCCGGGCCATGTTCCACGCCCGAGAAACTTGCCAGGACCTCAGGATACGACAACCATGTCCGGCTGCATGGAGAGATGTTCCCTTCCCACCAAGATATAAACCATTCAACATCAATCCATATGATGGGAAGACATCTGCAAGCAGGTACATCACCTACTTCGAAGTCACAACCGACCATCTGTCTCATGACGATGCCATCCTTACGCGGTTGTTCATTGGAGCGTTGGAAGGGGTCGCCTTCGACTGGTACCGTAACTTGTTAAACAACTGCATCCATTCCTTCGCCGGCTTCAAATGTATGTTTTTGGAGAGGTTCTACAAAGTAGGACAAGATGTGACAATGTCAACACTCATGGACGTTGTCCAGGGAGAGAAGGAGCTGACAAGAAACTATATTGAGCGATTTCGCCAAACCGCGATGAAGTTACCTTCCGGTAACCCTGATTCCTCCTTAATTGAAATTTGCCAAAAGAGGCTGCTCCCCACAATCACCCTGGGAGAGAGTCAATTCAAGGATTGGAAGACGTTCATCATCAGTGCCTCTGGCGTAGAAGACAAGTTGAAGAAAGCTCGCCAATTGGGACTGCACATCTCGGAGGGAGAGGATAAGGGTAAATGCCCTACTGCCAACAACAACAACGGCGGTAATTCCTCCAGCAACCGAGTCAAAAAAGGCAAGCAGGCTATGGTAGCCGACATAGCCCAGAAGCCTGAACCAAATCCGGCAGAAAAACAGTGGCCTCAGATGACTTACTCCTTCGAGGACGACCATGTCAAGCCCATCTTGGACATGCTCATACAAGGAGGTCGAATTCAGCTCCCTCCTCCAAGGCGTGAACCTCATCCTACAGAAATAGAGAGCCCCAAGTACTGCCACTACCATCGCTATGTCCATCATGCTACACAAGACTCCTACCAACTGAAGCGATACATCCAGCATCTTATCGATTCTAAGGCATTGGCCATTGATTTCGAAGAGGTGACCGTAGCAGCCAACATGGTGTCAGTACAATTCGACAGCTTTTCTCCGACAAAGACTCACGATGGAGTAGTACCCGTCCCCAGAGCAAAGATAGGAGGTCGCTAACCTTCCACCTCTCCGAGACCAGGCTGCTGGTCTAGTGCCCCTTACCACATCACGAGGGGAGGTCATGTGGGTCCATCTTGACTTGGTACATGAAATGACTCAGTCTGCACCACCCTCCACTAGCAAGAAGAAGAGCGGGAAAGTCAAATCATGTCGCACAATCTTGGCAGAGGTCGAAGAAGCTATGGCTGTTGTTACCCGATCCGGTGCACAAACTCAACCTCCACCGGGTAACTCGGCTGAAGATCATTAGCCGGCAGCTGCTGATGCTCCAGGACCTTCTCAGCCTTCAACGACCGACAAGCCTTGTCCAAAGGAGACTCGCTTTGACAAACCGCTCTGAAGAGAGACGCCTCATGGGCTAGAGTGGCCCTACAACTTTGACATCTTGGCACAATTGGCCAACATACCGGCCAAATTATCGCTATACGAGCTCCTGAGACTCTCCAAAGATGTTCGCGTCGCACTGAGCAAGGCACTCCAGAATGTCGACGCATATCTAGCTCAGTCCAATCTCACTGGGGAGAGCTCGCCTGCAGATCTTCAAGACAGCGCTTGCACAAGTGCAATGCCCAACATTGTCTTCACTCCGCAGGATATGCTTATCAAGACCAACCTGCACGATCGCCCTCTGTATTATACTGGATACGTTGGCGACATCAAGGTGGATCGGATGCATATTGATCCCGGTTCTTCCATAAGCATTATCCCAAAGAGCCTGCTACACCATCTGTGCATCCCAATGCATCGCCTGACACCGACAAGCACTGCCATCAGTGGTTTTAATTCAGGCAGAAGCTATCCGATCGGGAAGATTCGCCTGAAGTGCCAAATCGGCAACCTTCAGTCAGAAGTGACATGTTATATCATAGATACGGACATGTCCTATAATATTCTCCTGGGGCGTCCTTGGATACACGATTACATGATCGTGCCTTCCACACTGCACCAGTGCTTCAAGTACGTCGATAAGCGCGACTTCGTAAGGACAGAATTTGTTGACATTGAGCCATTTAAAGGGGTCGAATCCTACTACTCTGACTCATGCTTGTACGAGAAGTCGAAAAGGCACCTTATCGAAGAAGATACTCAAGCTCCAACTGAGGCGGCAACTGGATCGGAAGAACCTCTGACGATCCACCTCCAAGCCTGCAAACTTGGCAGAACTGCACCACTTACAGCCACTCTGCGTAAGGATGCAATCAGCCTCTCTGCACAGGAGGAGGAGATGATAATCCGGCTGCCAAGGTCTGGCCAAGCGCCAAGACCCATGACAGAGCCACTGACAATCAGACTGTCTAGAGCTAACCAGCAACAAACAGAGGAGCTCAATCCCTCTATCAAGCCGATGACAATTCGTCTTCCCAGAATGAATCGGCAGCCGAGCGCTGAGTCGGGGACTGCTAGCCAACCGACAATTCCCTGCCCAGCTCCGAGCACCAAACTGGGTGTTACTAGTACGCCAATGACTCCACGTTCTGCTCCGTCTATGGAGCCCCTGACGATTAAGCTGCCTAAGTCATCCTCTCAGTCTTTATTGACACAGGGGGTGGCTGAAGAAGAGTCAGAGCTGGCCAAGTATGTGGCTGCTCACACTGATGTTCCATCCGCAAATGATGTAATCCCACTAGAAAAGATACCTTACTTCATCAATAAAGGGCTATCTTTGAACTACCTCGAGCTTAATAAGCTTTGTACAATATATGCTATAGAACACGGTATAGGCACCCACCTACACACACAGGTGACTAATGTCTATACTGCAAACCAACTTACTCCAGTGGAAGACGCTTACTGCATAATCAAGGGAGAGGATCATCCAATCATCTTCGGCCTAAAAAATAATCCACAACCCTTCAGGATAGAAGAAGTTGATCTCGAACTCGACATCGGGAGACTGCCCCTTTATCTGTATAGTTCCCGATCCAAGTACCTCATACAAAAATAAGGGTATGATCTGGAAACTACGCCAGGCTTGAACTACGGCTCTGGACGGCAATTACCCTTACAATTGTCGGTCCCGACTGGGAAACCATGAGATTACTACAACAAAACCAGATGTGGGCTAGGTTATGTTACACCGGCAACGACCCCTGAAAGCTCAGACGAGGAATGCGACTGGCATTCACACTCAACCGGATCACCATCTTCCGATTCGGATGTCAGCATCGGGGACGTATTCAGGCAAGTCTTGTCCGTCAATATGGCATTCGCCGACGCCTATGAAGAAGATGAAGACATTCCTGAACTTCTTGAATTGGAACCATGGGCACAACGGCTAGATGCACAATGGGAGAAGCGGTTCGAACAAAGAGAGCCTTCCACCGAAGACGAGGTTGTGCAAGTTGATCTCGGTGATGAGTCCTCTCCAAAGCCCATCTTCGTTAGCAAGAATCTGACAGACAAAGAGCAGGAATCGCTACTGCAACTCGTCAGAGAATACATTAACGTGTTCGCCTGGAGCTACAAAGACATGCCAGGACTGAACCCTGAGGTTGTACTTCACAAACTCAACATTCGTCCGGACGCAAAACCGGTCAAGCAACATCAACGACGGTTCCGCTACGACATCATGAATGCCATTGAAGCTGAGGTCAACAAACTGATAGCTAGCGCTTCATCCGCGAGAAACAATATCCAGACTGGGTAGCCAATATAGTACCAGTCCTAAAAAAGAACGAGAAGATCCAAATCTGCATCGACTTCCGGAACCTGAATGAGGCGTGTCCTAAGGATGAGTTCCCCCTCCCTATCATAGACATCATGATTGACAACACCTGCGGCTTCGAGCGTATGTCATTCATGGATGGTTTTTCGGGGTACAACCAAATCAAGATGTTCCCTGATGATGAAAAGCATACATCCTTTCAAACACCAATTGGCACATACTGCTACACAGTCATGCCTTTCGGTTTAAAGAATGCTGGCGCCACCTATCAAAGAGCTATGAGCGTCATCTTTAGAGACCACTTGCGCAAGACAGTGGAATGCTACGTCGACGATATCGCCGTCAAGAGCCGCTCTGAGGAAGATCATCTGCAGGATCTGAGGACAGTGTTCGACCTGATACGAGCGCACAATTTGAAGATGAATCTTACAAAATCCTTCTTGGGCGTATCCAGCGGGAAGTTCTTGGGTTTCATCATTACTTCCCAGGGTATCCACATAGACCCTGAGAAGACGAAGGCAATCATGGAGATGGATCCCCCGAGAAATCTTCGTGAACTCCGAGGCCTTCAAGGGAGGCTAGCCTACATCAGGAGGTTCATCTCTAACCTCTCCGGACGATGTCAACCATTCACCCACCTCATGAAGAAGGGCGTTTCATTCATATGCACTACAACAAAAAACCCTTTTAATGACGGCTAAAAAGCGTCATTAATGACGAACCATGACGCTTTTTTTTCTTCTACAGCAACCGTTATAAAAACGGGTGTTATAAATATTTTTTAAAAGCGTCATAAAATAACCGTCATGAATAGTTTCTATAAAAGCGTTATGAATAGTTAATATATAGTGCACAATTCAGAACAATTTTAAAACGTCATGAATAGATAATATGTATAGGCTCAATGCAGCACATTTATAACACTTTATACTATTCAAATTAACATATTTATAATACTCTATACTGCACAGTATATATTACATTCCAAAAACTTAATATTATATATCACCATCTTTATTACATTTCTCAAAATAGAGTACATATCAACATCTTCATTACATTCTCAAAATAGAATATCCAAATACATATATACATTTACAACTACCAAAATTGTCTACATCAAAACTTGGCCACATCAAAACTGTCCACAGAACATGTAGCAAAACCCTGAAAAAGATAAAAACAAGGTTAAATATACTTTGTAATATAATGTAAAAATTGCAAGAAACAAAGACTTGTACACATTTTTCAAACTTTAAAAGGAGAAGAGGACCTGCAAATTAAGAGAGGCATATTAACAAAATACTTAGTTTATAACAAGCAACAACAACATTCGAATATCATAAACAAAAAAAAGAGGATTAGCGTAATCAAAGAAATATTGCTTGCAAATGAACTATTGTACTGCACTAGTATTATGTACCTGAACAATCGCAATATGCAAGAGAGTTCCACGCAGTCCGACAACCACACTGGCAAAACGAATAGGTAAGGTTGCACGATTTACTACAGGGAACCACATTCACATCTATGACACAAAGACGAAGGGCAAAAGGCAATGACATCCCCACATATTTCACATAAATATATGCAAAATAGGACAGATAGGCAAAAGTCAAGTTATCCTACTCAAGAAGCAGGACAATGCAGTTAGTTCAATACTGAACACAAAATAGGACAGATAGAATGAAAAGGGGGGGTTCTGAATTAATATGGCATAAGACCTGCGTATTCATAGTGAATGCAGAACAAGGGGTATTGGACTGAACAATATTCCTATGTCTAAACTAAAGGTAATGGGAGTATCATTGATACTCAACAAAAGTCTGATCATACATAATGTGGATTGGAAATAATTAGCTTAAACCAAAGGAGATATGGACAGATACTATCCTAAGGTATCAGGACATATCCTGAATGATGCAGGGAACATTTTCCCTAGACTGAACAAATGAGCAATGGCAGTTGAATCAAAATAGGCATTAAGGTAGATAGATACTCCATCACTTGGATTCTGAACTTATAAAGTCTGAACCACCATGTTCAGTTGTAAAATGGACTGAACCACTAGGTAGCAGGACAACCATTGGACTGAACAAGTTTGCAAATGTACTAATAGGATATGGCTAAAAGATAAGGTTAGGAAAAACATCACAATGAAAAGGCAGGACAGTATAAGCTCGCCTGGTCATATGGCATAGTTGATGCCTGTATCAAATAGGAAACTATAATGAAGTGGTATACTGCTATAAATCTTAAATGTGGGACAGAACCAAAATAAGGTATCTGAATAAGGAAATAGACAGAACATAATAGACTCAGATGACTGAACAATCAATTTGCAAACAGTGGACCAACATGTGGGGTGAATGGGAAGAAAACATGGTATGGAGGGTTCTGATACTAAGTTTGAATCCTATATGCAGGTCATTACCACATATCTGATACTCAAGGTCTGAACTTAAAATTTGTAGGGGACAGGACAGTGAGGTTAAAGCAGTGGATGGCCTCAACTATGGTGGACAGAATAGTGGTGTCTGATACTCACAGGCAGTGAGAAAGTTGGGCCAGGTTAGGACATCAAGGTGTAATGGTCTGAAGTTGTTTCAAGATGAACTTCAAGAACAGAACATTACAAACGTAATGAACAAGGATTTAAGATGGACAGGACATCTCATAGGCAGTGGACTATATGGCCAATCCCTCATACCAGTCATGGACTGCTCGAGGGTGGATGCAGGGGTCAAAACAAATCAAAGGACTGCACAACACAGACTCTGAACAGAGAATGGAACAAAATGATGGGTAGAACAATGTCCATTGATTGGTTATGTTCAGGTTTAAACTGTGACAGAACAATTATACAATTCATGGCAGACATCCAAAGATATTCAAGGCTGTACACTGAATGTGGTGTGGGCAGTATAAGAAGAGATGTAGGGACTATCAAATGGAAGATAGGCAGAACAAAATTATGCAGGGAAATAGAACAATAGTCTAGTGGGCAGATGTTCTATAAATGGGGGTGACTGAAACTTGAGTTCAGTAGCTGAACAGATGCCTTCCACACCTGGTTGGTTCATTATTATGTTGATAAAGTATCAACTGCTTGCAGATTAAGTTCATAGCGAGCTTGGATATAGAAATGAGACAAAAATGTTGCAGAAGCCATAGTGTAATGAGACAATTATTATGTTGATAAAGTAATGAGACAAAAATGTTTGGATGGAAAGAAACCTCGTAGCAAAAAGATCTACAGCTAGCAAATGAATCCAAGCAGAAGCCACAGTCATTTCATTTGAGAACATTTTCAGTATACCTGATAGCTGCAGAAGACATCAAGACAGATGATTAAGAATATATGACAAGTGGAAGTGGAAAAATCAAGATAATGGAGATAAATAGTCAAAATAAAAATGATAAAAAAATAGACCTAGCTACAATCAGTTAGGAGGCAAAAAAAAATATGGCAATGCTAATTCTTATACAGGCCAGCAAAACTAAATTTACTCATAATCTACATCCAAAAACATAAAGAGGCTTCTTGTCTGGTTTGAAGAATCCAGATCTGCTGAACTTAATTCACAAGTCATTTGAGTGAAGAGAAACAAACCTCGGGTAACCAATATTTACTTGCAAACATTGCCTGCATTGTCTCAGGAGTCCAAGATAGATATAGAAGGTATCCATAAAGCATCCCAAGCAAAACATATGGTATACAAGTCTCCATAGTTCTCTTAGTCTGTATGATAGATGATAGGAAAAATAAACACAATATCAGTAGGAGTAAACACTTATGAAGCGTCCTTTTAATTTTTCGTCTAGAGATCTATACAGCCAAGTAAATAAGAATCACTATGAACCAGAATTACCACTTCAGCCTTAGGAGCAAGAACCATCAAAGTGTAGAATGGAAGAACAGCTACTGTACCCAAAGTGAAAGCATTGCTGGCAATTTGAGAACTTGTAAGCCCTGCAGTGAGACAATTTTTCAGAACATATAGACAGGATTAGAGAAGAAAAGAGATTGAATGCAGCAACATTATGAATTCATATCCTTCTGTTCCCTTATTAGTTATAAGCTTTATAGAAGCCCTTCGCACGTTTGATAAAAATATGAGATATATTTTTCATATTTTCTCAACAATTAGCAAGACATGAAAAAACAATTTCGGATGGATTTATTTCTTAGACAGCTAATAATTTACCCAGTAGTGTGAAAAGTTGAAATGATGGCTAATGTACCTCCACTTCCAGAACTCAACTAATAATACCTTTCCTACAATTAAAATCATTTAGTTCAAGTAAAAAAGCAAGTACCACATATCGTTCTCTTCAAGTAAAAGCAACTATCCTGTAATGGTTGTCACTAGATTTGTTCCAAAGCTCTATTGTGTCCTTATATGTATCAAAGACAACACAGACTCCAAAATTACACAAAATCGGTACCATGCCCACATTGCCATGCCACATTTGCATCTATGAATAAAAAATATATTGCAATTGTAGAAATAGTGTTATACCTCTATCGACCAAGATGGGATCGGAGAAGTATCCACATATCAAGCACCGAAAGATGGCCTCTTTAACCTCCGGTATGATCGAGCTGCACCTAATAATCATCCCCTTCACATTGCCATGCCATATTTGCATCTGTGAATAAAAAATATATTGCAATTGTAGAAATAGTGTTATACCTCTATCGACTAACTAAATATTAAAAAGATGATGTTGATGGTGCTATAACTTGGATATATTAAAAACTTTAGGTCCGGGCACAAGACTAACTAAATATTCACTTGAGCATTCAATATGGCAGTACAGTTCGATATCCCTATCTAAAAAAAATACTTAATTGCAAATCAAACATCAGGTTGATTTTTCACATATGACATTTGAAAGATAGCCAAGAGAATAATAGTGCAAGTTCTCTATTAGTTCATGATATCAGCTAGCACAAATTGTTGAGTTTATGTTAAAACGGTGAAATAAAAAATGAACATGAAGACCATTTCTCTAGTTTACTGATCGTCTTTACCATATAAAATTGCAGCAGGTGAAGTTTTGTAATATTGCATTCAACATGCTAAGTTTGGATGCATTTTGATATAGATCAAAACATAAATCGTTCTCATTCAATATCTCTATTTCTTACGACCTTTCCAATCTAAATATCAACCCAGTTTCAACTACTTACTAATCTTTCATACAATCAATTAATCAAACACTTGAAACGCACCATCGCCGCAGCAGCACGCTAACAAAACCCAAACAACCAAAATGAAGTGGACTGACCATGGGGCGGAGGATCACTCACAGGTTGCAGCCGCAGAAGAGGAAGAAGCAGCAGAGCATGGAAACCAAGGCTACGGACTCGAGAGCGGTGACCGCGGCCCACAGCACGGTGTCCACCGCAGAGGAGAAGCCGAGGTCGAGGGGGGGCCAGTAGAGAGACGACGGGAGGATCCATCTCGGCGGCGTAAGCCTCGCGAAGGAGAAGTCGAGCTCCATGCCTCGCGACGGGAGGGCCCATCTTGGCGGCATGGACGCGGCAGTCACACCGGAAGCAGAGGAAGGCGGAGTCGGCGTCGCAGTAGAGGGAGGCTTCTTCTCCGCAGAGCTCACAGTAGAGGGAGGCTTCTTCTCTGCAGAGCTCGCAGTGATTTCTGCTCGGACACGATTTCTTATCTTTCTTTTCTCAAAACCCTAACCCTAATTTTTTTTTTGGATGGAGAAAGGAAGAAAAAGAGTTGAAGTCTGTTGAGGAGAGAGGCGACGAATGGTATGAACATATTAATAAGTTTGCAAAATATTACAAGTTTGCCACCGCTCTAAAATATTAATGACGCTTTGTTTTATAAACGTTATAAAAAGCCCAGAATTAGCCCAAACCGTCATAGAAAAAAGGTATTTTTCAACTTAATAACGCTTATGTATCAGCCGTCATTAAAACTCCTTGTCGAGCGTCATTAAAAAGGATTTTTTGTTGTAGTGATGGGATGAGGAATGCCAGCGCGCCTTCGACAGCATCAAAGAATATCTGTCGAACCCTCCGGTCCTGGTAGCCCCGATGGCAGGAAGGCCATTCCTGCTCTATGTGCGAGCGATGGAACATTCTCTCGGTGCTCTGCTAGCATAAAAAAATGATGCAGGCCATGAGCAGGCTATATACTACCTCAGTCAAAAGATGATGGGGCCAGAGTACAGATACACTGCCGTAGAAAAGGAATGCCTTGCTCTATTGTTCGCCATTCAGAAGACACGACACTACGTCACGGGACAGGCCATACACGTGATATCACGAGTTAACCCTCTCAGGGTCCTCATGACCAAACCAGGGGCACTCAGCTCTCTTCTTGCTACCTGGGCAATATTATTGTCTCCATATCACATGATCTTCGTCCCACAGAAGGCTGTTAAAGGTCAAGCTCTGGCAGACTTTTTAGCAGCCCATCCAGGCTCGGAGACAACCAGAATATACGAAGAGATACCAGACGAGGTCGCCAATTCAAATGCGGTCTCCCATGATGCCATCTGGTGAATGTTCTTCGTCGACGCTTCGAGAACTGGGCCCAAGGGCAACATCGTCGCTAGAGTCGGAGTAGTATTGATTTCTCCTTCCGGACTGGTGATCAATCGGGCTTACTCTCTCATGGAGCCCTGTTCAAACAATGTGGTCGAATATAACGCTTTGGTCATTAGTCTCCGACTTACGAAGGAGCTGGGGGTAGAGCACCTCGAAGCATATGGCGATTCACAGCTAATCATTAACCAGATTCGGAGTTTATACGAAGTTCGTCATGAAGACATGATCTCCTATCACCAAATAGAAATTGACATTATCTAATCCTTGGAAGGGTTCTTCATAGAACACGTTCCCAGGCTCCAGAACATTGAAGCCGATGCCCTAGCAGGTCTTGCCGCTTCCTTAACGGTTACGAACCATGCTCACCACTTGGTTGACGTAATAGGCCGTGAATTGGTCTGTCCCAAGAATAATGTTCAATGTGTTGAGAGTTACTCCGCTCTGACAGTCGATGAAGCACCAGACTGGAGACAACCATTCATCGACTTTGTAGTCTACGACATCCTGCCAGAGAATTCGAAGGAAGCCACTTCTATCAGAAGACGTTTCCTCAGATTCTTTTACGATACAGAGACGAAAATGCTGTATCGGCGATCATACGATGGATTACTGCTTCGGTGTCTGTCAAATACAGAAGCCAAGGAAGCTGTACGCGAAGCTCACGACGGCGTCTGCGGGGCCCGTCAGCCTGGCCCAAAATTGCAAGACTGCCTTCGCCTGGCCCACGATGGTTGCAGATGCAATAGACTATGCAAGAAAGTGCAAAGCCTGCCAAGTCCATACAGATTTCATCCATCAACCATCCGAGCTCCTACATCCGATGGTGGCATCCTGGCCATTCGAAGCATGGGGAATGGATATCATTGGTCCGATCACTCCACCTTCGTCGCGAGGGCACCGCTTCATACTCGCAATTACAGATTACTTCTCTAAATGGGCGGAAGCTGTTCCGCTTACAGAAGTGAAGACATCAAACGTGATCAGCTTCCTCAAGCATCACGTGATCTACCGCTATGGACTGCCTCGAAGGATCATCCACGACAATGGTCCGCAGTTCGCAAGCCACGCCTTCTATCGATTCTGCGACAAACACCGAATCCAGAATATTGCTTCAACGTCGTACAATTCGGCAGCGAATGGGTTGGCAGAAGCATTCAATAAAACTATAATCAAGCTGCTCAAGAAGTTCGTGTCTTCCAACAAACGCGACTGGAATGAAAAGCTCGACGAATGCTTATGGGCCTACCGTACTACAGTACGGACGGCCACCGGGAACACACCATTCTCTCTACTATATAGGAGTGAGGCAGTTCTCCCACTGGAGACTCAAATCCCCTCGCTCCGTGTCACCCTTACCTATCAACTAACGACGGATGATAATCATCACCGTCGGTTACAATAGTTGGAGGCTCTGGATGAGAAGCGTTTGTTAGCTCAACAACGAATCGAGCTGTACCAAGCACGTATCTCGGGAGCTTTTAACAAGAAGGTTAAAATCAGAACATTCTAAGTAGGCGATCTCGTTCTGGCAGTTTGGAGACCGATGGTTATGACTCACAAAACCGTCGGCAAATTCCAGCCAAAGTGGGAAGGCCCATTTGTCATCGAGGCTGTATTCTCCAATGGTGCTTACCGCCTCGCAAAACAAAATGGAGACTTGCTCATGTTGTCCATCAACGCCAAGTTCCTGAAGAAGTATTATGTCTGAAATGACATCCTCCAAATCTTCCAGATTGTTGAGTTATGTACCCGTTGGTACCGCTGAACTTACGTTCTGACTCCAAATCTCCCAGATTGTTGAGTTATGTACCCTCTGGTACCGCTGAACTTACATTCTGACTCCAAATCTCTCAGATTGTTGAGTTATGTACCCGCAGGTACCGCTGAACTTACACTCTGGTCACTCCAGATGAATCTATATCGCATCTTCTAGGTAGTAAGTCATGTATGATCATACCTCTGAACTTTCTTCCTAAAAGAGATCCCTCCTCATGATCCAATACCCGCACTTTCAGTGCATAAAAAGGGTAACAGATCCACAAATTTCCCGAAACAACCACGTCGATGTTACCTCTGAGTTGTTTTCACTTCCATCAAAAACAAACCACCCCTCACGTAGAACTTCCCCGTCCTCATTACCTCTGAGTTGTTTTATGTACCCTTCATGGAGCCCACTCCTGCCACGTCCTCATTACCTCTGAGTAGGAAGGCTCTATTGAAGAAACCCTTCATACTCACCACGTCCTCATTACCTCTGAGTAAGTATGTTAGTTTTTTCTCTCGATTTATTATCCATACCCAAGATCAGAGTACGCCAAGGATAATAGGCCCACAAATATCCTCTGTTGACCACAAATGTCCTTTGTTGACCACAAATACTGTACTAAGTTTCCTAGTACATGTGCCTCATTTCTCATCATGCCCCGGAAGCCCAGCTGCTCCATGGCATTCTTTCTTCCGATACCAGGGACGTCCATGGCCACCTTACTGTGGAATTGTTCTAAGTATCCCCATCAAACTTGTTATCCGTACCTAAAACCAAGGTATGCCAAGGGTAACAAGTCCACAAACAGTCCCCCAGTGGGGCAAATATTACAACTCTACAAACAAATAAGCAATACAAATAAAGGGTGAAATAAAACATACTCTTTTATTTGAAAGTCAAAAATACTACATATTCTGGGACTACGTCCCTCTCAAGAAAGAAAAAGAACATAAACAAAAGAAGGAAAAGGCCGACTATGGTTCGGCGATACATAATTCCATAAGACGGTCCCTCAGTAAGACAGTCGACCGCTCAAACCGCTGCTTGGCCCGGCGTTCGGCCTCCTGAGTCAGCCGCTTCGCATCTTCCAGATGCGCATGAGCCCGCCAGCCATCCTCAAGCTTCTTCAGAGCATGCTCCAGGCTAGCAGAAGCTCGGGTGACCTTTTCAGCTTCCTGAACGATCAGCTCTTTATCCGCACAGGAAGCTTCGAGCTCAGAT
This sequence comes from Iris pallida, assembly GCA_029216955.1. Lineage (NCBI taxonomy): Eukaryota > Viridiplantae > Streptophyta > Magnoliopsida > Asparagales > Iridaceae > Iris > Iris pallida. The sequence continues at coordinate 11,179,355 of JANAVB010006993.1, read as the reverse complement.
TCCAAGAAAGCCAGCTTCCTCTGGAGCTCGAGGATCTGCTCCCTTGTGTCAGTTACTCCACGAGAGGCGGCCGCTTCTCGAGCCATGCAATCCTCGCTCCTGCGGCTCAGCTGGTCATACTGGAGAGATAGGTCACCGAGGTCCTTCATTATAACCGGCTTAGACGCATCTCGTGCAGCCCTTACCTTCTCCAGGACAGTGGTGAGGAAGTCCCGCTCCTGATCTATTGCTGCAGACAGATCAGCTTGCCGCAACACTTGAAACTAGGCCACGAGCTGATCAGCCTCTAACAATTTGGGCTCCAGAAGTGCAGCTATCTCTGCCCCACCAGGGAGGGTTTTAAGAATTTCAATTTGGCCACGGACGCATTGTCGGGCCAAGGCAAAGGGGGTCCTCCGCTCCACAGCAGCTTCGACCCCTCTCTTCAAGTGGCGGTAGAAACTGTCAACCACATCCTGTGACGCCTCATCCAGAACTTCCGTAGAGGACGGCATCAAAGAAAGTATAGCTGGCAGTGTCGAAGGAGACGCACCAGAACTTGCCACCCCTGCCACCAGGGAAACAAATTTTGAGCAAAAAGATGCGTGGATAGCAGCTAACTCCTCCTCTGCGGCCCGAAGAACCTGGATACTCGGTAAGGCGGAAAGGTCAACCCCCGAAGCCACATGAGCAGAGGAAGACGCAGAGATCGTTGCTTCCTGCCCTGGCTGTGCCGCCATCTGACCTCCCGAACTCGATCTAGCGAGAAGCCCTTCAATACAAGTCGAAAGGGGAGGGGGCACACTCCCTTCTACCAGATCCCCGCTGGCAGAGCCTACCCTGACAATATCCGCTATTGGCAGTAAAGAGGCAGGACCTGTATGTCCAGAGTAACCATCAATCAGCCTAACCCGAAGGATGTGATGATAGAGCAAATGAGCCTCCTCACTAGTCAAGATTTGGCTTATCTTACCAGGGGAGGGTTGTGGAGGCTGAGGTTTGCTCACAGCCGCAATAGTCCCCTCACCAGCGACCTCCAAGCCGAATTCAGCTGGTTCCTCTGCCCCAGCCGCCCCGGAAGGAGATACGACTGGATCAGCGTCACCCTTCTGAAATTCAGCAGTCTCGGAGACGGGTTCAGTGGAGCCCCCGTCGCCCTGGGTTGAGACCTCAGCAACGTGAGATCCCTCAGCCGCCGCCGAAAGAACCCCGGCAGAAATAATCTCGGCACACATGTCACTAATCAAAGTGGTCAGGACCGAATTGACTTCAGAAACTACGGCCGATTCTCGAGAGTTTGACTCTTCTGACGCCTACAGAGAAGAGAAAAATGATTAGATCATAGTTCAGGAAGAGAAAGAGATAAGGAAGGAGATGGTCGCAATTCAATTCACCTCCAAAACAGCGTCATCACCTTCGCCTCTCTCCTTAATGAGCAGCCCGCGGCGACTTATCGCATCCCGCTTCACGGAGAAGGTTATGCCGCCAATAGACTCACGCCTACCTCGCTTGCGTGAAAGGCCGGGCGCAACAGGCGGCTGATCTGCCACCATATCATCTGGCACAACAGGCGGCTGATTTGCCACCACCTCATCTGGCACAACAGGCGGCTGATCTGCCACCACCTCTTCCGCAGGAGGGAGAGAGTTATCAGCATCATGCTCGTCATCCTCTTCGTCTGCATTGGTGGACTCCGAGTCAGACACAGGAACCGTGTTTGCCCTCTTCTTCCTCGTCTTAGACCCCTTGGGCTTCTCCGCCAAGCCAGTACCCACAATGAAGCTGGTACTCAGGTCAAAATTAGCGGGAGGCTTGCTCGCCGTAACATGGTATAGGGCTGCCATATATAAAATCTCCCCTGGCGCCTCAGTCTCAGGAACCAAAAAGCTGGTTCGGGTATAAACCGCGTCATAATAATGCCATGTCCTGATACCGTCAAGGACGCTACCTTCAAAGCCCAGGCAAGAGCTGGACTATCAAAGAATAGCTGGCTATACCCGAACTGGCGGGAGAACCTACTGGGCAAGTAGGGCTCCAGGTAGACATTGTTGCGGTTACGGTATACTAGGTGTGCTGGACGGATATTACGCAACCAAAGGAGCATCTTCTCAGGCAAGAGGTGAGGAGGTCCGGTACCATCAATATGTACACCCCTCACTTCTTCATCGGTAAAACGGGGAACATAAACAAAAAAGTCGTATCCGTCCACTCTCGCCAGCGCCCTCCGACAAGCTGGCATAGTGCTACACTCCCAGGGCTGATGGTGATATTAGAAAAATGAAAGCATCATCAGCCGTAACGCCGTCTTCTGCTCCAAGCCTCATCAAACACCGGCAGTGCATCAACTTCCACCCTATCAAATAATGGTAGGACAGCTCTATAAGCTCAAAATCCATCGCCGTGTCACGGGTTATGACCTTGGACGAGAAGGCGCAAAGGCCATGGTGTATGCTGCACACCATGGCCGGAAGAAGGGCCAGTCTGGCCCCAAAGACCAGCTTTACGGCAGGAAGAATAAAGTGGTGGCTGATCCTCTCAATGGAACCTGCCCCTCCCGAGACCACGCAATTTCGTAGCCACACCATCAGGAATCCTGCCAGGAGTGCCTTCTCTGTGTAAACCCCCAATATTTTCTAATTATTTTAGTATTTTTTAATTATTTTTTTATATTATTTGGAATTAATGAGGTAATTGGTGTATTTACGTAATTATAGATGTATATAATATTTGTATGTTTGTGTGCGTGATAATTTAAATACTACTAAATATAGCCTACAATTATTACAAATATTTTTGATACTCAATTACGATTTTTAGAATTTTTCTTGTGAATATATATATATATATATATATATATATATATATATATATATATATATATATATATATATATATTTTAATTTTTTTTATTTTTATATATATATATATATATATATATATGTGTAAATATAATATGTGTAAATATATATATATATATATATATATATATATATATATATATATATATATATATATATATTTTATATATATATATATATATATATATATATATATATATATATATATATATTTATATATATATATATGTATATATATATATTATTAGAAAAAAAAATAACAGAACAGTGGTGGTCGGCCCAAGGACCGACCACAGCACCTCCCCTATATATATATATATATATATATATATATATATATATATATATATATATATATATAAATATGTGTATATATATATATATATTGTTAGAAAAAAAATAACAGAACAGTGGTGGTCGGCCCAAGGACCGACCACAGCACCTCTCCTAAGGAGAGAGGGAAAAGAATTAAGAAAAAGAAATGGAAAAAGAAAAGAAAAAAAATATTACCCACCCATTTAAAGTGGGCGGGCCCACCCAATTCCTATGCTTGCTGCGTACAGCAGCAAGCTAACAAATCTAAACCCACACCAACCCGTGAAAAGGAATATTGGGCCTTAGTGGTAATCCTATTAGTACTAGGTTTTACCCGAATTTGTTATATATATAACTTTTTCTACAAGCCTCAAAATCCTAGACTACCAAAACGAAAGTTGCAGCTGATCATACCTCCTTCGCCCACGACTTCGTTTTACCAGCGACGGAGCTTTGTGCGCGATGAACGGAGCATCGAAAGTCAGCCCCGCCTCACCCACGGAGCAGTTTTTTCACTCAAGGTACCCTACTTCTCTACGATATAACTTTTTACTCGTAGCACCGATTTTCGGTCCGTAAGATTTTCTGGAAAGTAGACTTGACCCTCTTCGAGATCCTCCAGATGGATTTCAAAACAACCCATCGACTTGCTCGAAAAATCGAGACGAAGTTGAAGAAAAACCTGTTTTCTGTAACGCTAAAAACTGTTTTAAAAACGACAACTTGTCGGTCAATTTTCTTGCTGTGCAGTAAAGTACTGTAGGAACTAATTGAACAAATGTGTAGACAACATAACCACGATTAAAATGCAACCTTTAAATTCGTATTTCGATTTCTGTGCAAGAATTAAATCCGTGTTAAATTTGTGTGAAAAACTGTTTTCTAAAAAGTAAATTTTAGAAAATTTTCTCCGATACGACGTGCGCCCCGAAAAACCGGGCGACGTGGTCACGCACTATACGCATCTAAAGGCGCATATGGACGTGCGGACGTGTGGGAACTGACGGAACTCAGTTTCGTTGCGTGTGCGCGACGAAATCAACGCGTATCCGTCGAGATGCCTCCGTATCGACGTTTTGCAAACTTGCCCATAACTTCGTGTACAGTCGTCGATTCGAGACAAAACTTGCGCCAACAGGTTCGAATCAAAATTTTGGTCCTGTGTGCCATGTTTGGTTCGATTCTGAGAAGGTCGAATTGGGACCCATTTTTGGCGGGCCCGCGACCCACTCAAACGGGCGATTTTGTACACGGCTCATCGGAATCTAAAACTGGACATACCATTGAGTTTCTCTCCTCAAACTGAAATCATAGACATGTAGTTTGACGACTTTAGAGACCATAGACTTTGGCACGCGTTTCGGTGCAAAGCGGGTCCAACGGCGGACATCATTTTGACCCAAAATTATGATTTTGCCCATGTTCCAGAATTAGACTTTTGGACAGGCATTTCCTTGGTATATCTTTTACACCGAGTGTATTTTTGATGTTTGTTTCAGCATCCGAAGTTGTTTGGAGACTGTGACGTTTCTTAGCTGACATTGTGATTTCTTGGGCTTGCCACTTTGCACCATCAGGCAAGATACCTTGCCACCTTACTCTGTGATTATTATATTTTCAGTTGTTATTTTTAGCATTTTGTTTCGTGATATTAAACTGTGCGTCCAAGTCACACTTGGGTGCAAGCGACTCTATCGGTCGTTTACCTCGCCTTATTTATTTCTCTTGCATTGACTTAGTCTAGTGACCACCCATTGATGTTGAGGTATTGGTATATCTCATACGGCCTTGACACTTGCTGTATCATGTGATGTGAGTCACATGTAGGATACGTACCCGCGTAGTCGGCTGGCCACCGATACGTATAGAGCGTGCGACGGATAGGGGTAACTGCCAATAGAATTGTATGCTAGAAGACTTGGCGGTTACTAGAGGTACATGTCAGTCATGGAGATGATGATACTAGGCATTGGGTGGGGAGAACATTACCTGACGTATGGGCTTCGATTGTACTTCCCTTGTAACCCGGAAGTTCCACTGGAGATACGTGTATGAGCCTCTCAGGTTGGCCACTGTCGTTTTTGAACGTCATGCTCTTGGTCACTGGTGCCCAAGAGGGGACTATACCGGATCATATATTCAGCCATGGCTCATGCGTCGAAGGAATGTATCTCAACTGCATATTCACAGTAGAATGGTCAGGAACCTGATTGCATGCATACCTTTTTCTCTTATTATGTTATCACAGTTTATATGACATGGTATTTTCTTGTATCTTGCTATGTCCCCTGAGGACCTAGTTATCTCTCCAGGTTTAGACGATTTTCCACAGGAGTACGGAGTGGCATTAGAGCTATCCTACATTGATGACGAGGCAGTGCCTTTTGACTTCTAGTCTATTTCTTATCTGAGACAGTTGTAGACATTATTTTACATCTCTTTTCTTTCTGTCTTTGCGGAGGATGGACTCCGATCTTGTGAGACTATTTTTACATAGCTGTTTGGAGTGAGTATGTTCACCCGGCTATCTTTTGATACTCTGCTTTATTTTATTGGACTCTATTATCTTCTGTGTGAGCTGTGATGAGATTAGATATGTTATTCTGGCCTGTGATTATTTTATTTACAGCTTATGTGTATATATGAGGATTCTATATATTGGAGTATTCTTCGTATATGTGCAGCTGGCATGTTCACATACTCGGTCCTACGTATTTTGGGACTGGGGCATTACATGTTTTTATGGTGGCCCATGCAGGTCAACGTTAATATTGTTGGGTTACATGACTGTCCCCAACAAGCCTGCGTATAGGAATAGGAATATCTCATCCAGAACTACTACTACCTCTTGACTTTCAATCTTTTTGAAACTTCCTTGATTATTTGATTTACCTCATATCTAATATTTCATAAATATCAACTTATCTTCCTCGCACCGCAGTATGCATTTAAGAAGCGGACGTACTTCTGCCTTGGCCCTCACATCTGGTGAAGAGGCTACTCCGGAAGGACAGAATCCTCCTATGACTCCAGCGACACCATACCAGCCAGGACTGTCGCAGCCTACTACGACACCGACGACGGAGTACCCAGAGAACACAGCACCCCCAGACAGCCAGGCTGGGCAGACCACTACCATGCCACCACCACCACCATTTCCTCAGCAATTTCCTCCACAGTCGGGACCTCAGATGCCTCCACCACCGACTGATGGGAGCCCTACTTCTCAGTTTATGTACGCCATGATGCAGGCTCAGTGGCAGCAGACTTAGCTGATGAGACAGACGATGATGGCAGCAATGGCTAGACCTCCACCACCACATCTAGTACCAGCACCAGCACCGGCTCTGCATCCTTATGAAGACTCTATCAAGAATTTCACATATATGAACCCCAAGGCCTTTAGAGGAACAGAGAAGCCATTATAGGTGTCACAGTGGCTTATTAGTACCGAGAAGCTACTGAAGGCATCCCAGTTGCTAGCTCGAGATTGGATGACAGTAGTAGACCTACTGTTAGAAGATAATGCTCACCACTGATGGAAGGCGGAAGAGAGACGATTAGGTACTGGGATCACTTGGAAGCAGTTCTATGATGCATTCTATGAGAGGTTCTTCCCTATTCATATTCGAGATGGTCTCTATGACCAGTTCCTTCATCTGAAGCAAGGGAATATGACAGTTGATGAGTATGACTCAGAGTTCAATCGCCTGAGTCGATTTGGTACGGGATTGATTTCGACGGAGTTAGAGAAGGCGAGAAGATTCCACCAGGGGATTACACCAGAGCTCAAGTCTTATACGACTACTCAGTCTCGAGTCTCCCATTCAGCTGTCTTGGAAGAATCTCGTGCTCAGGAGATTCTTCGCAAGGAACAGCAGCAGACAATGAGGCGTCATACACCAGCAGCTACACCAGCCCGAGCTGCTCAGAGTGGACCTATTAGGAGGGCTACAGGACAGTACCAGCAGAGGCACACACCTTATCAGAAGCCCACCTACAACTTTTACGGGAAGCAGGGGCATATCAAAGATGACTATCGACTTCGTTTGGGCTTATGTATGAGATGTGGATCAGGACAGCACTTGGCCAGAGATTGTCCTAAGCAGCAGGCTCTAGTTCAGGCACATCAGGCCCAGAGGTCCACAGCCCCAGCCCCTCGTCCACCATTACCCCTACAGACAGCATAGTACCACAAGGCCAGAGCTCAAGGCCCAGGACAGAACCATGGAAAGACATTCTCTCTAGCTGTTGAGAATGTAGAAACAGAGGCAGAGGTTATAGCAGGTATAGTTTTAGTTGCATCTTTTCCTGCTATTATATTATTTGATACTGGAGCCACTCATTCATTTATAGCCACTAGTTTTGCCACTAGACACAGCATTCCCATCACACCCTTAGTTAAAATGTTAAAATCCTCACTGGAGGAGGAGTTGTACCTGTTAGTAGTGTTTGTAGACTTTGTCCTGTAGTGATAAATGGTAGAGAGATGATGGCACGACTTCTTGTATTCCCTATGCTGACATTTGATGTGGTTCTTGGAATGGACTGTTCGCTGTCATAGACTGCCATAGGAGCAGTATTATCTTTAGACCACCGAATGTGGCAGAGTTTGAGTTCACCAAAGAAGACGGAGAGAGTTGTGATACTCCCACATCGGGGACTCATATGATGATGCATGACACCCCTCAGCACCCTATTATCACCGAGTTCGAGGATGTATTCCCCGAGGAATTGCCAGGACTACCACCTGACCGAGATATTGAGTTTTCTATTGAGCTTATTCCCGGAGCCGAGCCTATTTCATCTCGAGTATATCGTCTGGCACCCAAGGAGTTGGTAGAGATGAAGGCGCAGATTGATGACGTATTAGAGAAGGGATTTTTCGTGCCAGTGCGTCACCATGGGGAGCACCCGTTCTTTTTGTGCCTAAGAAAGATGGGACAGTACGTATGTGCATCGACTACAGAGCATTGAATACAGTGACGGTGAAGAACAAGTATCCCTTGCCACGTATAGACGATCTATTCGATCAACTGAGTGGAGCAAGAGTATTCTCCAAGATTGACTTACGATCAGGCTATCACCAATTGAAGGTTCGGAAGGAAGACATTACAAAGACTGCCTTTCGATCGAGGTATGGACACTACGAGTTCTTGGTCATGCCTTTCGGTTTGACCAATGCTTCCGCAGTTTTTATGAATTTAATGAACAAGATCTTTCACCAGTACTTGGACAAATTTGTAGTAGTCTTCATAGATGATATCTTGATTTACTCTAAGAGTCAAGAGGAGCATGAGCAGCATCTACGAATAGTTTTGGGAACATTGAGGAACGAGAGACTCTTTGCAAAGCTTAGAAAGTGTGATTTCTTTCTCAAAGAGGTAGCATTTCTGGGTCATATTGTTACGGGTGATGGTATATCGGTAGACCCAGAGAAAATCACAGCAGTCGAATCATGGCCCGCTCCCACATCAGCTTCTGAGGTGAGAAGTTTCCTCGGACTTGCGGGTTACTACCGATGGTTCGTAGAAGATTTCTCTCGAATAGCGGGGCCTATGAATCGATTAACTTGCAAGGATCAGGAGTTTGTATGGACAGACGAGTGTCAAGCCGCTTTTGACGAGTTGAAGAAGCGATTGACCACAGCACCGATCTTGACACTACCATCGGGCCCAGGAGGATTTGTGATCTATAGCGACGCATCCGGGAAGGGATTAGGATGTGTATTAATGTAGCACAGACGTATAGTAGCATATGCATCGCGACAGTTGAGAGTGCATGAGAAGAATTATCCGACCCACGATCTAGAGCTCGCAGCGGTTATCTTTGCTTTGAAGCTATGGAGACACTACTTGTACGGCGAGAACATTGATATCTACACTGATCATAAGAGCCTCAAGTACGTGTTCACACAGAAAGAGTTGAATATGCGACAGCGACGTTGGTTGGAGTTGATGAAGGATTATGAGATCGAGCTTCATTATCATCCGGACAAGGCTAATGTCGTGGCAGACGCATTAAGCCGTAAGCCCATGGCACACTTTTTGACTATGCAGAAGGAATTGATTAGAGACTTAGAGCAGCTTGGTATTGAGGTAGTATTGCCTGGAGCAGACGGCGTATTAGCCAACCTCCAACTTCAATCATCATTGGTAGAGCGCATCAAGGCAGCATTGTCCAATGATGCTAGATTTCGACGGCTCAGAGAGAGGACTGAAGCAGGAGAGCAGACGGGTTTGAGGATCCACCCCGATGGGACATTGCGATGTGGTGATCGTATTTATGTTCCCAATAGAGAGCTACGACAGGAGCTGATGGCCGAGGCTCACAGTTCGGTATACTCCATTCATCCCGGAGGAACTAAGATGTACCGCGACTTACGACAGTATTATTGGTGGCACGGAATGAAGCGGGAGATAGCTCGCTTCGTTGCCAAGTGCTTGGTATGTCAACAAGTGAAGGCGGAGCACCAGAGGACGGCCGGATTACTACAGCCGCTACCCATTCTCGAGTGGAAGTGGGAGCACATTACTATGGATTTCGTCACTCCTCGGAGTCCTAGGGGACGTGACGCAGTATGGGTAATTGTTGATAGACTTACAAAGTCAGCCCATTTCTTGCCTTTTAGAGTGGGCCAGTCGACAGAGGTATTGGCAGAGATGTATATGGAGCAGATTGTGAGATTACACGGTGTGCCAGTTAGTATTGTGTCGGACCGTGACTCGAGATTCACCTCGTACTTTTGGAGGAGCATGTAAGAGAGTTTGGGCACATGGTTGAAATTTAGCACTGCATACCATCCGCAGACAGACGGCTAGTCGGAGCATACCATTCAGACGCTGGAGGATATGTTGAGAGCGTGCATGCTTGATTTTGGCAGTTCATGGGAGGACCATCTTCATCTTGTTGAGTTTTCCTACAACAATAGCTATCAAGCGAGCATTCAAATGGCTCCGTTTGAAGCATTGTATGGTAGGAAGTGTCGGTCTCCTGTTTGTTGGAGCGACATAGGAGAACGACAGCTATTGGGCCCCGAGTTGGTCTTGAGCACAGTGGAGACAGTGAAGAAAATAAAGGGCTACCTGCAAGTAGCGCAGGATCGTCAGAAGCAGTGGACAGATAATCGTCGTCGACCCTTGGAGTTCAAAGAGGGCGACCATGTGTTCTTGAAGATATCCCCCACTAGAGGCACGATTCGATTCGGAGGACGTGGCAAGTTGAGTCCAAGGTACATCGGGCCTTTCGATGCCTTGGAACGTGTTGGAGAGGTTGCCTATAGATTGGCCTTGCCACCGTCACTGGAAGGAGTGCATGACGTATTCCATGTATCTCAGTTGAGGAGGTACGTGGCGGACAGCAATCATGTGCTTGATTACTCCGAGATCACAGTTGGACCGAGTTTGTCGTATATAGAGCAACCAGTAGGTATCCTCGATCGCCGAGTGAAGGTGTTGCGGAATCAATCTATTCTATTGGTTCGCATGGCATGGAAGCATCACTCGCCAGGGGAGTCTACTTGGGAGCGCGAGGACGACATCCGAACCCGCTACCCGCATTTGTTCGTAGACGAAGGTATGTCTTGCATTTTAAGCTCTTAAATTACTATTAATTCCCTTGCATTGCATTGGACCCCCCGACATTAGTTTAATTTCGAGGACGAAATTTTTTTTAAGTTGGGTAGGATGTAAACCCCCAATATTTTCTAATTATTTTAGTATTTTTTTAATTATTTTTTTATATTATTTGGAATTAATGAGGTAATTGGTGTATGTACGTAATTATAGATGTATATAATAAATGTATGTTTGTGTGCGTTATAATTTAAATACTACTAAATATAGCCTACAATTATTACAAATATTTTTGATACTCAATTACGATTTTTAGAATTTTTCTTGTGAATATATACATATATATGTATATATATATATATATATATATATATATATATATATATATATATATATATATATATATATTGTTAGAAAAAAAAATAACAGAACAGTGGTGGTCGGCCTAAGGACCGACCACAGCACCTCTCCTAAGGAGAGAGGGAAAAGAATTAAGAAAAAGAAAAGGAAAAAGAAAAGAAAAAAAAATATTACCCACCCACTTAAAGTGGGCGGGCCCACCCAATTCATATGCTTACTGCGTACAACAGCAAGCTAACGAAGCTAAACCCACACCAACCCGTGAAAAGGAATATTGGGCCTTAGTGGTAATCCTATTAGTACTAGGTTTTACCCGAATTTGTTATATATATAACTTTTTCTACAAGCCTCAAAACCCTAGACTACCAAAACGAAAGTTGCAGCTGATCATACCCCCATCGCCTACGACTTCGTTTCACCAGCGACGGAGCTTTGTGTGCGACGAACGGAGCATCGAAAGTCAGCCCCGCGTCACCCACGGAGCAGTTTTCCCACTCAAGGTACCCTACTTCTCTATGATGTAACTTTTTATTCGTAGCACCGATTTTCGATCCGTAAGATTTTTTGGAAAGTAGACTTGACCCTCTTCGAGATCCTCTAGATGGATTTCGAAACAACCGATTAACTTCCTCAAAAAAATTGAGATGAAGTTGAAGAAAAACCTGTTTTTTGTAACGCTAAAAACTGTTTTAAAAACGACAACTTGTCGGCCAATTTTCTTGCTGTGCAGTAAAGTACTGTAGGAACTAATTGAACAAATGTGTAGACAACATAACCACGATTAAAACGCAACCTTTAAATCCGTATTTCGATTTCTGTGCAAGAATTAAATCCGTGTTAAACTTGTGTGAAAAACTGTTTTCTAAATAGTAAATTTTAGAAAATTTTCTCCGATACGACGTGCGTCCCGACAAACCGGGCGACGTGGTCGCGCACTATATGCATCGAAAGACGCGTATGGACGTTGCGGATGTGTGGGAACTGACGGAACTCGATTTCGTTGCGTGTGCGCGACGAAATCAACGCGTATCCGTCGAGATGCCCCCGTATCGACGTTTTGCAAACTTGCCCATAACTTCGTGTACAGTCGTCGATTCGAGACGAAACTTGTGCCAACAGGTTCGAATCAAAATTCTGGTCCTGTGTGCCAAGTTTGGTTCGATTCTGAGAAGGTCGAATTGGGACCCATTTTTGGCGGGCCCGCGACCCACTCAAACGGGCAAGTTTGTACACGGCTCATCGGAATCTAAAACTGGACATACCGTTGAGTTCTTCTTCTCAAACTGAAACCGTAGACATGTAGTTTGACGACTTTAGAGACCATAGACTTCGGCACGCATTTCGGTGTAAAGCGGGTCCAACGACGGACATCGTTTTGACCCAAAATTATGATTTTGCCCCTGTTCCAGAATTAGACTTTTGAACAGGCGTTTCCTAGGTATATCCTTTACACCGAGTGTATTTTTGATGTTTGTTTTAGCATCCGGAGTTGTTTGGAGACTGTGACGTTTCTTAGCTGACATTGTGATTTCTTGGGCTTGCCACTTTGCACCATCAGGCAAGATACCTTGCCACCTTACTCTGTGATTATTATATTTTCAGTTGTTATTTTTAGCATTTTGTTTCGTGATATTTAAACTATGCGTCCAAGTCACACTTGGGTGCAAGCGACTCTATCGGTCGTTTACCTCGCCTTATTTATTTCTCTTGCATTGACTTAGTCTAGTGACCACCCATTGATGTTGAGGTATTGGTATATCTCATACGGCCTTGACACTTGTTGTATCATGTGATGTGAGTCACATATAGGACACGTACCCGCGTAGTCGGCTGGCCACCGATACGTATGGAGCGTACGACGGATAGGGGTAACTGCCAATAGAATTGCATGCTAGAAGACTTGGCGGTTACTAGAGATACATATCAGTCATGGAGATGATGATACTAGGCATTGGGTGGGGAGAACATTACCTGACGTATGGGCTTCGATTACACTACCCTTGTAACCCGGAAGCTCCGCTGGAGATGCGGGTATGAGCCTCTCAGGTTGGCCACTGTCGTTTTTGAACGTCATGCTCTTGGTCACTGGTGCCCAAGAGGGGACTATACCGGATCCTATATTCAGCCAGGGCTCATACGTCGAAGGAATATATCTCAACTGTATATTCACAGTAGAATGGTCAGCAACCTGATTGCATGCATACCTTTTTCTCTTATTATGTTATCACAGTTTATATGGCATGGTGTTTTCTTGTATTTGCTGTGTCCCCTGAGGACATGGTTATCTCTCCAGGTTTAGACGATTTTCTACAGGAGTACGGAGCGGCATTGGAGCTATCCTACATAGATGATGAGGCAGTACCTTTTGACTTCTAGTCTATTTCTTATCTGAGACAGTTGTAGACATTATTTTACATTTCTTTTCTTTCTGTCTTTGCGGAGGTTGGACTCCGATCTTGTGAGACTATTTTTACATAGCTGTTTGGAGTGAGTATGTTCACCCGGCTATCTTTTGATACTCTGCTTTATTTTATTGGACTCTATTATCTTCTGTATGAGCTGTGATGAGATTAGATATGTTATTCTGGCCTGTGATTATTTTATTTACAGCTTATGTGCATATATGAGGATTCTATATATTAGAGTATTGTTTCGTATATGTGCAGCTGGCATGTTCACATATTCGGTCCTACGTATTTTGGGACTGGGACGTTACACTCTGCCAGCCGCTGAGTACCATGATAAAAATAACTAAAGGAGTCAGTTTCACTCCCAAATGTGTCGCCCGTGGACCTCGATCTCTTGGCGGTCGACGCCAGTTTTTGTACCTCGTCCTGGGTTTGAGGATCTCGGGAAGAAACCCGGCCTGAGGCGCCTAGTGTAAAAAGGTATGAGACCCAGGACGTGGTATGAGGAATGCTCCCTTCCGAGCAACCATCCTTCTTGATGTACGCCTGGTGACAGGTACTTGTAGAAGCATGGAAAAGAATAAAGAAAAGATCTATGCGGCCAGGGAGCCCCATGCGGCTCAGAAAACTCATGCGGCTTAGGGATCCATGAGGCTCAAGTGTCTATGCGGCTTAATAAGTTTCATGCGGCCCAGAGAGAAGCCACGTGGCTTGCAAACAGCTCTTCCCTTTGTCCTGTACCGCATTAAATGCCTTGACGGCTGACAGCTCTGACAAGGCGATAGTCCTGACACAAAGATACAATTATGACTCTGTCATAATGGCAGACTCCTAGGAAAACGAAGGAAATCTCTGACACAATCCCCCGAGATCCAGAAAATGCCACGCGGCCTTGACACGTGGACAGTCGTATGCGGTTCGAGCGGAGACTCCCCATGCGGCTCGGGCCGAAGATGTCTTATGCGGCTCAAGCAGAGGCTCCCCCATGCGGTTCACGAAGACTATCCCCATGCGGCTCAGGTCGAAGCTGTCCTATGCGGCTCGGGCCGAAGATGTCTTATACGGCTCAAGCAGAGGCTCCCCCATGCGGTTCACGAAGACTATCCCCATGCGGCTCAGGTCGAAGCTGTCCTATGCGGCTCGGGTCGAAGATGTCTTATGCGGCTCAAGCAGAGGCTCCCCCATGCGGTCCACGAAGACTATCTCCATGCGGCTCACGAAGAAGCTACCCATTATGCGGCCACCTACGCTCATACGGTCCAAATCATCATTATGCGGTTCCAATGATCAGGGGCCACTCCCCAATCAGCCTTGACACGTGGCCAGCCTTATGCGGCTCAATCCTCATGCGGCTCAGATTTTCTCAGTGGCTCGCGGTTGAGCCACGTGGTAGTACACGTGTCATAAAGCCAATCAATCTCAATAACCCAGATTTACTACAATCAAAGATTGGGTCAAATCCTAATAATCTGGGATACGTGGCGGAAGAATGAATTAAATTTATTCATTCAGATTTGCAGACATCGACAAATCATCATGATGGAGATTTATTGCAATCAGCATTAATTACTGATAGGATTTGGCACAATCTACATTAATGGCCTAGATTCATCACACTCGAGACTAATGGCCCAGATTGATCAATCAACAGGCCGCCGCCGCTTTAAGAAGGGACAATCATTGCAAACCCTAATGAGGACCCCATTCCTATAAATAGCAAGGTGCCATTCCCTTGCAAGAGAGGAGACACAGAGAGAGACATACAGAGAAAGAAAAGAGAGCATTTCCTCAACGCTAAGCAGTTCTTCTCCAGAGTCAAGGCTGCATCCGATCGTCCAAGGAGTAAGGCAGAGCTGCCGTCGCTTTCCCGAGCCTCTATCGTCACCCCCCAGAATCTAAAATAAATAATTGTACTTAGATTGCTGTACCTAGGTTTTCGTCCCTAGGCTTTCTTTGTACAAGCGAGTTTGTATTGTGAAGTAAAAGTCCAGTCCTCCGATAATTGTTCTGTTCTTTTATATTTCATGGCAAACACGTTGGCAACTCTGCTGGGGACAAACTTCTCCATGGTTGAGGAGTTGGTGATGCAATCGGATGCAGCCAAACTTGGCTCCACGTAATAGAAGATGGTCGTCCGCTTCGACCAACAGGCGTTCGAAGAAATGCTCTCCGAAGGAAGCGCTGGCCCGGTCCAGAAGCACGCCCGCACAAAGAAGGCTCGCAGGGAGTGGAGGCCAAAATTATTTGCTCCTCCCCAAGCCCTGGACGGAGTACTTTCTGCTACCCAAGACGGCGAAGGCGATTCTCATGCGGCCCCACTTCGAGCCATAGAGGACTCTGCTGTCCCCAAGTCCGGCAGAGGAAAGCACTATGATGCTGGACTTGCAGGGACAAAGAGTGATTCTATGCGCCCCAAGAAGAAGCCGAACACTCATGCGGCTAAGACTGCCAGCCGCATGCATGATGCTCATGCGGTTGAAACTGCCAACCGCATGCAGGATGCTCATGCGGCTGAAACTGCCAGCCGCATGAAGGAGGTCTATGCGGCCAGATCATCCAGCCGCATGAAGAAAACTCATACGGCCGAGACTCCCAGCCGCATGAAGAAAGCCTATGCGGCCACAACTGCCAGCCACGTGAAGATTATTGATGCCAGCCGCATGACGCCTAATCCACGCGGCTCCGTCTTCGACCGTCTCTCCTATGGTCCTGATCTCTTGTACTCCCAAGAAGACATGTCTGACTCTCTCCAGCATCACTTAGACTCTTCCTACTATGTGCCCTTATGTACTAGAGAGAAGAAGTCTAGGGCAGTACGAGCTTGGCAAGCTCGATCCGCTGATCCGACCTCTGACCATCCGAGCGTCCCGCATACTGTTATGCGGGCCTCAGATGGGAAGTTGTACAGAACCACTCGAGTCCAGCCCCCGGCGGCAAACGGACATAGAGGTTCGCAAAAGTCTCCCAAAATCCAGGGAGCGAACATGGTCGATCCAGACCCATCTGACTTGCGTAAGGCCATCCTCCACAAACGTAAGGAAAGAGAAGGCGCATCGGGGTGCAAGGAGTCCTCACACGGACGTCACTGCACCCAAGTCATCGTCAACTGCTGTTGCAACAATACGACGATACGAGAAGACCGGCAGTCTGTCTTTCAAAGACTGCAACAGCCGTCTTCAGAAGACGAGGCACTTCCCGTCGTCTCCTGCAACTCTGCTCAGAAAATCTCCGCCGATGGGAGAGGGAAGAAGACGAATGTTCCTAGCCCGAAGATTTCAACCACTATGACTAAGAGACTGTCGTCTAAGCGGGTGCCCACCACCGGAGTTTTCCAAGGCACCCGTTCCAAGATGAAATCTGCTACAGTAAGAGATTCATCGTCCACACCACTGGGGGTTGCTGGGACTGGGGGTAGCACTCCTCCGAACCTCTACGACAATTCGATGTTCCAAGAAGACGAGCCGGGGGAAACAACTCTCCCATCAGATGCAGCAAACCCCGACGTCTGCGAGGACATCCACAACTCCCAAGACGAGGCGAACTCGGAAACTGGAGGGTACTGTTCCTTCTGAGTCCGAACCAGAGGAAGACATTCCCACATACCCCGATGATTTCTCATTACAGGGGTATGACTCGAAAGACACGTCCTCCACCGTACCATCCATCTCTCCTCACGTAAGGACGGTATTCATGACAGACAGCAACCAAGGTGGTTCCAGTGATCGCCAACGCATCGACACTCTGGAGGCCATACTGCTTGCCTTGGTCAAGTCTGTGGACGAGATCAAAGCGGCCCTTCCAACTCTGCAAGGAGGGACACCTGGCCAAACAAGCACGGGTCCCGCGGTCAATGCGGACTCGAATTCAGCGACACCGAATCCGGGTAACAATCCTCCTGAAGTAACGGCCCCCACCATTGGATGAGGCTCGAGAAGCGAGAAGAGAGGTCCAGGAGCTCCGAGCCATGTTTCACGCTCGAGAAAACTCTCAAGACCTCAGAATACGGCAACCATACCCTACTGAATGGAGGGATGTCCCCTTCCCACCAAGATATAAGCCGTTCAACATCAACCCGTATGATGGCAAGACCTCCGCAAGTCGGTACATCACTTACTTCGAGGTCCCCACTGACCATCTGTCCTATGACGATGCCATCCTCACACGATTATTCATTGGGGCATTGGAAGGAGTCGCCTTCGACTGGTATCGCAACCTGCCAGACAACTGCATCCACTCATTCGCCGGCTTCAAGCGCATGTCCTTGGAGAGATTCTACGAGGTAGGGCAGGACATCACAATGTCCACCCTCATGGACGTCGTCCAAGGGGAAAAAGAGCTGACAAGGAACTATATCGAGCAGTTGCGCCAAACTGCAATGAAGCTGCCCTCTGGAAACCCGGATTCCTCCTTAATTAAAATTTGCCGAAAGAGACTGCTTCCAACAATCAGCCTCTTGATGGGCGAAAGTCAATTCAAGGACTGGAAGACGTTTATCATCAGTGCCACAAGCGCCGAATAACGATTGAAGAAGGCTCGCCAACTGGGATTGCACATCTCAGAAGGAGAGGACAAGGACAGGCGTCCCAACGCCAACACCAACAATGGGGGTAGCTCCACCAACAATCGAGACAACAAGGGCAAGCAGGCTATGGTGGCCGATACAGCCCAGAAACCTGAGTCAAAACCGGCAGACAAACAATGGCCGCAAATCACTTACTCCTTCGAAGACGGTCACGTCAAGCCCATCCTGGACATGCTCATACAAGGAGATAGAATTCAACTTCCTCCACCAAGACGGGAACCTCGGCCGGCAGAAATGGAGAATCCAAAGTACTGCCATTACCACCGCTACGTCCACCATGCTACGTACGACTGCTACCAACTAAAATGGTACATCCAAAATCTTATCGATTCGAACGCTCTGGCCATCGATTTCGAGGAGATAACTGTGGCAGCCAATATGGTGTCAGTACAATTTTGTAGCTTCCCTCCAACGAAGACTCAAGACGGCGTGGTACCCATCCCTCTGGCGACAATGGAGATTGCTAATCTTCCACCTCTCCGAGATCAGGCTGCTGGTCTAGTGCCCCTCACCATATCACGAGGGGAGGTCGTGTGGGTCTATCCAGACTTGGTATCTGAAGTGACTCAGTCCACACCATCTTCCATTCGCAAGAACAAAAGTGGAAAAGTCAGATCTTGCCGCACAATCTCGGCAGATATCGAAGAAGCTACAGCCGTCGTCACTCGGTCTGGGGCACAATCCCAACCCGTGGCTGATATCTAGGCTGAAGATCATCAACCTGCCACAATTGACGCTCCGGGATCTTCTCAGCCTCCGACGACCGACAAGCCTAGGCCGAAGGAGACACGCTTTGACAAATCCCTCCGAAAAGAGGCACTGCAGGGGCTGGAGAGGCCCTACAACTTCGACATCTTGGCACAGTTGGCCAACACACCGGCCAAATTATCCTTATACGAGCTCCTGAGACTCTCAAAGGATGTTCGCACGGCTTTGAGCGATGCACTCCAAAATGCCGACGCGTACCTAGCTCAGGTCAACCTTACGGAAGAAAACCCGCCTGCAGATCTCCAAGACAGCGCTTGCACGGGAGCAATGCCCAACATTGTCTTCACCCCGTAGGACATGCTCATCAAAACCAACCTGTACGATCGCCCGTTATACTACACTGGATACATCGGCGACGTAAAGGTGGACCGGATGCATATTGATCCTGGCTCTTCCATAAGCATTATCCCGAAGGGTCTGCTACATCATCTCCGCATCCCTATGCATCGCCTGACGCCTACAAGCACCGCCATCAGCAGCTTCAATTCGGACATGAGCTACCTAATTGGAAAGATTCGTCTGAAGTGTCAAATTGGCGATCTCCAGTCGGAAGTCACCTGTTATGTCATAGATGCAGACACTTCTTACAACATCCTCCTGGGGCGCCCTTGGATACACGATTATATGATTGTGCCTTCCACACTGCACCAATGCTTCAAGTATGTCGACAAACACGGCTTCGTGAGGACAGAATTTGCCGACATCGATCCCTTCAAAGGGGTCGAATCCTACTACTCAGATTCCTGCCTGTATGAAAAGTCGAAGTAGCACCTTGGTAAAGGAGATGGGCAAGCCCATACCGAGACAGCTACATGATCAGAAGGACCTCTGACGATCCACCTCCAAGCTCGTAAACCTGGCAAGTCTGCACCCCTTACCGCCACTCTGCGTAAGGACGCAATTAGCCTCTCGGCACAAGAAGAGCAGATGATAATCCGGCTGCCAAGGTCTGGCCAAATGCCAAGACCCACAACGAAGCCATTAACAATCAGACTGCCGAGAGTCGGCCAGCAGCAAATGGAGAAGCTCAATCCCTCCGACAAGCCAATGACGATACGCCTTCCCAAGAAGAGTCGTTACCCCGATGTAAGGTCTGGGACTTCTAGCGAACCAACCACTCCCCGCCCAGCATCGAGTACCAAACTGGGGGTCGCTAGTCTGCCAACAACTCTACGTTCTGCTCCACCAGCTGAACCTCTGACGATCAAGCTGCCCAGGTCGTCCTCTCAGTCTTCGTTTATACAAGGGGTAGCCGAAGAGGAACCGGAGTTAGCCAAGTATGTGGCTGCCCAAACTGATGTTCCCTCCGCAGATGATGTAATCCCCCTAGAAAAGATACCTTACTTCATCAATAAAGGGCTATCTTTGAACTACCTCGAGCTTAATAAGCTTTGTACAATGTATGCTATGGAACACGGTATAGGCACTCACCTACACACAGGTGACAAATGTGTACACCGTAATCCAGCTTACTCCAGTGGAAGACGCTTACCGCATAGTCGAGGGAGGGGACCATCCAATCATCTTCGGCCGGAAGGACGATCCGCAGCCCTTCACCATAGAAGAAGTCGATCTTGAATCAGATGCCGGGAGATTGCCTCTGTATCTTTATAGCTCCCAATCCAAATATCTCATACAAAAATAGGGGTACGATCTAGAGACCACGCCAGGTTTGAATTACGGCACTGGACGACGGTTACCTTTGAAGCTACCGGTCCCGGCTGGCAAACCACGGGACTACTATAGCAAGACTCGATGTGGATTAGGGTATGTTATACCCACAATGACCCCTAAAAGTTCAGACAAAGAATGTAACTGGCATTCACATTCAACCGGGTCACCAACTTCTGACTCGGATACCAGCATCGAAGACGTATTCAGACAAGTCCTGTCAGTCAACATGGCATTCGTCGACGCCTACGAAGAAGATGAAGACATCCCTGAAATCCTCGAGTTAGAATCGTGGGCCCAACAGATGGATATACAATGGAAAAAGCGGTTCGAACAGAGAGAACCTCCTACCGAAGACGAGGTGATACAGGTAGACCTCGGCAACGAATCTTCTCCAAAACCAATCTTCGTCAGTAAAAGCCTAACAGACGAAGAGCGAGAATCGCTGCTGAAACTTGTCAAAAAATATATTGATGTGTTCGCTTGGAGCTATGAAGACATGTCGGGGTTAGATCCCGATATTGCTCTCCACAAACTCAATATTCGGCCAGATGCAAAGCCGGTCAAGCAACAATAGCGACACTTCTGCCCAGGCATCATGGATGCGATCGAAGCTGAAGTCAACAAACTAATAGCCAGCGGCTTCATTCGTGAGGAACAACATCCGGATTGGGTCGCCAACATAGTTTCGGTCCTCAAGAAGAATGGGAAGATTCGAATCTGCATCAACTTCCATAATCTGAAAGAGGCATGTCCCAAAGATGAATTCCCCCTCCCTATCACAGATATCATGATTGACAACACATGCGGCTTTGAACGTATGTCATTCATGGATGGCTTCTCGGGGTACAACCAAATCAAGATGTCTCCTGACGACGAAAAGCACACATCATTCCGAACACCGATTGGCACATACTGCTACACAGTCATGCCTTTCGGTTTAAAGAATGCCGGCGCCACATATCAAAGAGCCATGAGTATCATCTTTAGAGACCACTTACGCAAGACAGTGGAGTGCTATGTTGATGACATCGCCGTCAAGAGTCGCTGTGAGGGAGACCATCTGCAGGATCTGAGGACGGTATTCGACCTGAAGCGAGCGTACAATTTAAAAATAAACCCTACGAAATCTTTCTTGGGCGTATCCAGCGGAAAGTTCTTGGGTTTCATCATCACTGCCCAGGGTATTCATGTAGACCCTGAGAAGACGAAGGCAATTATGGAGATGGGTCCCCCGAGAAATCTCTGCGAACTCAGAGGCCTTCAAGGGAGGCTAGCTTACATCAGGAGGTTCATCTCTAACCTCTTCGGGCGATGCCGACCATTCACCCATCTCATGAAGAAAGGCGCCTCATTCGTATGGGACGAAGAATGTCAGTGTGCCTTCGACAGCATCAAAGAATATTTATCGAACCCTCCAGTACTGGTGGCCCCGGTTGCTGGAAAACCATTCCTGCTCTACGTACGAGCAATGGAACATTCCCTCGGTGCTCTGCTGGCACAAAACAATGATGCATGCCACGAACAAGCTATATATTACCTCAATCGAATGATGATTAGGCCAGAGCACCGATACACCGCCGTGGAGAAGGAATGTCTCGCCCTGGTGTTCGTCATTCAGAAGACGCGACACTATGTCACAGGACAAACCATACATGTGATCTCACGAGTCAACCCTCTCAGAGTTCTCATGACTAAACCAGGGGCGCTCAGCTCTCGACTCACTATATGGGCAATATTGCTGTCCCCTTATCATATGATCTTCGTCCCACAAAAGGCTGTTAAAGGTCAAGCCCTGGCAGACCTTTTGGCAGCCCACCCGGGCTCGGAGTCGTCCAGAATATATGAGGAAATCCCAGATGAGGTCGCTGACTCGCATGCAACCTCTCACGATGATATATGACGAATGTTCTTCGACGGTGCCTCAAGGACCGGACCTAAAGGCAACATCGTCGTCGGAGTCGGGGTGGTGCTGGTTTTCCCTTCCGAATTGGTGATTAACCGTGCTTACTCTCTCACAGAGCCCTGCTTTAACAATGTGGCCGAGTACAATGCTTTGGTCATTGACCTCCAACTTGCAAGAGAGCTGGGGGTAGAATATCTTGAAGCATACGACGATTCTCAGTTAATCGTCAATCAGATCCGGGGCTCGTACGAAGTCCGCCACGAAGACATGATCCTATATCATCAAATAGCGATCAACATTATTTCGTCATTTGAGGGGTTCTTCATCGAACATGTTCCCAGACTCCGAAATATCGAAGCCGATGCCTTAGCTGGCCTTGCCGCTTTCCTAGCAGTTTCGAACTATGCTCATCAATCGGTAGATGTGACAGGCCACGAACTGGTCTGTCCCAAGAACAACGTTCAGTTCGTGGCGAGTTATTCCGCTCAGACGGTCGATGAAGTGCCAGACTGGAGACAACCATTCATAGACTTTGTAGTCTACGACATCCTGCCCGAGAACCCAAAGGAAGCCACTTCCATCAGAAGGCGTTCTCTCAGATTCTTCTATGATACAGAGACGAAAATGCTGTATCGCCGATCCTACGATGGATTATTACTTCGGTGTCTGTCAAACACAGAAGCCAAAGAAGCCGTACGTGAAGCTCACGACGGTATCTGCGGGGACCATCAGCCTGGCCCTAAGTTGCAAGACCGTCTTCGCCGAATGGGCTACTACTGGCCCACGATGGTAGTAGATGTGACAGATTATGCAAGAAAGTGCAAAGCTTGCCAAGTCCATGCGGACTTCATCCACCAACCATCCGAATTTCTACATCCGACAGTGGCGTCCTGGCCGTTCGAAGCATGGGGAATGGTATCATCGGTCCGATTACTCCACCTTCCTCCCGAGGACATCACTTCATACTCGCAATCACAGATTACTTCTCCAAATGGGCGAAAGCTGTCCCACTTGCAGAAGTGAAGACTTCAAACGTGATCAGCTTCCTCAAGCATCACGTCATCTATCGCTTTGGACTGCCCCGAAGGATCATCCATGATAATGGTTCGTAGTTTGCAAGCCATGCCTTCTATCGGTTCTGTGACAAGCACCATATCCAGAATATTGCTTCAACGCCATACAATCCAGCAGCGAATGGGTTAGCAGAAGCCTTCAACAAAACCATCATCAAACTTCTCAAGAAGTTCGTATCGTCCAACAAACGTGACTGGAACGAGAAGCTTGGTGAATGCTTATGGGCGTACCGTACCACAGTCCGAACGGCCACAGAGAACACACCATTCTTCCTGGTATACGGGAGTGAGGCAGTTCTCCCATTGGAGACTTAAATACCCTCACTCTGCATCGCCCTCACTTATCAATTGACGACGGATGATAACTACCGACGCCGACTACAAGAGTTAGAGGCCTTAGATGAAAAGTGCCTCCTGGCTCAGCAACGAATCGAGCTATACCAAGCACGCACCTCTGGAGCCTTCAACAAGAAGGTTAAAATCAGAACATTCCAGGTGGGCGATCTCGTTCTGGCAGTCCGGAGGCCGATGGTCATGACTCACAAGACCGCCGACAAGTTCCAGCCAAAATGGGAAGGTCCATTTATCATCGAGGCTGTATTTTCCAACGGTGCTTACCGCCTCGCAAAACAAAATGGAGACTTGCTCATGTTGTCCGTCAACGGCAAGTTCCAGAAGAAATATTATGTCTAAACGACATACTCCAGATTATTGAGTTATGTACCCGCTGGTGCTGCTGAACTCTCACTTTCACAATATTCCAGATCATTGAGTCATGTACCCGCTGGTGCCGATGAACTCACATCCACAATATTCTAGATTACCGAGTCATGTACCCGCCGGTACCGCTGAACTCACACTCTCATAATATTCCAGATTACTGAGTCATGTACCCGTTGGTGCCGCTGAACTCACTTTCACAATATTCCAGATCATCGAGTTATGTACCCGCTGGTGCCACTGAACTCACAAACTCGCAATCTTCCAGATTATCGAGTCATGTACCTGCAGGTGCCTCTGAACTCACATTTCGGTCACTCTTTCGGGGGAAAGTTATGTATTACCATACCTCTAAACTTTCTTCTTGAAAGAGATCCTCCCTCATGATCTACTACCCGCACTCCCAGTGCACAAAAAGGGTAACAGATCCACAAATTTTCAAAACGGCCATGTCCTCATTACCTCTGAGTCGTTTCACTTCCGCAAAAAACAAATCACCCCTTTACATAGAACTTCCATGTCCTCATTACCTCTGAGTCGTTCTATGTACCCTCCTTCATTGAGCCCACTCCTGCCATGTCCTCATTACCTCTGAGTGGGAAGGCTCCGTCGAAGAAACCTTCATGCTTGCCATGTCCTCATTACCTCTGAGTAAGTATGAAGATTCCCTTTCGACTTATTATCTGTACCCACAATCGGAGTATGCCAAGGATAATAGGTCCACAAATATTCTCCGCTGAGTCTACTTCTGCCATGTCCTCATTACCTCTGAGCAGGAAGACTCCACGGTAAAACCTCCGTACTTGCCATGTCCTCATTACCTCTGAGTAAGTATGTTGGTTCTCTCTCGTCTTATTATCCGTATCCTAAGCCGGGGTACGCCAAGGGTAATAGGCCCACAAATGTCCTCTATTGACCACAAATATCCCCCGTTGAGTCCACTCCTGCCATGTCCTCCTTACCTCTGAGTAAGAAGACTCCACGGTAAAACCCTCATACTTGCCATGTCCTCATTACCTCTGAGTAAGTATGTTGGTTCCCCTTCATCCTATTATCCGTATCCTAAGCCGGGGTATACCAAGGATAATAGGCCCACAAATATCCTTTGCTAAGTCTCTTAGTACAGGCCCACCATTCCTCATCATGCCCCGGGAGCCCAGCTGCTCCATGGCATTCTATCTTCCGATACCCCAAACACCCATGACCACCTTACTGTGGGACTGTTCTAGGTATCCCCAATCAAACTTGTTACCCGTACCTAAAACCAAGGTATGCTAGGGGTAACAAGTCCATAAACAAGTCCCCCATGTGGGGCACACATCACCACAATACCACAGGCACAACAGGCAAGACAAATGAAGGGTAGAATAGAAAGTACTCTTTATTTGAAAGTCGAAAAAAGCATTACATGTTTTGGGGACCATGTCCCTCTCAAAAATAAAAGAAAAACGAACAGAAACAAAAGAGAAAAAGGCCGACTATAGTTCGGCATTACACAATTCCAAAAGGCGGTTTCTCACCAAGGCAGTACCCCGCTCAAGCCTCTGTCTAGCTCGACGCTCAGCCTCTTGGGATAACTGCTCTGCGTCGTTCAAGTACATATATGCCTGCCAGTCATTCTCTATCTTCTTCAGGGCAAGTTCCAGATTGGCAGAAGCTCTACTAAACCTGTCAGCCTCCTGAATAGCAACCCCTTTCTCAGTACGGGCAGCTTCGAGCTCGGACTCCAGGAAGGATAGCTTTCTCTGGAGCTCGAGGATCTGCTCCTGGGTGTCAGCTACCCCACGGGAGCCAGCCGCTTCCCGAGCTGCACAATCTTCAGTCCGACGGCTCCATTGATCGTATAACTGAGTCAGATCCCGACGGTCCTTCAATATAGTTGGCTTGATCGATTTCCGAGCAAGCCTCACCTTCTCCACCGCGGTTATGAGGAAAGTGCGCTCTTGGTTTATTGCTGCGAGTAAATCAGCTTGCTGCAGCACGCGAAACTGGGCCACAAGACGATCAGCCTCTAGCAACTTAGGCTCCAGAAGCGCCGCTAGTCCCGCCCCACAGGGAAGAGTTCTAAGGATATTAATTTGGCCACCGACGCATTGACGGGCCATAGCAAAGGGAGTTCCCCTCTCCACAGCTGCCTCAATCCCTCTCTTCAGGTGGCGGTGAAAGCTGTCGACCACATACTGGGATACTTCATCCAAAACTTCTGTAGAGGACGGTATCAAAGGGAGTGTGGCGGGCAGTACCAAAGGAGTAGCCTCAGAACTTGCCGTCCCCGCCACCAGGGAAACGAATTCTGTGTAAAAATATGCATGAATAGCAGCTAGCTCCTCTTCCGCCGCCCGAAGAGCCTGGATACTTGGCAGAGCCGAAAGGTTAATTCCCGAAACCCTATTCGCAGAGGAGGGCGCGAAAAGTGTCATCCCTTGCCCCAGCTGTGCTATCACCAGGGCTCCCGAACTTGACCCAGCTGGAGGCCCCTCAGTATAGGTTGGAAAAGAAGGAGACACGCGTGCTTCCATCAGATCCCCTCTGGTAGAGTCCACCCCGGCAATGTCCGTCACCGACAATGAAGGGATGGGACCTACACGTCCAAAGCAATCATTAATCCACGAAGGACAGGATGATAGAGCAAATAGGCCTCATCACAAGTTAAGAAGCTGGTTTATCTTACCAAGGGAAGAGTACGGAGGCTGCAGCTCGTTCACAGCTGGCATGGTCTCCCCATCCGCGGCTTCCAACTCAAATTCAACTGGTTTCTCTGCCCCAGCCACCCCTGAAAGGGAGCCAGCCAGGTCAGTGTCGTCCTGTTAAAATTCAGCTATCTTCGGGACAGGTGCAGTAGAGCCCCCGCCCCCATGGGTTGAGGTCTCAGTAAGATGAGACCCCTCGGCCGCCTCCGGAAGAACCCTAGCAGAAGTGATAGCGGGGCACATGTCATTGATCAAAGTGGACAAGGCCGAATCGACCTCAGCAATCGAGTCCCGAGAAGCGGACTCCTCTGACGCCTACAAAGAACAAAATAAAAAAAATAATTAGGCCATAACTTAGAAAAAGAAGGAAAAGGCAGTTGAAATTCCAATCACCTCAGAAACAGCGTCAACATTAATAAACAGCCTGCGACGTCTTACCGCAGCCCGCTTCGTGGAATAGGTCCTGCCATCGTCAGTGGACAGACACCTGCCTCGTTCGCGCGAAGCACCAGGCACAGCAGGTGGATGATCCTCCACCTCTTCGTTCGGGACAGTAGGTGGCTGGTCCTCCACCTCCTCGTCCGAAGAGTGCGACGAGTCATCGGCGTCCTGCCCATCATCCTCTTCGTTCGCCGCAGTGGACTCCGAGTCCGGCATAGGAACCCTATTCGCCCTTATCTTTCTCTTTTTGGAACCCTTGGGCTTCTCTGCCAAGCCGGTCCCGACAATGAAGCTGGTGTTCATGTCAAAATTTGCAAGAGGTTTGCTCGACGCAACATGATAAAGGGCCGCCATGTACAAAATATCCCCTTGCGTATTAGCGTCGGGGATCGAGAACCTAGCCCGGGTATGAACCGCATTGTAATAATGCCATGCCCGGATACCGTCAAGGACACTACCCTCGTAGCCTAGGCAAGCACTGGGACAGTCAAGGAACAACTGACTATACCCGAATTGACGAAAAAACCTGCTGGGCAGATAAGGCTCCAGGTATACGTTATTTCGGTAATGATATACTAAGTGCGCAGGGCGAATGTTGCGCAGCCAAAGAAGCATCTTCTCAGATAAGAGTTGGGGAGGTTCAAGGCCATCGACGTGTACCCCCCTCACTTCTCTATGGGCAAATTGAGGAAGAGACACAAAGAAGTCGGGCCCGTCAACTCTCGCCAACGCCCTCCGACAAGCCGGTATGGTATCATACTCCCAAGACTGATGATGGTATCGAAAAAGGAAGGTGTCATCAGCAGTAACATCATCCTCTGTTCTGGGCCTCATCAATGACCGGTAATGCATCAATAACCACCCCATGAGATAATGGTATGGTAGCTCTATCCGCTCAAAGTCCAGCATCGTCTTGCGAGCAATGACTTTAGACGAAAAGGCGCGGAGGCCGTGGTGTATGCTACACACCATAGCCGGAAGAAGGGCCAGTCTGACTTTGAAGACCAGTTTCACAGCCGGAAGAATGAAGTGGCGGCTGATCCTTTCAGTAGAACCTGCCCTTCCTGAGACTACGTAATTCCGTAGCCACACCATCAGGAACCCGGCAAAGATTGCTTTCTCAGACATTTGTCGGGTACCGTAGTGGAAATAACTGAAGGAGTCAGTGCGACTCCTAAATCTATTGCGGGTGGACCTCGACCTTTTGGCATTCAACATCAGATCCTTTACCTCTGCCGGGGTTTGAGGACCTCGAGAAGAAACCCGGCCGGAAGGACGTAATTTGAAAAGATACGCAACCCAGGCCGTGGTATGGGGGGCGTTCCCTTCTGAGCTATTATTCTTCTTGATAGCAGTCTGGTGACAGATGCTATAGTGGCACAGCAGTTCCCGGTACACAGAGACGAAACCAGGGAATCGTCGATCCAGATCATCGAATTCCTCGTTCGTCGGGGTGTATACTTCAAAGGCCTCGCCTCCCCACGGCAGCTTAGAAACAGCATGCATTTCATGGAGAGCAAGTCCCAACTCTCCTCCGGGCACGAAGAAAGTCTCCATATGCCGGTTATACATCTCCAGAAGGGCCATGAACAACGGCTTGTTAATGGACAACCCGTAACAGGTGCCCCGGATGGCGTAGTAAAGGTCAATCTCCCCAAGGAATTCCTCATAGTTCCTAAGAATCCATGAGGTAAGATTGGTCTATGTAGGAATGGGGTTTATCCAATTCAGCAGCGACAACCTGCCCATAGGATAAGACCGCTTGCGAGCGAGCTGATTCAGGAAGGTATCATCTCGAGTGAAAGTAAAGTTGGGACCAGACACGTTTATAAAAGTACCAGGAAGCAGCCCTATCACACTCCGACTGACTGAATCCCTGCCCGCACATGCTGACCCCGTACGCCAATTATAGTGGATGTTGTCCACGAACATCCCCGACTGGGTGGGAGTTAGGGAGCCCACCATTGTCCTGCCCAACGGTACCATATTAAACCACGAGAGGGAAAAATGCCGTTCCATCTCGGGAATATGGATCTCCACCCCGTCCACAGTAAAGTCCCAGTTCTCAGAAACGTCCAGCATTCGGGAGTTCTTTATGGATAAAGCATCTCCAAAAAGAAAAACTGGTTTCAGATATTCTTCGTCCAGTCTCCCCGAATTCATCATAGTACAAAGGAAGTAGAAAGGCTGGTTGTTGATGGCAGCCACCCTCTCCAAAGGTTCATTAGCGGGAAGCTGATCCGTTATATGTCTAATTAAGCCGTCGAGCCGCACGTCCACGACAAATTGAGCTGAACCCACAAGAAGCTCTCCTGCCGGGTTGGTTGGGAGGTTCACTGGAAAAGGACAAAAAGAAACAGGATTAAAAGATGGTTAAAACGAAACCACTTAAAAAACTCTCAAAAAGAAGTTCCTACGAGCCTATGCAGCTCGGATCAACGAAGCCTTATGCGGCTCAATTATAGCTGGGCTTCAGGCAGCACGGCTTCAATAGAGCCTATGCGGTTCGGGTCAACACAGCCCCATGCGGCCCAATTCAGTTGGGAGTTCTATGTGACACTGGTTCGATAGCTTATGCGGTTCGGTTGAACTTATGCGGTTCTATCTAGCAGAAGAGCTTATGCGGCGCGACTTAGTAAAATGCTATGCAGTTCAGTTTGTCAGAAACATATGCGGCTCCGTTCAAAGGAGACTTCATGCGGTTCATATCCAGAAGTAATCCTGCGACTCAAATCCTTCTCATACGGCTCAAACATAGGACATCTCATACGCGGCTCGGATGTGGGAGGGTCATGCGGCCCATACAACATATGCGGCTCCATCACGATCGAACTTGGGCGATTCAAACGAAGGCTTGTGCATAAATCATGCAACATAGCCATAGGTTCTTAGGGTTCAAAGAATTCAAAAGCAATCCTTACCCTTGAAAGCAGGGTGGACATCGGGGTACACTTCGGGCACGACGGCCGACGAAGAAGCCACCTTCTTGCCTTTCGCAGCAGTAGAGGCGACCTTGGAAGATTTGGGGGCCATTTTCGACGATCGAGAAAGGAAATAAGGAAGGAAAGGTAAGACAACAATAGTTGGGGACGAAAGAGAAAGTAGAGAAATCCCCTCCGACTGAATTGATCCATATTTATAAACAAAACCAAGGCGCTTCGATTCTCGTGCGGAACGAAAACTAACTCTTCGGTTATCGAGGCGAGCCGCCTAAAATGAAGGCCAGACTCTTGGGATCCCGCCCCAAAAAGTGACCTTAAAACTGACAGCAAATCAAACAAAATTAAATGCAAAAGATCTCCATACGTGGCAAGATGACGTAGCCGAAAGTCCCTGCGACTGCGATATCTATGCGGCTCGAAAGTTCCTGCGGCTGAAACATCCATGCGGCTGAAACATCTATGCGGCCAAGACATCCATGCAGCCAGGACCTCATATGCGGCCAGAAGAATTTATACACAGCCATGCTTCTTATTCAAAGTATTTCAATTTTGTAAATTGAAAACTTTGAAGGGGGTCTTGTAGAAGCATGGAAAAGAATAAAGAAAAGATCCATGCGGCTCAGAAAACTCATGCGGCTCAGGGATCCATGCGGCTCAAGTGTCTATGCGGCTCAATAAGTTTCATGCGGCCCAGAGAGAAGCCACGTGGCTTGCAAACAGCTCTTTCTTTTGTCCTGTACCGCATTAAATGCCTTGACGGCTGACAGTTCTGACAAGGCGACAGTCCTGACACAAAGATGCAATTATGACTCTGTTATAATGGCAGACTCCTAGAAAAACGAAGAAAATCTCTGACACAATCCCCCGAGATCCAGAAAATGCCACGCGGCCTTGACACGTGGACAGTCGTATGCGGCTCGAGCGGAGACTCCCCATGCGGCTCGGGCCGAAGATGTCTTATGCGGCTCAAACAGAGGCTCTCCCATGCGGTTCACGAAGGCTATCCCCATGCGGCTCAGGTCGAAGCTGTCCTATGCGGCTCGGGCCGAAGATGTCTTATGCGGCTCAAGCAGAGGCTCCTCCATGCGGTTCACGAAGACTATCCCCATGCGGCTCAGGTCGAAGCTGTCCTATACGGCTCGGGCCGAAGATGTCTTATGCGGCTCAAGCAGAGGCTCCCCCATGCGGTTCACGAAGACTATCTCCATGAGGCTCACGAAGAAGCTACCCATTATGCGGCCACCTACGCTTATACGGCCCAAACCATCATTATGCGGTTCCAATGATCAGGGGCCACTCCCCAATCAGCCTTGACATGTGGCCAGCCTTATGCGGCTCAATTCTCATACGGCTCAGATTTCCTCAGTAGCTCGTGGTTGAGCCACGTGGCAGGACACGTGTCATAAAGCCAATCAATCTCAATAATCCAGATTTACTGCAATCAAAGATTGGGTCAAATCCCAATAATCTGGGACACGTGGCAGAAAAATAAATTAAATTTATTCATTCAGATTTGCAGATATCGACAAATCATCATGATGGAGATTTATTGTAATCAGCATTAATTACTGATAGGATTTGGCACAATCTACATTAATGGCCCAGATTCATCACACTCGAGACTAATGGCCCAGATTGATCAATCAACAGGCCGCTGCCGCTTTAAGAAGGGACAATCATTGCAAACACTAATGAGGACCCCATTCCTATAAATAGTAAGGTGCCATTCCCTTGCAAGAGAGGAGACACAGAGAGAGACATACAGAGAAAGAAAAGAGAGCATTTCCTCAACGCCAAGCAGTTCTTATCCGAAGTCAAGGCTGCATTCGATCGTCCAAGGAGTAAGGCAGAGCTGCCGTCGCTTTCCCGAGCCTCTATCGTCATCCTCCAGAATCTAAAATAAACAATTGTACTTAGATTGCTGTACCTAGGTTTTTGTCCCTAGGCTTTCTTTGTACAAGCGAGTTTGTATTGTGAAGTAAAAGTCCAGTCCTCTGATAATTGTTCTGTTCTTTTATATTTCATAGCAAACAGTACTGTGGTGACAACAATTCCCGGTATATAGCAACAAAGCCCGGGAACTGTCGATCCAAATTCTCAAACTCTTCGTTCGTAGGGGTGTACACTTCAAAGACTTCATCCCCCCAGGGCAGCTTGGAAATGACATACATCTCGTGGAGAGCGAGTCCCAACTCCCCTCCAGGCGTGAAGAAGGTTTCCGTCCGCCGGTTGTACATCTCTAGGAGAGCCATGAACAACGGCTTATTTATGGGTAGACCATGACAGGTGCCCCGAATGGCGTGGTAGAGGCCGATCTCACGCAGGGGAGTCTCATACTTCCGCAGAATCCACGTGGTCAAGTTGGCCCATACAGGGATAGGGTTTATCCAGTTCAGCAGCGCCAATCGTCCGACGGAATAGGACCCCTTCCGAGCAAGCTGGTTCAAGAAGGTGTCAGCTTGAAAGAACGTAAAGTTGGGACCCGATACATTTATGAAGGTACCCGGGGCCAGTCCCATCACGTACCGACTAACCGGTTCCCTTCCCGCATAGGTTGACCCCAAATTCCTGTTGTAATGGATGTTACCCACAATTATCCCCAACCTGCTTGGAGTCAAGGAGTCCACCATCTTTCTGTCCAATGGTAACATGTTGAACCAAGACAGAAGAAAATGGCGCTCCATCGGAGGGATATGGATCGCCATCACGTCAAGAGTAAAGTCCCAGCTCTCGGATATATCCAGCACTCGGGGGTTCTTCACAGTAAGGGCATCCCCAAAGAGGAACGCCGGCTTCAGGTATTTTACCTCCAATTGCCCCGAGTTCATCATAGCACAGAGAAAGTAGAAGGGCTGGTTCCTGATAGCATCCAGCCTCTCCATAGGCTCGTCTGTAGGGAGCTGATTCACCACATATTGGACTAAGTGGTCGAATCGCACACTCACAGCAGATAGGGCTGAACCCACCAGGGGTTCTCCCGCTGGATTGACTGGCAGATTCACTGGAGAAAGACAAAAGAAACAAAGTTAAAAGATGGCTAAACATAGCCACTTAGTGTTTCTAGGCTTATGTAATAAGCTTATACGACTCTGTTGTGATGGGACCTTATGCGGCTCAGTTTCAGCGGAGTCCATGCGGCTCGGTTTTGATGTATCCTTATGCGGTTCGGTTTTAACAGAGTTCATGCAGCTCTACTTAGATGGGTTTTGTTCAAGAGACTTCATGCGGCCCAGTTCATCAGGAGTTCATGCGGCCGAATTCAGAAGAGCTTATGCGACTTTGTTTAGCGGAGCCGCATGCGGTTCTGTTTAAATTGGGTCTCATGCTGCCGAATTCAAATGAGCTTGTGCGGCTTTGTTCAGCGGAGTCTCATGCAGTTCTGTTTAATGGAGTCTCCCGCGGCCAAGTTCAGATGAGCTTATGCGGATCTGTTTAGTGGGGCTTATGCGGCACAGTTCAGATAAGCTTATGCGGCTCTAATCCGTTGGTGCTTATGCGGCCCAGTCATTCTCATGCAGCTCAAACATGGAGTATACCCCATGCGGCTCGGACATAAAAAGTTCATATGGCCCATAAAAACATATGCGGCTTTATCGTACTAAATTTGGGCAGTTCAACTACTAGACGAAGGACGCATTAAATGCCAAAAAGAAAAGGCTTGTGCATAAAACATACAACAGAGCCATCTTTGTTAAGGGTTTTTGAAGCATACGATCCTCCACATAATTCTTACCAGCAATGAAAGGGTGGACGTCAGGATGAACTTCAGGCACCGCAGTCGACGAAGAAGCCGCTCCATTATCCTTCGTCGCAGAGGAAGCCTTGGAAGCTTTGGGGGCCATCATTGATCGGTGATCGAGAGAGAAGACGACGACAAGAAAAGCTTGAGCAAGAAAAGAAAGTAAATAGTCTCTCTCTCCCAAAAAACCTATATTTATAGGCCGAAGGGGGGCGTAAGGATCAAGGGACGCTTCGCATGATGCGCCGCCTAGAAAATAAGACCGACTCTTGGGTTTCTAACCCCTGCATGCGAAAAGATTAATCCTAATCATTAAGGCAAAATCTAAATATTTAAAACTGACTCTTGGGATCCTATCCCAAAAGACGGCTTCAAATCAAAACAAATCAAGAGCAATAATGAGACACCCACGTGGCACAGGACCATTATGCGGCTAAGAAGTCTATACGGCCAGAGCGATCCATGCGGTCCGAGCGATCCATACGGCCAGAGATGTCTATGCGGCAGGAAGAGTTTATGCAGACATATCCATGCTTCTTATTCAAAGTATTTTAATTTTGTAAATTGAAAACTTTGAAGGGGGTCTTCTAGAAGCATGGAAAAATATAAATAAATTCTTATGCAGCCAGGAAATCAGCTCCATGCGGTTCATAGCTGAAGGAGCCTTTATGCGGCTCAAAAGGCTCAAGAGCTTCATGCGGCTCAAAAAGATGAAGGGGAAGCCACGTGGCCTCATGCAGCGGGCCATAAATGCTCTAAGTAGTTGGCTTATTAATTACCCTGACACAATGGCAGCTCTGACAATGATGGATTGAAAGCTCTGACATAAAGTAGAAATAATGACCCTCGACGTGCTCCTAGAGAGACGAGGAAATTCTTTACAGCTGGCACGATCCATTTTCAAAACTATTTACGTGACTCAGTTGCAAGGACGTCTATGCGGCTCAGTTGTAAGGATTTCTATGTGGCTCAGTTGTAAGGGCCTTCATGCGGCTCAGTTGCAAGGGCCTCCATGCGGCCCATAATAAAGGACGTCCATGCGGCTCAAATTAAAGGACGTCCATGCGGCTCAAATTAAAGGACGTCCATGCGGCTCAGAGTGAAGGACTCCCATGCGGTTCGGTTAAAGGCCATACCCATGCGGCTCAACTATGACAGTCTTCTATGCGGCTCACAACAGTTGGAACACGTAGCAGAAATTAATTAAATCCCAACAATTCAGATTTGTGGCAATCAACATAACAGACAGTTGGGACACGTGGCAAGAGAATGACCAAGATTTATTCACAAATTATCACGATGCAGATTTGTTGCAATCAACATTAATTGCCCATGCAGATTTGGTGCAATCAATATTAACTGCCCAAATTTGTTACAATCAATATTGATGGCTCAGATCAATTTCCAACAAACAATATCAAGGCAAATCATAACCAATCCTTAACCGCCCAATTTTCATGGAGCAATCATTGCAAACCCTACTTATCACATTCCACTCCTATAAATAGCAAGGTGCCATCCCTTGCAAAGAAGAGGGCAACAGAGGACGAGCACGGAAAGAAAAAAAGAAACAGAGGTACACACAAAGAGAGTGGCGGTGCACAGAATAATCTCCCCACGTATCTCGAGAGCATTTCTTTATCAGAGCCAAGGCTGCGTCCGATCGTCCAAGGAGTAAGGCAGAGTTGATAGCACTCTCCCGAGCCTCTACCGTTACCCCCTAGAAAAACTAAACAATTGTACTTAGATTGCTGTACCTAAGTTTTCGTCCCTAGGCTTTCTTTGTACGAGCGAGTCTGTGTTGTGAAGTAAAAGTCCAGTCCTCCCATAAAACTATTTTGTTCTTTTATAATCAATGGCAAACAAAACTGTCAGTATTAAAAATAGAAAACATGCTTCCTTATGCAATTCCACTTAGCCTATGCAAAACAATGAATGAATCAATTAACGTTTATCGCAACGATATAGCTAAGTGAGTAAATCGACTAAGTTCAAAACAAAGGCTAAGTTTTGCACATAAAAGAGATAGCATATTTTAAGACTCTACAAAACGGTCATTGGACAACTTGTCGACAAGGTATAGTTTCCTCGAACGGTTGCCTAGGCCGAGAGACTGATTCAGTCCGGGAGGAACGAGTATAGCAAGCGCCAGTTTTTCATCGGCGTGGGTTATGCGGGAACTTTTGTACAGGGCTCGCTACCCATCGCGGAAGGGTCGTCGTCTAACCCAGCTATAGTCCGTGATGGCTTGACATTGCCAGTAGCATTCACACCCTTTCACTGTTTAACTAATGCATGTAACATGGGATGAATATGATAGCTGCTTAATGTTTACAAATTTATATGCTTGTCTCGAAACATGTTAACATGCAAATTGACCAGGATGGTTAGAAGGATCACATAAATAGCTAGCTAACATGTCTATAAAACTGCTTGAATCAAATGTAGAGCTTGGATTTTAATTAGTTATTCGCCAGTACTTGTGATCGTATTGATCCTCGTTCTTTGCAGGTCCCGCGAATCAGAAAGGACGTGCCAACTAGCTCGGCGATGTTGTAATTTTGAAGCTTCGGCCGTACGTCGAAGACGTGTCCTGCAACTCCACTTTTGAAGAATGTCAACTGTCCAAGGAAGATGGCTCAGCGTCCCTCCATTCCAGGTCACTGGAGTACTTTGTTGTATGTTGAGGGATGTGTGCAATGTATGGAACGGCTATCTATCGGCACTCTTTTGTAATTGAGTTATGTTGTAGCCCACGCGGCACAGGTCCTGTATTGGAGTCTGTAAACGGTATTCATTATCAATAAAGATCAAAGTTTTTTTTACATAATGTGTGATTCAGTTTGTCTGCGTACTCTCTTAGATCTCGTGTCTCAGATTACCTTATGACTGTGTCTTGTGCGATCACAAATTAGGTTCGTTCAGCATCACACCCGGGGGACGACTATCGATTCGACGGAATCGGGGCGTGACAGCGTGTAGCTAGGAAGCACGACATTTCTTTGCATACTCGACGACGTCGGCCATTATGGTAGCTAGTAATAGCCCATACGTCAAAGTCGGTCCTGTAGCTTAGGACCGGGTTAGTGAGCTCTGCATGTTTCGTCATGGGATTCTCGAAGAGCTTCGGCTGCTTCTTCGTTTGATAGACATCGAAGGAGAAGTCCATCAAAGGAGCATCGATATAGCATTTTAGTGGCCGTATCGTAATAGAACCGGAGCGAGCGCCTTCTGACTGAGACTGCTTCCTTCGGGTCTTCCGGAAGGATCCCGTAGACGGCAAAGTCGATGAATAGGAATCTCCAGTCTCTGACGTTGATGCTGCTGTCAGTAGTCATGGCAAGATTTGTTCGCATACACAGATTGTTTCTGGGATAAGCCAAATCCCGACCTACCCTATGATGAAGTATTGAGTCTCGATGGGTGCTGCCAATGAGGTCACGAGGCTAACAAGAGCGTCAGCCTCCAAGTTTTGTAGCCGAGGCACATGTTCTATAAAGAATTTAGCAAAGGTTGAGATGATGTCCAATACTGCTTTGTGGTAAGAGACCAGGTCTTCATGGAGGACCTCATATTATCTTCGAATTTGGTTGACGATGAGTTTTGAGTCGCCGTAAGATTTGAGGTATTCTACCCTAGTTGCTTTGCTAACTGGAGTCCCATGATGAGAGCATTGTATTCTGCAACGTTGTTGGAGCACGTCTCTGAAAGGGAGTAGGTACGCTGGATGACCAGCTTGTCGGGGAAGATCAGGACTACCCCCACTCCTACGATGATCTGGCATTTGGGGCCTGTTCTTGAAGCACCATCGAAGAACATCCACCAAACGAGGTTCTCTTTGGTAATATTTTATTCTCTTACTTCATCTGGATGTCCTTATAGAGTCGGGACGATTCCAGAATTGGGTGCCCGGCTAGGAAGTCGGCCAGTAATTGGCCTTTGACAGCCTTTTACGGGACGAATACCATGTCATATGGCGTCAATAGTATCGCCCAAGTAGCTAATCAGGAATTTAGCGCTCCCGGCTTTGTTATGAGGACTCTGAGCGGATTGACTCGGGAGATGACATGAATTGTCTGTCCCGAGACATAATGACGAGTCTTCTGGATGACAAACACTAGAGCTAGACATTCTTTTTTGACGGGGTTGTACCGATGTTCCGCTTTGATCATTATCCTACTGAGGTAGTAGATGACCTGCTCATGGCCTGCATCATTATTCTGGGCCAGTAAAGCGCCAAGGGAATGGTCCATTGTGCTGACATAGAGTAGAAATGGTTTGCCTGTGACGGGTGCCACCAAGACTGGGGGGCTCGTCAGATAAGATTTAATGTCGTCAAAGGCTTTCTGACATTCTTCCCTCCAGACATAGGAAACTTCCTTTTTCATGAGCTTGGTGAAGGGTTGGCAATTCCCGAAAAGGTTTGCGATAAACCTTCGGATGTATGCGAGATGTCCCTGCAGGCCTCGAAGTTCTCTAAGGTTCTTCGGAGGGTCCATGTCAAGGATAGCTTTAGTCTTCTCGGGGTCGACATGGATGCCTTTTGCAGTGATAATGAAGCCCAAGAACTTTCCACTGGAAACCCCAATGAAGGATTTGGCGGGGTTCATCTTGAGCTGATGTGCCCGCATAAGATCGAAGACTGTCTTCAGATCTTGGAGGTGATCACCTCGTAGACGACTCTTGACGGCGATATCGTCAACATAGCATTCGACTATTTTACGGAGGTACTGGCGAAAGATGGTGCTCATAGCTCTTTGGTATGTGGCACCTGCATTCTTCAGGCCAAAGGGCATTACTGTGTAGTAGTAAACCCCCTTTGAATTCCTGAATGACATGTGTTTTTTGTCGTCTGGGAACATCTTGATTTGGTTGTAGCCTGAGTATCCGTCCATGAAGGACATGCGCTCGTAGCCACACGTATTGTCGATCATTACGTCGGTGATCAGGAGTGAAAACTCTTCCTTCGGGCAAGTCGAATTGAGGTCCCAAAAGTCGATGTAGACCCAGATCTTCCCGTTCTTCTTTGTGATGGGAATGATGTTAGCCACCCAGTCTGGATATTGGTCTTCGCGAATAAAATTACTGTCTAGGAGCTTATCTACTTCTTTGTCGATAGTGTCCATGATGTTGGGACAGAAGCGTCGCTGTTGCTGTTTAACAGACTTAGCGTTAGGTAATGTGCATTGCTACTTGTGGGTCGAGTTCCGGCATGTCTTCTTAGCTCCAGACGAAGACGTCGATGTATTCTTTGGCGAGTTGGACCAAAGATTCTCGGTCCTTCCCTGCTAAGCTCTTGCTGATGAAGATAGGTTTGGATGAAGATCCATCCCCAAGATCGATCTGCTCGACTTCGTCTTTAGTAGGGGGTTCCCGTAGTTCAAAGCGAGATTCCCATTGCGCACCTAGACGTTTAGCACAGGGTTCTTCTTCGAAGAACTCTATTGTTTGATTGTCGTCTTCATCTTCTGAAGGAAGTACGGATGTCATGTTAGCTGACAGCATCTTCCTGAAGATTGGGCCGATGCTGGTGTCAGAGTCCCAAGTTGAAGCCTCAGACGCATGAGAATATGCACCGTCTTATGCTTCTAAACTTTTTTGGGGTTGTTGGGGCATGATGTAGCCCACCCCCAATCGAGTACAGTGGTAATAGTCTTGTGGCTTTCCTTTCGGAACAATGAGTCATAAGGGAAGACGTCGAACCTTGCCATAGTTTAGACCCTGGCCACTTTTCAGGTTGTAGCCCATCTTTTGGATGAGATACTTGGCTCGATTATTGTACCGGTAAATTTGTATTCTGCCGGTGTCGGGTTCTGGCTCCGTTGGTAGAAGGTCTTGGTGATGCTCGACTGTGCCGAAGATGATATATTTCTTGTCCTGGTTCTGAGGCGAGACTATATAACAGACTCCTTGGTACATGACGACTCGATTTACATGATTAACAGTCGTTATTTGTGTTTGTAACAACTATAGAGTATTATCTAGAGTATACATGGCATTCCAATGTGGAAGACTAGAAAAATTGAAAGACACCCTTTTATTGATAAAATATAGGATCTTGTCCCGAGGGATTACATCATTAAGGGACGGTGCATCCACATTGGCGGATATGTACTCTTCCAGTTCTTCATTAGTGAGTACTGGAGCAGCCCGAAGAGGTTCAGAAGAACCTATTGGGAGCTTGGCCTTTGTCGGCTCTGGTGCCGATAGAGATACATGGGCCTTCTCTTGAAGCTTAAGGGGGGCTAAAGATAGATGAGGTCTTCCTTTAAGCCGCACCTTGAAAGGTACCTCAGTTGGTGTTCTGGTGACTGGTGCCTTCCCACATAGTTTTGCTACGAGAGGAGCCGTTAATTGGAAAGACTTTCCCTTGAGTCGTATCTTCAAAGGGGCTTCAGTGTTTGTATGTTCCTGAGTAGTTGGTGCTCTCCCGTAAAGTTTAACCACTAAAGGAGGCGGTGTTTGAGGTGGCTTCACTTTGAGTCACACTTTCAGGGGAGCATCGATGATCATTTCTGCCTCTAAATCAGCTTCGACTTCGGCTTCATCATTGGCGTCGTTGGCTTCATCTTCGAGGTGAATCGACTTGTACAGGTCAGAGTCGGTGAAGAAGGCCTCAATCTCCCTGAAGGGATCAACATCAGCAAACTCTAATCTGACTATGCCATTAGTGGATACGTACTTCATACACTGATGGAGAGTAGATGGCACCACCATGTATTCGTGTAGCCATGACCCTAACATGATGTTGTAGTTGACGTCCGTATCTACGACATAACAGGTTACTTCGGTCTGGAGATCACCGATATGACACTTCAACCGGATCCTTTCCAGCGGTCACTCTTGCCAGCGTTGAATCCACTGATTATAGTATGGGATGCTGTCAGACGATGCATCGGGATCCCTAACGTCTGGAGCAGAGTTCGGAGGATAATGTTGAGAGAAGACTCCGGGTCAATCTGTATTCGATCCACCTTGATGGCACCAACGTACCCTGTGTATTACAGTGGTCTATTGTGCCTATTGTTCTTGAGTAGCATGTCTTGTTGAGTGAATGTAATGTTGGGGATGATCTCCCCCATACTATGGCAGTATGGACATGCTACTGGATCATCCTCAGGCTTCTTGACCTAACTGATGAAAGACTCAGCGTCCTTCAAGGCTTCACAAAGAGCCTCCCGAGTATCTTTAGACAGGCGGAGGAGCTCGAACAAGGACAGCCGAGCTGGAGTACTGGCAAGTTGTGCCAGTATGTCGAAGTTGTGGGTTTGGTTAACCTCGAAGCGTTGTCTCTTCATAGAGGTCTGTCGAAGCGGGCCTCCTTATACTTTTGTTTGTCAGCTGCTGGAAGTTGGAAAGGACCTTCACCTTGAGCAGCCGAGGTAGTGACGGGAGGTGCCACTTCGACAGGGGCTTCCTCAGGCTGAGCGTTCTGTCGTGAACGTGTTTGTACAGAAAGTGCTTCCTTGGGAGAGGAGGTCACCATTCGGCAAGACTTGGTCTTCTTGCCTTTAGCTTTGGAGGTAGAATGTACTCCCGGTTGAGTCAGTTCTGGAGCGAGATCTGGATGAACCCACATGATCTCCCTCCAAGATATAGTGAGTGGAATCAGTCCACTCGCGTTGTCATGAGTCGGCGAAAGGTTGACCACCTCCAATGTCGCCTTCGGGATGGGGACAACACCATCTTGAGTTGTAGTAGGCGGTAGGGTACCGAACTGGAGCGACACTATATTTGTCGAGACTGTCTTCTCCTCGTAATCGACTGAGATAACGTTCACATTGATCATGCGTTGTATGTAGTTCTTTAGGATGTAGCAGGGTTGAGTTGGATGTCCAACAAACCTATGGTAGTGACAGTACCTCGGGTCGCCCATTCTGCCTACTTCGTCGGGACGCTTTGGATCAGGCAACTTAAGCTTGTCACTCTGTTTCAGCATCTCGAAGAGTTGTAAGGTGTCCTTATCGTTGAAGGAGTGGACCTCCTTCGGTCTTGGTGCTGGTAGAGGCTTCTGAGCGGGCCCCTGCGTTATTTTTGAAGCATTGACAGTTAATGCCTGCTTCCATTTTGCCTCGTGCCCACTATTACAGGTAGTATGTCGTTTCCCTTTGTCATCAAAGACGGGAAAGTTAACCCCCAGAAGGCGAGCATTACGTACCTTCTTCTCAGCAGCTTCGACCCCGATGATCAATGAACTCCAATCGGGGGGCTGGGTGGAGTCGAGCCAGAGCTTGATTGCAGGAGTCATGTTTATCCTGCAGGCATCGACCAGTGCATGTTCTAGCATACCCGGAGGCAACCTTAAGCATGCTTGTCAAAAATGTTCGATGAAGGCTTGAACAGTCTACTTCTCTGTCTGGCGCACTTCTATAAGAGATGACATGGTCATGTCTTTCCTGCCGTCGTAGAAACGGTCGAGGAAGAGGCATGTCAAGCCATCGAAGGATGATATGGAGTGGTCAAGAAGACTATAGTACCAGTCGTAAGCGACTCCCTTTAATGCCCCGATGAATGGGCTGGTGAGTAGGGCATCTTCCTTTGGGAGATATCCCGTTTGAGACTGAAAGTAGGTCAGATACCGGCGAGAAGAATCCTTCCCATCATATGGCGTCAATGTTTGTGGTTTATACTTGGGAGGGTAAACCACTTTGTTCTATTTGAGAGGGTAAGGTTGCGGGATTCCTATCTTCTGACGTTCTTCCTGCTTGTTTTGTGCTTCAAAGCGCTCACGCAGATCTCTGATCATGTCCACCAACTTTTCTGTAGAACTGGGAGCCGGTGAGGGTGGTAAGGTGTAAAGCTCGGCATTTGAAGGAGCTAACGTTCGAGGTACAGTGTGATGATCTGCGCCTGAAGATACCCGTTGAGGGGGTATACTTGATTCTCCATTGGCCCTTGGATCGGGACTGGTGAAGACAGGTGCCCTTGCTAATGGTTGGGATGCCAGAGTGGTCTAAATCCCAAATACTATTTGAGTCAAGAATTGCATGGTGGCAGAGAGGGTTTTGAGGCTCCATTCCAGGGTGTCCATGAGCTGCACGATGTCCGGGGCTGGAGTGTATGACTCTCCTTCATCACCACCCCCAGCCATATAAACTGGCATATTACGGGTGGAAGTAGATGGATCGGTTGAGGCTTCGCTTTCGACCTCACTTTCATATGAAAGAGCATCCCCTTCTGAGACCTCGTACTGGCTACCCCCAGCTACCTCAGGTCGGTTCCTTGGAGAACATCCTCATCTTCAAGCGAAGGGTTGTCATGTATATCAGGAGTTTAATCACTCCCAGCTGATGCTTCTGCTAGAACCTTCTTCCTTGACCGAGTGCTCTCAAACACCCTTGAGGACGGGACCATTGTTTTGCTTCTCCTCGGCTGACTCTTGGACGATGCTGTTGAGGTCGAGGAATTGGTGGTTGTATTTCTTTCTGATGAATGAGAGCTGGAGACAACATGACAAGAAGCAATGTTGGGCTCTGACTTATCTTCAACTGGCACCTTCTTTTTGAGACGACATCGAAAGGGTGTAACAGATTACAGTCGATGGAATATAGACTGCCTGGATGATGGAGCCATTGTTTTACAACAGCAACAGTTGATGGTGACCATGGCACAAGTGTGCCCCGCGAGGGGTGCATCGTGCTTAATAGCCAGCTCTCCTGATCTGCGTTTGTGAGTGATCACATTACGCAAATCATAAGGGGAGAGTTTTACTTGCACACCCCCTTCAGGCGCATGGCAAGGCCAAGCGCCGGGGTGGTCATGTGAATGCGGCACCCCTTGATCTAGTTCCAGCACATGAGATACGTCCATATCATTGGTAGGGGAGCAACATGTATCGTGACTTGAACCCACTTCATGCGCATAACCAATGTGGGCGCATGGGTTCAAAGTCATAAGTTTTACCTCGCATGACTTGGTTTCAAGCGCAGAAGATGAGCCCAAATGAAACGAGGACTTTGAAAGTCGGCTCGTATCTGGTGCAAACACACCCGAGCCGACTCTGTACAGTTTATCATTTGCAACGCGCATGATTTTAAGCGCGCATCTAGGGTTTTCACGCCCCGTTCCCATATCATGGTAAGTTGGGCA
Organism: Iris pallida; assembly: GCA_029216955.1. NCBI lineage: Eukaryota > Viridiplantae > Streptophyta > Magnoliopsida > Asparagales > Iridaceae > Iris > Iris pallida. The sequence goes on along the minus strand of JANAVB010006993.1, from coordinate 11,135,240 downwards.
GGCAACAACATCTCCAGGCTACGCACCCGTATTGCGATTGTCGCCTATACAAACTAGAATAGAAAAGTACATGTAACAACTTAACACATTTATTTACATAAACTATAGTTATTATACATTAATTGTCTTCTAGAAGTACTATATATACAAGTTCTATTCAACAAAACATTAATTTACATATACAGGTTGCAAAACGATGTCAGTCATCTCTTGAGATTCTTCATATTGTCTACTCCTCGCCATTGCCATCATCATAGAGAGGTAACATATCAGCAGACTCGTCGTATTCTCCTAGTGAACAAATACTAGGTCGTCTAGAAACGATAAGCAAGTCCTCGATCAAAGGCGATAATAAGTAAAATTTAAAATTTCAGAAGAACTTTAAGAATTGCAAGTAAATAATTAAATACCTACCTTGTGAGACAAATAGAGATATTGAATACTCACAAGTTAGTAAATTTATCATGCTAAACCTAACTATATGCCTCAAGATTATGCACTTTTGTAGAGAACACATGTGGATCACGATCACCCTCTATATTCCTGACAATAATCCCATTTACCCGGGACCAGGTAGTGTCTGTATTGGGTACATCGCCTTAGATCCGACCCCCCACATCTTGTGGAAACCTGTATGCGTTAACTTCTTAAATTCTGTTTTATTTTCGAAATTTACTGGACCGTTCTCTGTTGGTGAGCTAGGCCTCACCCCCCGACATCGCAAGGCCTTACAGATGCGGGACTACTGATCAGCTTTTACTGGTGTAATTTATATTGTAGGGATTTCGATGGATGTGATCCAGTTGTTCTCTTCCACCCCATGATGCAACTATAAACGTTGACAAAGTCTACTAACTCTCAAGTTTAATATTATCCTCTAATCTTGGTTACCATCCTGAATATAAAGATAATACGCCATATGGTATCTCTTGTTGGAGGAAGAATTATCCAACTTGTTACCATCCGTATGTCAGAACGACACATCATGTGGTAATTTTTTGGTAAGAATCGCTCCTTAACTTATCTTACCAGCTCATGTATCAAGATAACATGCTATATGGTAGGATCAATCGAACTAGGAACTAGATATAATCTTAGATTTCTTATTTAGGTTTTCCAAAACCTAAAGTTTCTAAATTTGGCTAACTCCCAAAATTATTAAAAATTTCGTCATAGTCTCCTTTCTATTTATTGACTTCGAAAATTTAACAATAGACAAAATATAATAATCGGGTACGCCGACCCATTCGGTGGAGCAACTCTCAACACCGGACCATGCATTTAATATCCGGGTATGCCGACCCCTTCGGTGGAGCAGCTCTCAACATCGAACCACACATTTATAGAAAAATTTAAAGCCTTCTTACCTTAGCGAGCAAACAAGCAAGCAAGCAATATTTTTAGCCCTTTTCTTTCTAAAAACTTCTCCAAATGAAACAGTTAGAAGTACAGTAATGCCAAGTATAAAATTTTAATTTTATCACATACTCAAATAATTTATATGTATTGTAATATTTTGGCTAAACTGAATCTAGAAGTTCAATTTTTTACATGTATTGCTATATACCAAAATTTTGCTTCTTTGGTACATAAAAAGAAGCTTAGAAGTAAGGATTTATAGGTATATGGGTACCCTAACATATATGAACTCATAAACTTCCATTTTGACAAAAAATGATGTCCAAATATACTAATTAAGGATATTTCTTAATGTGGACAGAATTGACGTAATATGTAAAAATCGAAATCTAACTCATTTACAAATCTTATTCAAGAAAGAAAATATAGAAAATATATATATCTATCGTTTGAGTGTATAGGTTAAGTCTTTATTTATGCCAAGGCTTACATTTGTCCATGAAATATATGTTACAAGAATTTGTATCTTCCTATTGTGTCAAATTGTATATATATATATATATATATATATATATATATATATATATATATATATATATATATATATATATATATATATATATATATATATATATACAATAAAATTCAGAATTGGGTGTCCAATTATGTTATGTCCTACATATTGTGTCATGATGTTTTTGTATATATATTTATACAACATGGAAATGTGTCAAGGATATTTTTGTATATATTTTTACACAAGGTTTAGACATATTTGTGTTAATATTTTCTTGTTCATATGTTTGTTTACATACATGAACTTTTAATTATACCTTTGTGTCCGTATTGTGTCAAGAGAGGTTGTGTCCTAAACATTGTATTCAAATCATGTACAAACATTTTGTCCATAAGGAATTCACTATCCAAAATTTATGCTCATACACAAATTATATATTTTTTTGAGTTGAACTTATCATGGATTTTCACACATTTCAGAATTAAAACTAAATAATATGTATATATAACAAGTGGAATGTTAAAATCAATTTCCAAGAGGGAAAGAGGGAGAGGACTTGCCTTGGTCCTGAGCAAAACTAGAATTTCTTCCCCAATTCCAAGTAAAACCTTGATTTCCTCCTATATTCTTCCCTATTCCAGAATTTGGGAATTTAGGAACTGACCTAGAGTTTTAATTTAGATAAATTGGGGAAGAGAAGGAAATATTACCTAGGTTTTTGAAAGAGGAGGAGAAGAAGAAGATGGTGGTGGTGTGGCCGACGGCGGCGTCGGCCGGTGCCGTGGGCGACGGCGTCGGTGGCGGGCGGTGGCGACGTCGGTGGCGGGCGGTAGAGGTGGCCGCGGCAGCAGCCGCCGCAGCAGCAGCCGCCGCAGCAGCAGCAGAATAAGAAGAAGGGAAGAAGAGAAAAGGAAATAAAGAATGGAGAGAGAGAGAGAGAGAGAGGGTTTATGTGGTATATAATGGCCCCCCTCTTTTCATGCCATGTGACAAATGGCATGAAGAATTGCCACTTTCACAAGGATTTAACTCCTAGCTATATGAGGTGTCCACATGATTTGTACAATTTCAAAATTTGCCTAAAGGTTTCTATGCAAAACTTTAATGTATATATATAAAAAAATTATAACCATTATGATTATAGTTATAATTAATTGTTAATTATAAAAAATTAATTAATTAATATTAGAGAATTATAAGCCATGATACCGGTTCACTGTGGGCGTAGCACATTCGGGACGTATGGCCCGTGCTGCCTTGGATCTTTTCGTACCAGTCCGCAAAGGCGCATAGTACTCAGAATCCAACTCATCCTCGCCACGACAGCGAGTGATTCTGTCAAAGAGAGTGGTCCTCTCCTGCACGCCAGAGTACATATGGGGGAAGTTGGATGCGCCTTTGTTTCGTCGACTCATCTTCTTCGACTGAGAAAAGAACAACTGGGGAATACAGTCAACACCGCGTTTCCCTTGCAGATGTGCTGCACTGGTAGGAGCATCTTGCTTGCTGAGAACGTCAACAAGAATGGTGGGCTGCGGTGGTGCGTCCCCTTTAGTGGTTGTGCTCAGCGCATCTCCATTGTGCACCCAGACTTGGCGAGTCTTCTTCGGCTTTGGAAGCCGCTTCGAAGGACTTGTGCTGCCTTCAGAGACGAACTCCTCATACGCATGTTGATTGAGGCGCACCACGAGTGTCTTATGGGAAGAGCCAAGCTTGATGTCGTTAGATTGCGACACAACTTTTTCGTCAGAAGAGAAAGACGTCTCCAGCAGAGTCGCCAGCTTGTTCGCTATAAAAAATGCGACAAGGACTTTTTGATTATTAAACCTTGGTATTTCAATTATAAACAGAATAGTATACAATGTAGGACTTAGACGTAGTCCTAGGAAGATGACGCTTGCGGCTCTTCATTTTCTGTAAAAAGCTGCCAACTATTCAGTCTTGGGAAGCGTGCTGCCGACTCTGTCACATAGCATTAAATACTTGATGGGTGACGAGTTGAAGTGGGCGCATCAGTTTGTGTCCTACTAGGCGCATGGGTCTATGTCCCATTGGGTGCATCGGTTTGGAGCGCATGGTGCTGACGGCGCATTTGCCGCATGACGCATCCTTATTAGCCCATCTGTTGAGTTCTTCGAGGCGTTAATGGCTGTTTTGACTTGGTTGTAGCTCCCCTTCCCGGAAATTTTGAAATATTTTTATCATTTATTTTATTTAAATGGTAATTTTTAGATTTTTATAAATAATTAATTAGTTAATTATTATGGTAGATAATTTTTAGTCATGGTTAAGAATTTAAGTACAAGGTGACTAGAAATCATGGCACGGATAGTGCAGTGACATGCTTTGACTAGTGTATTAGCCCTGGTAGGGAAGGCCGAGCCATAGGGATGTCCTAAATAGGAAAATCAGGCCAAGTTGTGACATGACCATTATAAATAGTTTAATTATTCATTAGTAATATTATTTGACGTTTAAGTGACCCGGTTGTATCAAACTGGTCCGGACTTGACCCGAACCAAGCCCAAGCCCATGTACTCGGGTAGTGTGTCTAAGGACATCTATGTAGATGTATGGTTGGTATCTAGTTTATTTTATTTCGTGGCCTAGTAGGCCATATTAGAAATTATGGTTATATTCGAAGTCCTTGTTATAATACATGTAAATATATTATTTTCTTAGTTGATAATGTGGTAAATGATTTTCTTAACATATATTTGTAGAGTTGGGGGTTTTAGATTGTATAAACCTTCATATGTATGGCTATTTAATAAATGTCTATATATTTTAGCTAGAAAGGTTATATATATATATATATATATATATATATATATATATATATATATATATATATATATAATAAAAAATATATATAAATATATATATATATATATATATATATATATATATATATATATATAGAAGAAAAAAAAATATATATATATATAGAAAAAATATATATATATATATATATTTTTTTTTCTTTTTTTTCTATATATATATATATATATATATATATATATATATATATATATATATAGAAAAAAAAATATATATATATAGAAAAATATATATATATATATATATAGAAAAAAAAATATATATATATATAGCTATCTAATTTTAATTATTTATATATAGACTAGTATATAAATTAATGATTCTACATTATAAATGTTGTAAATATTGTAATAAATTTAGAAATGTGAATGAGCAGTAAATGTTATATTTTGTGATTTTGAGCATCTTGGCCGTGACAGCGTTCTACCGCCGACTCTAAGGTGTAGGCTGGCTTGGATACGTCTCGTATCCGAAAAAGCGGGTACGAGTCGTGGCATTGGTTGAATACGAAGAGACAGATTCATCATCATAAATGCAAATTCATAACACAGAATACGAGAAGACTGCCACTTAGTGGATGGGCGAGGGTTGCCCCGTCCTATAAATGGCTTTGTGAAGAGTTTTGTTTCATATTTCACTTAGCTTTCCTTCATGAAGACGAACTCGATCGGTCCCCTACCTTGGCGAGTTGACGATGAACTTCTTTCGAAGATGAAATGTGCCATCGGCCCTGTGAAATTGCCTGTTGCATCCAAATATCAGGATTATCGTGTCCCGACACTGGGTAAAGGTGCCTGTTGCATCCAAAGATCGGGACGGTCATGCCCCAATTTTTGTTATGTTAGAAGAGCCGCAGGTCGGGACTATCGTGCCCTGATTTGGTTGGGGTAGAAGAGCCACTGCTCCTGCTAGAGTGCCCGCATGCTGACGAGGAAGTGATTCGCTCTGACTATACATGGGGATGCACATACGCTGAGATGTTGGAATAATGCGCCTGGCTGTAGCACTTGAGTGATGCATCTGGCTGTACGTCGAAGTGATGCGCCTGGCTGTAGCACTGCGCCTGACTGTAGCTTTTAGGATTTTCTTTCTACTTTCTAAAAGAATTTTACTTTGTAAAAGACATGTAATAGACTTTTATATGAAATAAAAGCCCCATTTATATGTCTCTACTTCTTCACTATTTTTTGCTGTCCTAAGTATTTTGTTTGATTTTGGGGGCGCACGAGAGTTAGGGCGCATAGGAATTCTGGCCTAAGATGTGCCTAAAATTCCATGCTTCTACAATACTTACCTAAGTATCTAAGATACCTAGCTATCACTTAACTCATCAAATACCCTGAAATGAAGTGTCCTTGTTAGTTGTTCTCTCGTAAGGAAATGTGACACAAAAGGCTTGCAGAAGTAATTTTCTTTGAGAGGCGGGCTCACATGGACACTTGATTTCAGGCTACACACGTTCACATATCCCTCTCTGCCGATGTATCTAATTTACTTATCTACCTATTTATCTATCTATTGACTCACACATTTCTTTTGTATACCAGTTAACCCACACTCAAAATATAGCCCTATCATTGCACATACACACCCCTACATGTATTCACATAGGTGTATATACACACAACCACATTGCTCACATACTTCAACACACAAGCATTCCTCCCCAATTCAATTCAATAACATACATACATGCATCCATTTATATAAAAATATTTATTGATCAATGAAATAAAAACCCATGAATTATATATGTATATACTGAACTGAATTGAATTAAATGATGCCCTCCCATTGGCCAGCAACCAATGGCCATTTTTTCAAAGCAGAAAATAAACAAAGGTAGCAACACCGCTCCCGTCGTGTGTATATTGAACTGAATCCCCTATTTTTTCGAAGGGAGCAACACAGCTCCCGTCGTGTGTGTGTCCTGATCGTGTCCAAGTAGAAAACAAACAAAGGTCAGGGTTAGGGTTTATCGAGCTGTGTCGTCGGGGGTCGTCGAAGGATATGGGGGGCAGAGAGTGGAGGAGCATACGGAGGGGACTGAAGCATGATTAGGGGGTCGTCGGGGGCGGAGGCTGGATCACGCGGAGGAGCTCATCGGGGGCGAAGGAGGTTGTCGGGGGCGGAAGAGGTCGTCAGAGGCGAGGGAGGTCGTCGAATGGCCAGAGAGTGGAGAGGGGGGGGGTGATCGGGGGCTGGAGAACGCTCAGAGGGTCGTCGGGGCAGGGGCTGGAGCACGCAGAGGAGGTCATCGGGCGGCGGAGGAGGTCGTCGAACGCGAGGGAGGTCGTCAGATGCGCTGGTCGTCGGGTGAAGGGGCCTCGAGTGCGCGTAATACAAATTTTAGGGATCGAGAATAGGGGCAAATAAAAACGATCATAACCCTATATTAAAAAAAATTAGAGACGTAACAGAAAAACGTCGCTCGACGTCGCTGGAATTAATTATTCAATGACGTTTAATGACTCAGTGCGACGATAATTTTCATAAATTTATTTACAGTCATTGAATGTAGCGGAACGTCGCTAATCAGCGACGTTTTGTGACGTTTTACTATTACGTCACTAAATTTTTATAATTTGGTGACGTTTCTTCTGACGATGCTAAACACGTTGCTAATTTGACAGATTTTAGTAGTGGCATATGTGATCTAGTTACCTTTACGACATCATTAAATGCATCAGGTAATTAATTTATAATTTTTTGCAACTGTATCATTCTTCTTGTCTCATAATCACATTACGAGGTTCTTGGATCTTGATAAGATAGATTATGCGTATTCCATTTTAATTCATATCATTCATTATTAATGGGTTGTTCTATATGAATAATTTGTTGCATACCTCCCCCTGACAGCGGGAAGATTCTCTCATCTAATTGGCAATCTTCAAATCTTACAGTAAAGACATCACCAACCACTGGTTTCAAATACCTTATTATGGAAGAATACTCTAAACCAATGTATATTTCCAAACGCGGTTGGATACCTATCTTAGTTCTTTTGAGAGGTAGAATTAGGACATATACTACACATCCAAACTTTTTCAAATGTGAGATATTGGGTTGTCTACCACTAACAAGTTGTATGGGTAAAAAATATGGTAGACAGTCGGCCTAAATTTAACAAAAGATGCAGCATGTAAAATATTATGTCCCCAAACCTCAATTAGCAAACTAGATTGCATTAGTGGAGGTCTAGCTATAAGTTGAAGATGTTTAATAAATGACTTAGCTAACCCATTTTGTATGTGCACTTGGGGATCATGATGCTCTACCTCAATTCCTAATGATGTACAATAATCATTAAAAACTTGTGAGGTGAATTCTGTAGCATTATCAAGTCTAATTGATTAATCATGTTATCAGAAAACTAAGATCTAAGTTTAATAATTTGGACCAAAAGATGAGAAAATATAAGATTTCTACTAGAAATAGACAAACATTTAACAACCTAGTAGATGCATCTATGAGTACCATGAAATACCTAAAAGAACTAGTAGCAGGGTGAATAGGACCACAAATGTCTTCTTGTACTCCTTGCAAGAAAGTAGGAGGCTCATTCTTAATTTTCAAAAAAGATAGTTTAGTTATAAACTTTCCTCGTGACAAGGAAACACAATGGTGATTCTTTGGTAATCTAAGATGATGATTTTCTAATAAATGTCCACAAGAATTATCAAAGTTCCACTTAAACATAGTTTCTCTCGGATGACCCAAACGGTCATGCCAATTGATACATAAGACATGATCATTTGCTTTATGTCTTGTCACATTCATACGCGATTCAATTATACCAAGGTGGTGTAATACAAACCCACCGAAAGATAAGAAAACTCTTCTAATATGAGCATTTTTTTTTGCTTTCAATATTAGATGTGATACATAATGTCTCTTTGTTCTTAATATTGTGTCCATTTTTGCGTATATCCTTGAAACTTAGCAAATTTTTTTTGGAACTATAACGCATTCTGCAAATAGGTTTGAGTACCATTAGGTAACATGATGTGTGCTATTCCAAAACTTTCAATTATATGGGTTTCCACAGCTACTGTTGACACTTTATGCATGTCAAATACTAGATTTGAGAAAAACTTTTGATTCTTCAAAATCGTATGTGTTGTAGCACTATCTACCAAACATATATGCAAGTCTTTTTTCTTGGAATTTTTTGACTTTGTCAAACTTTTGTTGAGTAGCTTGACATTGCTTAAACCAATGTCCATCTTTGTCATAGTTATGTCAAGCATTACTAATCCTATTTGGTTTACATGAAGCAAAATAAATTTTTTTGAACATATATTCTAGCTAGTATAAGTATAATAAAAAATAATTAAACATTTCAAATGATAATATCATATTATAGAAAATATGATTCCAAATTTATAATAAAGATTTCCAATAAAACAAAAACACTAATGGCCTAGATATTCCATGATGGAAACCAAAAATGACTTCAAATATAAATAGTTTATAAGTATTTAAAATAAAATATAAATTAACCGAGTGCTCATTTAATGGAAAGTAGATTTTTCAGCATGTACTCAACTATTCATTGGTAACTTGATTTTCGTTTTGATCCTAAATTTTTTTTGATCATGACAATTATTATTGGTTTATTTTTCAGGATTTGAATTTCCTTTAGAGGGTGTCGTCCAGTTGTTCAATTTATTCTTTTGTGAATCATTGTTTTCACCTTTGTAAGGCTAACAACCATGACCATATCTTCCATAATGTTTATTTTTGTACCCTCTCCCACATCCTCTACCATAACCTTTGCTAATTCAAAAATTGGCATTTGTTCAGGAATTGTTATTGACCCAGTTGGTCTAGAGTTGTGGTTTTTCATGAGAATGTTGTTATTTGTCTCTGCTATAATGAAACAAGTCACCATTTCAGCGTATTCTGTAAAATTTCTTTCATAATATTGTTGCTACAAAATCATATTACTTGCATGAAAAATGGGGAGGAATTTCTCAATCATTTAAGAATTTGTTACTTTTTCTTTGCAAAATCTAAGACAAGAAAATAATATTAACAAAAAAGAATTATATTCTTTAACATTTTTATAGTCATGGTATCTTAGGTTCAACCATTCACTTTGAGCAAGCAGAAGGATTACCATCCTTCGATGGTCAATTTTATCCTCTAGAGATGTCCATAAATTTAATGGATTATCCTCACATAGGTATTCTGTCTTTAGATCATCAGGAATCAAAGCCTTGCCTTTGGCTTCAGAAGATTCTTTATTTTTCTTCTTAATAGTACCATCAAGCTTGTTGGAATGCAATTACAACGTTGCATCTATTTGCCATGATAAATAATTGTCTCAGCTTACATCAAGAGGTTTGATTTCAATCTTTACAAGATTTGACATCTATATGGCAGAAAATAATTTTGTTAGATGTAAATTAACTTAAATAATTAAAATTTATAAGCGCTTTCAAGATTACAAAACTTTATATGTGCCATAATGTGATGAAATGCTATCAAAGAATATTATATCTTATGTGTATCACATATACAACAATGTTGTAAATGATACCAAAGAATATTATATTTTATGTGTATCACATATATAACAATGTGTTAATTATATAATAATGTATTTTAGGTACTTTCTCGTAAATTGATTTCACATATAGAACAACGTGAAGTAGTATCTTGTGAAATTCAAATAAATCAAGTAAATTGATAGAAATAAAAAAATAACATAAACTAATTTAATGTAATTAAATAATTTCAAAAAAGAGAAGAAAATTTAAGATATTCTATATTAATTCCTTACTTAGGTGAATTTCATAAGAAAAATATAGGAATAAGATTTAAATATAATCTTAAATATATTATCATAAATTTTATATTTTGAATGAAATTGTGAACTTCAATACAAATTTATATTTAAAATTAAAAGAGGAAGTAGATCTAGAAAACTCTTGTCTATATACATGTAAATCAAATATGTATGTAAATTTACTAAAACATGTATCTAAGTAGATAAGATTAAACTTATTTCCTCAATATACTTCTTCTCTTAAGAGAAACTATTTTTCTCTTCTTCTATTCTCTAGAGCAACTCGTGCTGATAATGTGTTATGAAGTAGAAGATTGGAGAAATTGTTTCTTTATTCACCATTTCAATGTCTAAGTGTAAGTGCAGAACTATATCTAAACAATAAATTTAAAAATGTGATGTCGGGTCTTGTGCGTTGTGCTAGATATGGCAGTGCTTCAAAAACACTTAAATACGATATTTCGGGACTAAAAAATTTTCATCACGTTTTCATTAACATAATGTGATCTTAATGCAAGTATTTCACTAACATAGCTACTTAATCAACAAAAAGAGTGTTGGATATTTTGTCACTATTTTTTTTTATATAGGCATATTGAACACATGGTCTTCTTTATAATATCTTATTATCACATTTACATATTGTCACTCCCGTTTCCCGATATACGTATTTTCGTATGCGTATACGAGATTTCTGGCATTTATCATGTGGACCGAAGTTAGACTTGTTTTGCTTAGCCTAGTCCTGGTTTAATCTTGACTTGGTTTATTTGTTTGGTTGGTTCAATTTGACTTGGTTTGGCTTGGCTTGGTTTGGATTGAGATGGAGAGGGTTGTAAACACCCTAAAGTTTTACTACCATTTTTATTTTGGTGTTAATTTTATTTTTCGTATTATATGTCGTAGAGTCGTATTATACGTCGCGTATGAGTTCAAATTTTCGTATGCCTCGTCGAGTGCGAATATGTGCGAGGTACATATTTTTGGTAAAGACATTTTTATTTTAGGAGCATGATTTTTCAAATAATAAATAATATTTAATTTGGATTTCGTAAGTTGAAAAATGTGTCATATTGGAATTTTTAATTCTTTATTTTATATCATAGAAGGTTATATAAATAATAATTTTGAAAACTATGTTTTATGCAAATATTCATTGCATATGAGATGCATAAATTTAAATTCCTATATATAATGTTATTTTCGAAATTAATTAATATTAATATTTTAATATTAAAAAATGTATTGTTTGGTTTAAATTTGATTAATTATGATGATTAATTTTAAAAAAAAGATTTTATTGACTTTATTTTTATTAAAGATAGAATGTAACTATAGGATTGGATTTGATCCAGTTACTTTTTGAATTAAATAGGATAATATCTAATTGGGGATTTATACAATCCTAGTCCTTATCTAGCTGAGAACCTTCACCTCCTATATACGGAGAGGCTCCATACTATTATTCCATCAATCCCACAACCTAAATACCACAATCCAGTATCATGTGCATCGTGTCTGTGACCACGAAATTCTTATTCCAGTCTCGTACAGTCATCCACGTAGTATCCGACACCGCCGGACACGACGACAAAAATCACAAAACCCCGTCCTAGCACCATCCTGCCTCACCCTCCTTCCCGATTTCCCGTCCCGACCACCCCGTCACCATCAGCACCCCAATCGCCACAACCACCTCTACCCAGCCATCTCGGCCGCAGCCGCCACCACAATCACCTTCGCCGACTCCCGCGGCCCTCCACCAAACCGCCATCCTGGCCCTGTCCCCGGCCACCCGCACCTATCCCGACACAATCTCCACTACCAGTGTATCACCACCACCGCCACCCTCACTACTAACCCATCACCAGCACCCAGAGCCAGCCGCTTACACCCCATAACCACCCTGTCTTCGGCCATCAGCAGCACCCCGTCGCCGTCACCTCCAACCAACCCGATCCCAAATCATCGTCCCCAACCAAAGCCCCAAATGAGAGAAAAATAAATAAATTAAAACCCCCAAACCTGAACCATCGCCACCTCGATGTCGCCTCGAGCCACGCCCTTTTGCCTCGTCCTCCGTCGACATGAGCACCAGAACCCTATCCCAGGCGTCCGTGAGCCCATCGTCGACCCGTGCGTAGCCGTCCATTGTCGCCCATCTCTGTCCATCAATCCCTTCCGAGCTCGACTCCGGCCGGCGATCATCATCCAGATCGGGTGGATCCGACCACCATCAGCTGCAAACCCCTGCCTCGCCTCCCATCGTTGGAGCCAGCCGTCCTCCGCGACGCTCGCCAGCCGCTGTCCAAGTCGTCCCCGACGCGAGCGCCCACTCCGCGGTGCGCTCCCCGCCGTGCCAAAAATTCTCGCCGGAGCAGCCGCCTTCGCCGAGCTCGGCCGGCGCGCCACCGTCCTTCCGCTGCCAGGCCGAGCACCCGCGCTTGTGTTCCCCTCAGGTGATCCCTCTTCTCTCCTACTTCTCCCTCTTCGTTCCAATCTTTCAATCTCTCTCTATTTATTTTAGAGGATGAGTAGTTAGAAGGGGGTATTATTATTATTATTATTATTATTATTATTATTATTATTATTAAAGGTTTTATTTAATATTAGTAAAAACATTTGTGGTATAGTGGTGTGAAAAATAAACTTAAATATTATTATGATCTTTATTATTGTTGTATGACTAGTACCAATAATCTATGTTAAATATTTTATTAACTAAAGTAGATAAAAACTACTTGTATAAAAGAAATATATTAAGGGTTATGTTATATTGATGCAAAATTTTCTATCTATAAATTATTTGTCAAAATTATAGTTTTACAAAGTAGGTTTTAACCTTGGATAATTTCTAAAATTATGTTGTATTCATCTAAAAAAATATTTTTGAAAATATAAATTCAACCTAAAATATTAGTTTGACAAAAACTTAGAAATTAGTCAAAAGAATTTTTGGTTTCTAAAAGTATTTTTCTAAAACATATTTTTTTTATTTTTTTTGTAATTTCCAAATAGTTTTCTAGACAAAAATATATTTTCATATTAAGATATTTCTTTTCAAAATCTCTTAGATTAGAAAGTCTCAATCATGACTAATCATCCTTCCCTATTTTCTCGTGAATTTCGGACCCTTGTACACCGAACATGGCTTTTGGACAATCAAAACTTGTCGGATTATTGCCCCACACCCGGCGTCACACCAGGCGACACATCAGGCAAGACACCTTGCCTTACTGTTTAAATTTTTTGCTCAATATTATGCATGCTTTTTCTTATTTTTAGCAAATAAAATGTTGTTCTTTCAAAACTATATATAGATGCAAATCATTATACTTTATGCAATTGGCTTAGAGTTAAGGGACTACCATATGTTTAGAGCATCTCATAAACTGTCACGATGTGCCACGGGTTGTGTGTGAGTTGTGAGTCACATATAATTTCGGACTTGACCGACCGTATATCGGTACGTACAGGCCGTGCGTTAGGATATGACTGCTAATAGATTTGTGTAGAAGACTTGGCAGTTATTAAGGATTAAACAGTGTCGTGGAGTCGACACATGTATAGTATCATGGGGAGGGAGGAGACAGTTATTAGCGTAGGGGCTACATGTTCAGTACACACATAGATTTGGGTCGATAGTGTCTCGTATGAGCGCTACTTACTGCCCCGGGACCGATAGTGACTCGGATGAGCGCTACTTTCTGCCCATGGCCGATAGTGTCTCTTATGAGCACTACCTTCTGCCACTCCCTCTCTCCATCTATGCTGAACACCTAAGCTCCTACGTAGAATGTTATCTTCTAAAGTGCATTCCACATAGAATGGTTAGGAACCTTTACTCGTGCATACTTTTCTGTTGAGCTTTTATTATTCAGTTTATTGGCATGATATTATGTGTCTTGTTACGTCCCTCTGAGGACCTGGTGATTTCTCCTGGTGTGTGTTTCGTAGTTTCTTGTAGGTGCTCTAGCTAAGGCCATTCCTTCCTTCGTGATGATTGCTCTTGGACTCGTTATTTGCTTCGCTCGACCAAATCATTTATTTGTACATTTCTTCTTATTTAAATTTGTTGGTAGCGGATATGTCTCCGTCCAACGTTTGTACAAATGACTATTTGATCATATCATTAAACCTTAGTAATTATGGATGAGATTTATTTAGTTTGTCATGGCTTTCTACATTTTACAGCTTATGTATACATACGAACATCTCTTATACTCGTATGTATACAACTGGCATGATACGTATCTAGTCCCAAGTATTTTGGGACTGAGACGTTACATGTTTTGTGGTGGCCCATGCAGGTCTAGTTTGCCGTTTTGGTTACATGACTGTACTGAACGGACCTGCAATATATGATTAGAAGATAGAATCTCATCCACCTACTTGACATCCTTTCTTGACTTCAAATTCCGAACTCTCTTTCGACCTCCTTGATTTGCATCTTGCTTGACTCCTTCTACCATAAATTCTTAGTTTCGTGCTTAGTAAGATGACTACACTAGTATATGTCCATAGGTTAAAGATGTGGCTAGAAGGTTATATTGACAATAATATGCATTGAGATTTTATTTGAGTTATAAAGGCATTTATTTTCCTATAAATATGATCTTAAGTATTAGTTAATTCCAAGTTGGGTAGTAGCATATTACCGCTTTCAAGGGATAGTTGGAATTTTATTTTGATATTACAAGGTGGTATACACAAGAGGATAGCTAGATCGAGAAAACAAATTGATTTGATTTTGATTTTAAAGGTCTTTGAAAAATATTTATGATTCATTTGATTATAGCTATACATCCTTGAAGAGATATAAAGTTAGTTGAAAAGAATTTTTAAATTTAAATGCTGCTGTAAGATTTAAAAGGGCGGTTGATAAAGCTTGGTTTAAAATTGGGTTGTATGGTTCGCAATTAATAAGTTCGTAAAAGTTTAAATTTTAAGTTGGAGTAAGGTTATTAACAATTTTGGTTGAAAATATTTTGAAGGATGTATAATCAAATTGAGGATCTACTTTAAACTCTTGTATGAATTACGATTGCTAACTCCTATTTAAATTTTGAATTTAAGATTTGGATTAATGATAGAATATGAAAAATATATGGATTTGATTTATGACACAATAAAGGTTTATTCGAGATTGATTAGAAAATTTGAAAATATTAAGTTATGATTTTGATGTGACTAGATAAGACGGAAAGGTTACTTTTTGATACATTTTTGGAAATTTTTTTTGATATGATCTTGAGGTCGATTAAAATAAATTTAAATTTTAAGTTATGAGTTTGATTGGCAGCTTAGAAAGATATTTTATTAGATTATTTGGAGAATTATATTGCAAAGTTTTGAAGAAGTCAAATTTATAGGTTCAAATATGGATAGGCGACCAAGATAAATAAAGTAGTCCACATTAATTGCCATATCACTCATGACCATGGTAGTAGTGTATACACAAGTGTTGTTAGTCATCTCCAAGATCATGTAGTTATATTTCAATCTTGACTCACTCGACATTCCCTCAAATCTAGATCTTTATTCGTGACCATCTAATTGTTTGAAACTTAGAAATGATTAGAATCATTCCCTTGACCATACCCTTATCTATGAGACTATTTTCTCTCTAGAAACTATGACTCTAACTTATCTTAACTTGATCTACGAGATTTCCTAAATTATATTTATTCGTGCTTTAACCTTTTATTTTTGTGCATTAATTAGTACCTTATAAAAACCCACTTTCTATTTTGATCAATTGGTGTCCTCCATTGTGACTTTGATATTTGGAACACAACAGTAGACTTTTTCTTCCATCAAATTTCACATGTAAGACGTAGACGACTCCACCTTCATGTAGGTATATCACGTGCCACTAAAACACGTCTCCTTGTATTCTATTTTCATGATATAACTTTTGGGTCAAAAAGATTAAACTGTAACCTTTACCATGATATCGACTCCTGACCACAGATAGAGTTTCAACCAAGACTCGAGTCCTTCGACCAAATAAACGATTGTGATATACTTAATTCCTTAAATGCTTAGCTTGTGCTTTATATTGATTGCTATCCAGTGCCTTTTATTTTCGTGCCTTATTTTAATTTGCTTAGACCGATAAATTTTTATTTTTGTGCAATAATCCGTATTATTTATCCAAACTCTTGACATGACCGTTGAACCTAACTATATTCTTCTCCCGATTGTTTTTCTTCTCTCTTCAAGGATCTTATTTTTACTACACTATTATTCATGCAAACCTTGTTTCGTATATGTGAAGATAAAAAGTTTATCATGACACCCTTCGGTTAAAGAATGAGTTAGTCGGAAAGCCATAAAAGAGATTAGTATAGATAAATAAAAGGAGTGTATAATTTGGAGAAATGAGTTGAAAAGTGGTATTAGATGGAATTAAGGGAAGTGACATTTGGTTTTTATGTTCAAGTAAATAATATGCTTGAGATTGCCAAAAAGGTTACGAAGTATACATAAATGGGATAATTGAAAATGGGTGGCCACTAGATAATGGGAGGAATGTAATGTGAATCAAAGGTAAATAGACCCCACAGTTGACGATAAATAGTTAAACAAACCTTGAGTACAAGTCTTCTATTTTGATGTTTTAAGGAATACGTTCAAAGGGGATTATCGATATGTATCTAAGACCAGTCCCATTTTTGCCATCAAAATTTAAAAAGATTGTTAAATTCCAATTTTCGAGGAAGACACTTACAAATTGAGGGGAAATTTTTTTTCATGATAAAATATTGCGTTATGGAGATATGATCAACGGACGGTACACTTTTGATTGATGCATTAGCCGTCGAGATTTAGCAAATATTGAATGTGGTATATTTTGTTTTGGCACATTAAGGATGACTACAAAGAGAAAGTTAATTTATTACCCAAAGATTTGTTGAATACTTGCTTGGAGAAGAGTATAAACGACAAAACTTTATTTTTGAACATATATATACTGTTGGAGAAGAAGTATATTAGAGATTTTGACTTCAAAATTTTTTGGGCTTATATGAGATATTGGGTTTAATATTTTGAAGAAAGTGAAATAATTGAAGTTCAAAATTTTATGAAGAAAATAAAAGGTAGCTTAAGAGAATTTAAGTTTATGGGGATATAAATCATGAGAAGTCGTCAAAACTTCTTATTATAAATAAAGACGATGCTGACGATTCATAGATCATGACAAAGGTAAAAGTATTGAATTATTGATCCTAAGTTTGGTTGAGAAAGAATTAACCTATTGGGTGACACCTGAAAATCAATGGTGGTATTGATTAAACTTAAACTTCGATGGCTTGTCATGCCTTGACTCTTTTCTAAACTATACCGTGAATCTATTTTCCTACTTATTCAAATTTACAATTATTCTGAATTAATTATTTTTCGTGCATATCTTTTCCTCCTCGCCGAGAAACCTCATCAAATTTCTTATCGATTAGCCCTTCCTACCTCCCCAACCCTATCTACCCTAATTATTCCTAAATTTCCAGGACGAAATTCTTTTAAGTTGGGTAGGATGTAAACCCCCTAAATTTTTACTACCACTTTTATTTTTGGTGTTAATTTTATTTTTTGTATTGTACGTCGCAGAGTCGTATTATACGTCGCGTATGGGTTCAAATTTTCGTATGCCTCGTCGAGTGCGAATATGTGTGAGGTACATATTTTTGGTAAAAACATTTTTATTTTAGGAGCATGATTTTTCAAATAAGAAATAATATTTAATTTGGATTTCGTAAGTTGTAAAATGTGTCATATTGGAATTTTCAATTCTTTATTTTATATCATAGAAGGTTATATAAATAATAATTTTGAAAACTATGTTTTATGCAAATATTCATTGCATATGAGATGCATAAATTTAAATTCCTATATATAATGTTATTTTCGAAATTAATTAATATTAATATTCAAAAATGTATTGTTTGGTTTAAATTTGATTAATTATGATGATTAAATTTTTTTTTTTAAAAAGAAAGATTTTATTGACTTTATTTTATTAAAGATAGAATGTATCTATAGGATTGGATTTGATCCAATTACTTTTTGAATTAAATAGGATAATATCTAATTGGGGATTTATACAATCCTAGTCCTTATCTAGCAGAGAGCCTTCACCTCCTTTATAAGGAGAGGCTCCATACTATTATTCCATCAATCCCACAACCTAAATACCACAATCCAGTATCATGTGCATCGTGTCTATGACCACGAAATTCTTATTCTAGTTTCGTACAGTCATCCACGTAGTGTCCGACACCCCCGGACACGACGACAAAAATTACAAAACCCCGTCCTAGCACCATCCTGCCTCACCCTCCTTCCCGATTTCCCGTCCCGACCACCCCGTCACCATCAGCACCCCAATCGCCACAACCATCTCGACCCAGCCATCTCGGCCGCAGTCGCCACCACAATCACCTTCGCCGACTCCCGCGGCCCTTCACCAAACTGCCATCCTGGCCCTGTCCCCGGCCACCCGCACCTATCCCGACACAACCTCCACCACCAGTGTATCACTACCACCGCCACCCTCACTACTAACCCATCACCAGCACCCAGAGCCAGCCGCTTATACCCCAGTAACCACCCCGTCTCCGGCCATCAGCAGCACCCCGTCGCCATCACCTCCAACTAACCCGATCCCAAATCATCGTCCCCAACCAAAGCCCCAAATGAGAGAAAAATAAATAAATTAAAACCCCCAAACCTGAACCATCGCCACCTCGACGTCGCCTCGAGCCTCGCCCTTTTGCCTCGTCCTCCGTCGACATGAGCATCAGAACCCCATCCCAGGCGTCCGCGATCCCATCGCCGACCCGTGCGTAGCCGCCCATTGTCGTCCATCTCTGCCCATCAATCCCTCCCGAGCTCGACTCCGGCCGGCGATCATCATCCAGATCGGGTGGATCCGACCACCATTAGCTGCAGACCCCTGCCTCGCCTCCCAGCGCTGGAGCCAGCCGTCCTCCGCGGCGCTCGCCAGCCGCTGTCCAAGTCGTCTCCGACGCGAGCGCCCACTCCGCGGTGCGCTCCCCGTCGTGCCAGAAATTCTTGCCGGAGCAGCCGCCTTCGCCGAGCTCGGCCGGCGCGCCACCGCCCTTCCGCCGCCAGGCCGAGCTCCCGCGCCGTTGTTCCCCTCAGGTGATCCCTCTTCTCTTCCACTTCTCCCTCTTCGTTCCCATCTCTCAATCTCTCTCTGTTTATTTTGGGGATGAGTAGTTAGAAGGGGATATTATTATTATTATTATTATTATTGTTATTATTATTAAAGGTTTTATTTAATGTTAGTAAAAACATTTGTGGTATAGTGGTTTGAAAAATAAACTTAAATATTATTATGATCTTTATTATTGTTTTATGACTAGTACCAATTATCTATGTTAAATATTTTATTAACTAAAGTAGATAAAAACTACTTGTATAAAAGAAATATATTAAGGGCTATGTTATATTGATGCAAAATTTTCTATCTATAAATTATTTGTCAAAATTATAGTTTTACAAAGTAGGTTTTAACCTTGGATAATTTCTAAAATTATGTTGTATTCATCTAAAAAAATATTTTTGAAATATAAATTCAACCTAAAATATTAGTTTGACAAAAACTTAGAAATTAGTCAAAAGAATTTTTGGTTTTTAAAAATATTTTTCTAAAACATTTTTTGTTGACAATTATAGATTTTTTCTTTGGTCGGAAGAGTCCTCCTAATATTTTGGTCTTTTAGTTTCGATATCATTATTTTTTTTGTAATTTCCAAATAGTTTTCTAGATAAAAATATATTTTTATATTAAGATATTTCTTTCCAAAATCTCTTAGATTAGAAAGTCTCAATCATGACTAATCATTCTTTCCTATTTTTTCGTGAATTTTGGACCCTTGTACACCGAACATGGCTATTGGACAATCGAAACTCGCCGGATTATTGCACCACACCCGGCGTCACACCTGGTGACACATCAGGCAAGACACCTTGCCTATACTGCTTAATTTTTTTGCTCAATATCATGCATTTTTTTTCTTATTTTTAGCAAATAAAATGTTGTTCTTTCAAAACTATATATAGATGCAAATCATTATACTTTATGCAATTGGCTTAGAGTTAAGGGACTACCATATGTTTAGAGCATCTCATAAACTGTCACGATATGCCACGGGTTGTGTATGTGTTGTGAGTCGCATAGTTTCGGACTTGCGTACCGACCGTACATCGGTGCGTACAGGCCGTGCGTTAGGATATGTCTGCTAATAGATTTGTGTAGAAGACTTGGCAGTTATTGTCACGACCCGCTACCCAAATTGTTGGGCCAGGCCGAGTCATGCCCAGCCTACGTTTGAGATAAAACGTAGTAAGCTGTTCTAAAGACAACAGGATAATACTAAATGTGCTAACAGTTCTATAAGTAAAATAAAGTCATAAATGCTCCAAATACAAAAGTCGTCTCATATAGAAATAGTCCAAAGTATAAGTGATCTGAAATGTAAAACTGGATACAATTCCAGTTACAAAATATGTAGCCTAATACATGACTACACTAAATATCCCAAACAGCTAAGCAAACTAGACGAGTCTCCCCACAGGAACATCCTCGTATGGCAAAGCCGGGTCCTCGGCAGTATCTCCATAATATGTGTCGCAGAGTAACTCCTCAGTAAGGACACCTACAACGTTATCCTGTCAGGACGGGAGCAAGTATTGAATCTAACAAACTAGCATATGAAACATAAAAATGAACATGAGAGGAATAACTGGAAAGCATGGCATCACATAGTCTATCATAGCAAGGACACATATGTCATAGAGACAGATGTATATGTAATGTTTAAAACTATAGCAGGTACGTGATCGTCAATAGATGTAAAATGTACTGTGGTACAAGTATATAAAATGTACTTTCGTATAAGTAAAACAAGCGATAGATGCACATACGTACAAAAACAGCAGGTGCGCCTACGACAAGGTATACATAAAATGTCAACCTTGTTCGGTACGTACGTACGAGTAAGGGGGCATGATCACGTACGCTACTAACAGTTTCCCCATAACCCATATTCTAATCATGTGAGAGATTCATCAAGACTGTTCTAAGCATGGTAGTAACTGAAAGTACAACATGTAAAGTTTTAACTTGCTACCCCAAGGATCAGCATTTAACATGGTTGAATTTGCAGTTCATTTATGTAACAGTATGTAAAGTTCGTAGAAAGTACTTGCCTCCAGCAAAGCAAAGCAAAACAAGCTACGATAAAAGTGCTATAGATGTCCGGTAACTCGTCACTGTAGAAATAAATACATAAACTTAGCTTTTATACTAAGCTAAAACACTAGGACACTAATTGGTGAAACACGACTTGTGACTGGGCACCTAGCCAAAATGATGATTTTAGCATAGGAGACCAATGTGGAGTGACACACTATTTTAACTAACTTCCTAGGGTCTTTAACTAGTGAGGGGTGAGGTTCAATACGGCTAAAACTCAAAATAGCACTAAAAGTTACAAGTCGTAATTAATCAATAAATAAATCAAAAGATTATTGTGTTCTAACAATTTTTGAGATAGACAAAAAGCTTAATTTTACTTAAATAAAGTACCAAAATGATCCTAGTTAATCATAGAAATTTATTATAATTTTTCTGGAATTTATTAACCAGTACAAGTATTTTATAAAAATCAGCTTTCCTAAGTATACAGAAAATGAGTTTTGGTTTTATATGCCAAACTAGTGGCAAAACAGTAAATTAAATACTATAAAAATTATACTAAATTAGCTAAATTAACATAGTATCTAAATACTATTTTTCCAGAATTTAACAGTACTTTAAGTATTTTTAGAAATCCAAAAACAGCATTGCACACAATTGAAATTAAATAATTAATTATCTGCGTATTTTGTCCATGTATATAATTTGAACCAAAGTTCAAATACAGGACCCAAGGCCATGAATTAAGTCCAATATGACTTGTACAGGTTTTGAATGTGTGAAAACACATTTGGGCCCAAAAATCCATGCTAGGCTCGGACACCAAATGGTTGCAGTAATTTAAATACACTAAAAATACAATTTGGTAAAAGTACAAAATAAATATTAATATTTTAATAAGGTAAAATTTATACAAAGTGAATATATACATACCTATGTTAAAAGTACATTTGTATATATATATATATATATATATATATATATATATATATATATATATATATATATATATATATATAAGAAAGTACTTAATTATAAAGTATATATACATATACTAATATCGTATACATATATATAACAATATATATATAATAATATATATTCATATGAAAATATATACATATATACATATATGTTTATAAATATATATATATATATATATATATATATATATATATATATATATATTTATATATAAATATATATATATATATATATATATAAAATATCTATATATATATATATATATATATATATATATATATATATATAAATATATAAATATATATATATATATATATATATATATATATATATATATATATATATATATATATATATATATATATAACAAAAGAAAAAGAAAAGAAAAGAAAAAGAAACAAAAAAGAAAACAAACAGAGGGCTCGAACTCGGCCCTCTGTTAGAGGGTGAAGACTTAGAGCCCCACCCGCTGGCCAGTGGGCCTGAGCGGGCTTGCTGTTAGGGTTGGGCTCGAGTTAGTTTTATTTAGGTTTTTGTTTAATAACACAGTAGCCCGAAATACCACTCTGTGTCCTGACAGTTTGGGACACAGAGTCTACGTGTCCGTGCCAAGCACGACACGTATGAGTGTTGATTCGTGTGTCCAAGCTTACCAAGGGATCACCCGTGTCCTGGCGAGTCGTCCACGTGAAATTGAGACACAAACAAGACACAGTGACAGTACTGACACGTACATGTCCGGAGTTGGGTTGCTGTCGGGGTGGCGACTGGGCAGAGGAGGCGTCGAGGTCAGGGCGGTCGGGTGGCGCTGGGGTCGGCTTGACAAGGCGAGTCGAACGGTGGTGGTGGCGAGTGACGACGATGGACGGTGAGGCGGCGCTAGGGTACGCCGGAGTTAGGATTAGGGTTCGTGGTCTCGTCGGGGAAGAAGGGGGTCGTGGTGGTCGTGGGGAGAATTTAGGGTTAGGGTTTGGTCTGGGGAGAGAGAGGGGAGTTTTATAGGCTAGTTAGGGCGGTCGGGGGGGCTGTGCGCTGGCCGAAAAAGGCGGGGGCAGCGTCGGTCGTCGGTCGTCGGTCAGTCGGGGCAGAGATGGGTTAGGTTTTAGGTTCTAGAAAACAAACCCTAGAGTTTAGGAAATTACAAACCAGTCCCTAAGGTCACTAAATGCAAATAGTAATTTGCATTCCGCAACATAAAACAATTCAATAATTGCAAAATGATATATTAACAATTTAATAAATTGCATACTGATATAAAAACAATTCTAAAAAATTACAGAATGATATTAAAATATTTAAAAAATTACAATTTGATATTTTTGTATTTTAAAACTCATTTAAAAATAATTAAAAAATTCTAGAAAAATTCCTAGAAATCTAAATAATTATTTTAAGGCTAAATATGATATTTAAAAATTAATTAACACTAATTAAAATAAATTTGAAAAATAGGGGCTTACAAGTCTTCCCTCCTTGAAAAATTTCGTCCTCGAAATTCACAAGGATTGAAGACCCTACAATATTCTAACATAGCAAGCAATGCAACAAATGACTAAGGCTATGATAGAAACTAACCTCTAAGGTATCAAGCGGGAACGGGTGGTTCCCTCGCAGCGGTTGGATCGAACAAGTAAGGGTATCTCTCCCTCATGTCCGGCTCCCTCTCCCAAGTAGATTCACCTGGGGAGTGACGGCTCCAAGCTACTCGTACTAGGGGTATAACCTTGTTCCTCAGCCTCTTCTCGCTCCTATCTAATATCTCCACTGGCTGCTCAGAAACTGTAAGGCTCGGTCTGACCTCCAACTCTGAGTGATCTAGCACATGACTGGGGTCTGGAACATATCTCCTCAGCTGAGATACGTGAAAGACATCGTGAACTCCTGCTAGGTTGGGTGGAAGTACAACCCTGTAAGCTCCCTCTCCAATCCTGCCAAGTACCTCGAACGGCCCGATGTATCTGGGGCTCAGCTTCCCTCCTCGTCCGAACCGGATCGTCCCTCTAGTAGGTGATATCTTCACTAGCACCATATCACCATCTGCGAACTCCATCGGTCTGCGACTAGCATCAGCCCAGTGTTTCTGCCTGTCCTGAGCTACTCTGAGTCGGTCTCTGATCATCCTGACTTTCTCTGCTGCATCCGTGATCATCTCTGGCCTAAGCATAACTCTGTCTCCAACATTATCCCAAAAGAGCGGTGTGCGGCATCGTCGTCCATATAGCGCCTCAAAAGGAGACATACCAATACTGGCCTGGTTGCTGTTGTTGTATGAAAACTCTACCAAGTACAGATGGCTCTCCCATGATCCTCCGAAGTCCAGCACGCAGGTCCTCAGCATATCCTCCAGTGTCTGTATCGTCCTCTCGGACTGCCCATCTGTCTGCGGGTGGTACGCCGTACTGAACTTGAGCCTGCTGCCCAACTCCTCCTGTAAGCTCCTCTAGTAGTGGGATGTGAATCTGCTGTCTCTGTCCGACACGATGCTCACCGGCACTCCGTGTAGGCGAACTATCTACTGCATGTATAGCTCCGCCAACTTCTCGGTGGAAAGCCCCACCTTGAAGGGTATGAAGTGCGCACACTTCGTCAGCCTGTCTACGATGACCCAAATGGCATCCTTCCCTCCTTGGGAACGAGGAAGCCCTGAGACGAAGTCTATCGTAATATGTTCCCACTTCCACTCGGGAATAGGTAACGGCTGCAACAAACCAGCTGGCCTCTGGCGCTCAGCCTTGACCTTCTGGCAAACTAGACATCTCGAGATGAAACGCGATACATCCCTCTTCATCCCGTGCCACCAAAGATGTTCCCGCAAGTCACGGTACATCTTGTTAGCACCAGGGTGAATAGAATATCTCGATCGGTGCGCCTTCTGCAAGACTGCTTCTACCAGCTCTCCCTTCGGTACGCACAATCGGCTGCCATGCCTCAAGGATCCATCCTCTGCTATAGTAAAGTCATCCAGCAATCCAGCTAAAGCCTGGGATCGAAGTCTGCGAAGGCTCTCATCTATAGACTGTGCTTTCCAGATCTGCTCCATCAAACCTGACTGAATGTCAAGCGCCATCATCTGTATCACTGATCCTGGCCGAACTAGCTTGATGCCAAGCTTCTCCAGATCCTCCCACAAATGCCGATCAATCATCAGGTACCATGCCATCGGATGCCTGCTCAGCGCATCCGCCACCACATTTGCCTTCTCGGGGTGATACTGTAAATCGATGTCGAAGTCCTTCATCAACTCCAACCATCGTCTTTGCCTCATGTTCAGCTCTTTCTGCGTGAACACATACTTCAAGCTTTTGTGGTCAGTAAAGATCTCCACACGCTCTCCGTATAAGTAATGTTTCCATAACTTGAGTGCAAAGATCACCGCAGCTAACTCTAGATCATGGGTAGGATAATTCCTCTCATGAGTCCGCAATTGCCTAGATGCATAAGCAATCACTTTTCCATGCTGCTGTAGGACACATCCTAGCCCCTTCCCAGAAGCATCACTGTATATGGTGAGACCTCCAGAACCTGAAGGTAAAGTCAGAACTGGAGCGGTCGTCAGCCTCCTTTTCAGCTCCTCAAACGCTGTCTGGCAGTCCTCTGACCAGATGTACTCTGCGTCCTTCCGCGTCAGCTTCGTCATGGGTTCAGCTATCCTAGCAAAGTCCTGGACGAACTTTCTATAATAGCCTGCTAAATCCAGAAAGCTCCTGATCTCTGAAACTGACGTCGGAGCCTTCTATGTCTCAACTGCAGCAATCTTCCTGGGATCCACCGAGATTCCATCTCCAGGGACTACATGGCCGAGAAACTCTACTCGGTCTAAAAAAAACTCGTACTTCGGCAATTTGGCAAACAATCTCTCCTGCCTCAGAATCTCCAAAACTATCCGCAAGTGCTCTACATGCTCCTCCGGCGTCTTCGAGTATATCAGGATGTCGTCGATAAATACTACGACGAACTTATCCAGATACTGGTGAAATGTCTTATTCATCAAATTCATAAAGACAGCTGGCACATTTGTGAGACCAAATGGCATCACCAGAAACTCGTACTGCCCGTACTTCGTGTTGAACGCTGTCTTCTGGATGTCTGCTGGCCTAACCTTCACCTGGTGGTACCCGGATCTCAAGTCTATCCTGGAAAACACCTTCGCCCCGCTCAACTGGTCGAACAAATCATCTATCATGGGCAGAGGATATTTGTTCTTGATGGTGATGGCATTTAAGGCCCGATAGTCAATACACAACCGGACTGTACCATCCTTCTTAGGCACAAAGAGCACTGGTGCTCCCCATAGAGAAGCACTTGATCGAATGAAACCCTTTTTCAACAGGTCATCAATCTGCTCTTTTATCTCTATGGCCTCCTTGAGATTCACTCTATAGCAAGCCCGGGATACTGGTGATGAACCCGGCACTAAATCTATAGTGAACTCCACATCTCTGTCAGACGGAAGCCCTGGAATATCCTCTGGGAATACATCCATAAACTCCCTAATGATAGGGTGTGGCGGTGCTATGCGCCCGACTGTCGCACAACAGTTCGGCTCTAGGCTGATCTCCGGCCCTGTCCTCCTGACTCTGAATGGTGCTGTACCTGGGGGACTGAACAAAATACTACCCTCATGACAATCTATAGATGCATGGGCATAGCTAAGCCAGTCCATCCCCAATATGATATCATAACCGGGGAGTGGCATCACAAAGAATTGCCCCTCAAACTCTCTCTCGGCTATCATAATAGAGCATCTATAGCTAGCTCTAATAGGCACTGGTCCTCCTCCCGTCATTACTCTACTAATCTCCGCAGTAGGTGTAGATACTAAGTGATGTTCATGCATAAACTCTAATGACAGGAAGCTATGAGATGCACCAGAATCAAACAAGCATAGAGCTAAAAAAGTATGCAAATAAACATGACCTATGATGACGTCAGCTAAGTAATCGGGCTCTGAAACCTGCTCTGGCTGCGGCTCAAGGGCTAGGCTATAAACCTTCCCCTGAGATCCCTTCTGCTGCTGCAGATGTTGCCCAAACCTCTGCTACTGAGTCGGAAGCGGTCTTCTAGGTCCCTTGGCTACTGGGCATTCCCGTATCATGTGGGTGGCAGACCCACAAACTAAGCACTGCTTCAACCTCTTCCTGCAGATGGAGTAATCGTGCCTTGGTCTTCCGCAGAAAGAATATATAGCTCCCTTCTGCTACTGTAGCTGTCGGGGTCCCGGGGCTCTAACTAGCGGGGTCTGATGATGTGGTGTAGGGGACGGTAAGTCTGTTGGGGCGGCGTCGGTGCTCTCTGCAGGAAAGCCTGACGCTTGGACGGTCCCTCATGATGTACAGAAGCCGGCCTCTTGCTAGACAGAAGACGCTCTTCGATGCTCCGGGCCAACTCTAGGCTCTGGTAGTAGTCAGTCGTACCGTTCGCCACTATAAGAATGCCAATATCTGGAACTAGACCATGGCAAAACCTACGGATCATCTCCTCTGGATCTGCAACCAGACTAGGAGCAAAACGGCTCAGGCGACTAAACTCTGCCGCATACTCATCAACAGAACGGTTCCTCTGCTGGATGTTCTGGAATCGTAGCCCCATGGCTACTCTAGCAGTGGTCGAGAAGAATTTTTTCTTGAACTGGGTCTTGAACTGATCCCAAGTGGCTCTCCCTCTCGCAAACAATGGCTCATTCCGGAACCAGACTCCTGCTAAGTCTATCAGCAGGAATCTTGCTGCCTCGACCTGGAGGTCATCCGACATCCTAACTCCCAGAAGCTTCCTCTCTACCGAATCTAGCCAGTCATCTGCTACTACTATGCCCTCAGTCCCTGAGAACTCCTTGGGATTCAGACCCATGAAGTCCTTGATCGTCCCCGCTCTCTGCCGTGGCTCTACATATGGTGGGACCACGGGACATCCCTCAGAACGCTCCATGCTCTGGCGGAGTAGGGTAGTCTGCTCCTAATGGGTTGTTAGGAACCCCTGAATCAGAGTGAGCAGCTGGTTCCCGTCGAGTGTGACAGAAGCCTGGGTGGGTATAGTGATAGGGGGTGGTGGAAGTATCGGGGCCTGCTGGGACTGGAATATGGAAGGTGGTGGAGGCATCTGGGTCTGTGGATCTGTGGAGTGGAAGAATGTGGTAGGTGGAGGTGGGGGTGTATCAGTCAACTGGTCAGCTGACTAGATATGGAGGGCTCCATTCTCGGGTGTAACATACTGGGATGAACGAGTAAGCACCATCTAATAAAAGTAAAAAGGACTTATAAGGACTTGTTAAAGTAAGCAATCATAGACAAAAAAATCTAATTATAATAGCAAACATGTGATGTTTTCCTTTGTTGCAATCCTAGCATTCCTCTAGGTGTTCTAAGCGTCATTCCTAATGTTGTCTAATTACCTTAAGTTTCTAATTGCAGGTATGCTTGGTACAATAACGTAACCAAACAGTTTAGTCAGGACCTACATGGGCCACCACTAAAAACATGTCACGACCCGCTACCCAAATTGTTGGGCCAGGCCGAGTCATGTCCAGCCTACGTTTGAGATAAAACGTAGTAAGCTGTTCTAAAGACAACAGGATAATACTAAATGTGCTAACAGTTCTATAAGTGAAATAAAGTCATAAATGCTCCAAATACAAAAGTCGTATCATATAAAAATAGTCTAAAGTACAAGTGATCTGAAATGTAAAACTGGATACATGTCCAGTTACAAAATATGTTGCCTAATACATGACTACACTAAATATCCCAAACAACTAAGCAAACTAGACGAGTCTCCCCGCAGGAACATCCTCGTATGGCAAAGTCGGGTCCTCGGCAGTATCTCCATAATATGTGCAGCAGAGTAACTCCTCCTCAGTAAGGACACCTACAACGTTATCCTGTCAGGACGGGAGCAAGTACTGAATGTAACAAACTAGCATATGAAACATGAAAATAAACATGAGAGGAATAACTGGAAAGCATGGCATCACATAGTCTATCATGGCAAGGACACATATGTCATAGAGACAAATGTATATGTAATATTTAAAACTATAGCAGGTACGTGATCATCAATAGGTGTAAAATATACTGTGGTACAAGTATATAAAATGTACTTTCGTACAAGTAAAACAAGCGATAGATGCATATACGTACAAATACAGCTGGTGCGCCTACGACAAGGTATACATAAAATGTCAACCTTGCTCGGTACGTACGTACGAGTAAGGGGGCATGATCACGTACGCTACTAACAGTTTCCCTATAACCCATATTCTAATCATGTGAGAGATTCATCAAGACTGTTCCAAGCATGGTAGTAACTGAAAGTACAACATGTGAAGTTTTAACTTGCTACCCCAAGGATCAGTATTTAACATGGTTGAATTTGCAGTTCATTTATGTAATAGTATGTAAAGTAAGTAGAAAGTACTTGCCTCTAGCAAAGCAAAGCAAAACAAGCTACGATAAAAGTGCTATAGATGTCCGGTAACTCGTCACTGTAGAAATAAATACATAAACTTAGCTTTTATACTAAGCTAAAACACTAGGACACTAATTGGTGAAACACGACTTGTGACTGGGCACCTAGCCAAAATGATGATTTTAGCATAGAGACCAATGTGGGGTGACACACTATTTTAACTAACTTCCTAGGGTCTTTACACTAGTGAGGGGTGAGGTTCAATACGACTAAAACTCAAAATAACACTAAAAGTTACAAGTCATAATTAATCAATAAATAAATCAAAAGATTATTGTGTTCTAACAATTTTTGAGATAGACAAAAAGCTTAATTTTACTTAAAGTAAAGTACCAAAATGATCCTAGTTAATCATAGAAATTTATTATAATTTTTCTGGAATTTATTAACCAGTACAAGTATTTTATAAAAATCAGCTTTCCTAAGTATACAGAAAATGAGTTTTGGTTTTATATGCCAAACTAGTGGCAAAACAGTAAATTAAATACTATAAAAATTATACTAAATTAGCTAAATTAACATATTATCTAAATACTATTTTTCCAGAATTTTAACAGTAATTTAAGTATTTTTAGAAATCCAAAAACAGCATTGCACACAATTAAAATTAAATAATTAATTATCTGCGTATTTTGTCCATGTATATAATTTGAACCAAAGTTCAAATACAGGACCCAAGGCCATGAATCAAGTCCAATATGACCTGTACAGGTCTTGAATGTATGAAAACACATTTGGGCCCAAAAACCCATGCTAGGCTCGGACACCAAATGGTTGCAGTAATTTAAATACACTAAAAATACAATTTGGTAAAAGTGCAAAATAAATATTAATATTTTAATAAGGTAAAGTTTATACAAAGTGAATATATACATACCTATGTTAAAAGTACATATGTATATATATATAAGAAAATACTTAATTACAAAGTATATATACATATACTAATATCGTAAACATATATATAACAATATATATATAATAATATATATTCACATGAAAATATATACATATATACATATATGTTTATAAATACAAATATATATAAAAATTTACTAACTATAAATATATATATATATATATATATATATATATATATATATATATATATATAATACTGCATTTATACAGTATATATATATACATATATATATATATATAAATATATATATTATATATATAAAAATATATATATATATATATATATATATATATATATATATATATATATATATATAAATATATATATATATATATATATATATATATATATATATATAAAGAAAATATATATATATATATATATATATATATATATATATATATATATATATATATATATATATATATATATATATATATATATATATATATATATATATATATATATATATATATATATAACAAAAGAAAAAGAAAAGAAAAGAAAAAGAAACAAAAAAGAAAACAAACAGAGGGCTCGAACTCGGCCCTCTGTTAGAGGGTGAAGACTTAGAGCCCCACCCGCTGGCCAGTGGGCCTGAGCGGGCTTACTGTTAGGGTTGGGCTCGAGTTAGTTTTATTTAGGTTTTTGTTTAATAACACAGTAGCCCGAAATACCACTCTCTGTCCTGACAGTTTGGGACACAGAGTCTACGTGTCCGTGCCAAGCACGACACGTACGATTGTTGATTCGTGTGTCCAAGCTTACCAAGGGATCACCCGTGTCCTGGCGAGTCGTCCACGTGAAATCGAGACACAAATAAGACACAATGACAGTATTGACACGTACGTGTCCGGAGTTGGGTTGCTGTCGGGGTGGCGACTGGACGGAGGAGGCGTCGGGGTTAGGGCGGTCGGGTGGCGCTGAGGTCGGCTTGACAAGACGAGTCGAACGGTGGTGGTGGTGAGTGACGACGATGGACGGTGAGGCGGCGCTAGGGTACGCCGGAGTTAGGGTTAGGGTTCGTGGTCTCGTCGGGGAAGAAGGGGGTCGTGGTGGTCGTGGGGAGAAAGGGTTTGGTCTGGGGAGAGAGTGGGGAGTTTTATAGGCTAGTTAGGGCGGTCGGGGGGGCTGTGCGCTGGCCGAAAAAGGCGGGGGCAGCGTCGGTCGTCGGTCGTCGGTCAGTCGGGGCAGGGATGGGTTAGGTTTTAGGTTTTACAAAACAAACCCTAGAGTTTAGAAAATTGCAAACCAGTCCCGAAGGTCACTAAATGCAAATAGTAATTTGTATTCCGCAACTTAAAACAATTCAATAGTTGCAAAATGATATATTAACAATTTAATAAATTGCATACTGATATAAAAATAATTCTAAAAAATTACAGAATGATATTAAAATATTTTAGATAATTGCAATTTGATATTTTTGTATTTTAAAACACATTTAAAAATCATTATAAAATTCTAAAAAAATTCTTAAAAATTTAAATAATTATTTTAAGGCTAAATATGACATTTAAAAATTAATTAACACTAACTAAAATAAATTTGAAAAACAGGGGCTTATAGTTATTAAAGATTAAACAGTGTCGTAGAGTCGACACATGTATAGTATCATGCGGAGGGAGGAGACAGTTATTAGCGTAGGGGCTACATGTTCAGTACACACATAGATTTGGGCCGATAGTGTCTCGTATGAGCGCTACTTACTGCCCCGGGGCCGATAGTGAATCGGATGAGCGTTACTTTCTGCCCATGGCCGATAGTGTCTCTTATGAGCGCTACCTTCTGCCACTCTCTCTCTCCATCTATACTGAACACCTAAGCTCCTGCGTAGAACGTTGTCTCCTAAAGTGCATTCCACATAGAATGGTTAGGAACCTTTACTCGTGCATACTTTTCTGTTGAGCTTTTATTATTCAGTTTATTGGCATAATATTACGTGTCTTGTTACGTACCTCTGAGGACCTGGTAATTTCTCCAGGTGTGTGTTTCGTGGTTTCTTGCAGGTGCTCTAGCTAAGGCCATTCCTTCCTTCGTAATGATTTCTCTTGGACTCATCATTTGTTTCGCTCGACCAAATCATTTATTTGTACATTTCTTCTTATTTAAATTTGTTGGTAGCGGATATGTCTCCGTCCAACGTTTGTACAAATGACTATTTGATCATATCATTAAACCTTAGTAATTGTGGATGAGATTTATTTAGTTTGTCATGGCTTTCTACATTTCACAGCTTATGTATACATACGAACATCTCTTATACTCGTATGTATACAGCTGGCATGATACGTATCTAGTCCCAAGTATTTTGGGACTGGGGCGTTACAAGGGTTGATATATAACCCAACTCCTTCTCTCTCTCTCTCTCCTCATTCACTTCTTCTTTTACTTCTTCATCTTCTTCATTTACTCCGTCCACCAACTAAGTCCTAGGCAAGTGGAACTTGCTTCATGATGGATCTTCCATTTTATTGTTCTTTCTTCTTCTCTACATAATTCTAAGTATCTTTAGGACTTGGAGTTTTCGGTTTGGACGGATGAATTTTTTGTAGATCTAAGTTTGTAGCCTTTTCGGTTTTCTTAGGTTTTGACCTACCAAATTTTATTATTTTTAAGTTTTGATTATTTTATGTTGTAGAGAATTTGATTTTATCCAAAATAGACCTTTGAAAGTTAGATTTTAACTTGTTTTGAGGAAGTTATGGCCAAAATAAGATTTGGACATTTTCTAGTTCATCTGTCCCTAATCTGGCAGGGACGATTAATAGTACCGCAGGAATGAATAGTACCGCAGGATGAATAGTGTCGTATGGCTTGCATAGTGCCACAGGCTTGCATGGTGCCACAGGAATGAATTGTGCCGTATGGATGCATAGTGCCGCATGGCTTGCATAGTGCCGCAGGCTTGTATAGTACCGCATGAATGAATAGTACCGCAGGATGAATAGTGCCGCAGGCTTGCATAGTGTCGTATGAATGCATAGTGCCGTATGGCTTGCATAGTGCTGCATGGATGCATAGTACCGCATGGCTTGCATAGTACCGCAGGCTTGCATAGTACCGCATGGATGAATAGTGCAACATGACTTGTATAGTGCTGCATAGTGCCTATTTTGGCTGTTTTATGTCCTATTTGGTTGAATTGTGGCCATAATTTCTCCCAACTCCCAACATGAAAGTTGTAGATCTTTTCTTTGACTTCAAGAATATGTTACTTGCTATTTTAGGCAAGTTTTTCTCATTCATGATGATGTAAGGATAGAACACGATAGTGGCCTGTTAAGCCGTACTCTTAACACGTAACAATTAACATGACATGATAGTGGCTCGTCATGGCGCACCCTTGACAAGCAACCTTGGCATGATAATACATGATAGTGGCCCGTCGTGGCGCACTCTTGATAAGTAAACCTAACGTGATAATCTCGATATGCTGTTGTGACAGCTATTTTGACTTGCTAAGTAACTCTTGTCTTGACACCGTAGGTGTTTGTGCTTGTATAAGCTACATGTCTCGTCTTGCATCATGGATAGGATATAAATTCCTGATTTCCACAGTCAGGGATTCGTACTGAATCTGACTAGGATAATGACTAGATTGATCAAGTAGTCCATGAAGAGATTTTCTAGCTACAGGTAATCCCGTTATCTGGACGCTCTAATTGGACTTGTAGCCTACCGTCGAGTAGGGCATATTTTCAGCACACTGTCATGTGTTACACCTCTAAGTCACCTAATCCAACTCTCTTAACTTGTGACCGGATAACCTGGATTAAGACTGCAGGGCTTGTGGCTGTTGGAATATCTCGATGCATCTTGTTAGTAATTAAACTTGTGATAACCCTAGTTAGCTAAAGTATCAAGCCGTACTCACTGCTTGGCCGTGATTGATGGATGGAGTCTAGTATTGTCCTGCCTAGGCAAGACCAGTACATGGTTATTTCAACTTATTACTGTTATGCTTTACTCTTGTCGATAATTGGTTGGAGACTAAGCTCTGTTCAGGTGAAGGGTTACAACCCAGGTCCTTATTTGGTTTACGGGTTGTAACTTGGCTACCGGAATAGTCCCTTAGTTGTATTATCGTTTATCATATTGTTTTCTCTAACTAATATATTTTATTATCCTTTATGTCTCATGTGCTAATATGCTGGTTTTAGTTCTTAAGTGAAGCCTCCCTTGTGGCACTTGCTCTTTCTGGGGTCTGACCCAGCTAGTTTTGTATGGCCAGATTTTGGAGTAGCACACGAGGATCTTCCAGCCTTCCAGCCAGATGGTGAACACTAGGCACAACCCTGGCAACGGGTGGGTTTTATTTTGCTCTTCCACTCTAATTATAAAATTATTCTTTTGAGGCGTTTAGCCACCGAGCAAGTGTTAGGTCATGTTGAATTTACATTCCTGTCTGCCTAAGGGCTGTAACATGAATGATAAATCCTAGGGTTGATCATGTATGACTTAACTCTTGCTAGTCTTCGCATTTTATATGACTAGCTTCATGATCATCTGAATATGTAATATTTGGGATGCCTTACCTTGTATGTCTGATGATCTACCATCCTGTTACATTTACTTTCTTGCTTGAGATTGAGACATTAGGCTTGTTCTTGACCCTAAGAGACTAATGGCTTGTAGTAAACCCTCATGCATCTTGACAGTCGTGACCGTACATCGATGTGGGTTACACTTCAATGTACGTAGCTGGATGTGTCTGTCTCCCGCTCTCCAGTATTCTAGTTCTGGGGCGTGACACAGTTTAAGTGGTAGCCTATACAGGCCTTGTAAATCAATATGTGTTAGGGTTTCACTAAATAGATGTCTCAATCAACACTCGCCCTTGATCTCTACTCGTGTCTTCTAATCTTTCCTAAATCTTGACCTGATCACATATTTATATCATCGATCTATCATGGTCCTTCCTTATTGTTCCCCATGTCATTTCTTCAGTGGCATTGTTCCTGGTCCTACCGATCAGTAAGGCGGAGCACCTCCAGTGAACCAGCAGCAACTTGGAGACCAAGCCCAGCACTCTGGAGCGGCCTCCCAAGTCATGCATTCTGGGGATCCAGAGCCCCCAGTTCAGCCAGTCCAGCCTGCAGAGCCTGATAATGGAACCCTGGTGGGTCTCATCAGGGAATTGCTTACATCTCAAGATCATCGGGGCGATGCCCTGCACCAGACAGAATAAGATGCCATGGGCAGAGTTGGTTACTAAGGGAACAACGCGGCCAACAGCTTCAAGCATCTGAACCCTCCTTTCTTTGACGGCAGTGAATATGCTATCGCTGCTGATGCATGACTTCAGGACATAGAAGTTATCCTGGAGGCAGCTAGGATTCCTAAGGAAAAGAAGGTGGCCATTGTGCGCCTGCAGTTATTGGACTTAGCCCGCAGCTGGTGGGCGATGCTAGCAGTTGGATTATCGATGCCTGTCTTATGGGCGGTATTCAGCAACAAGTTCCAGACCAAGTACTTTGACGCAGTAGCTCGGTATGATATACAGACGAGATTCACTAATCCTAAGTAGATGGGAAGAACGGTCGATGAATATGTGGTCGAGTTTTTTAGACTCAGTCGGTTTGCTCCTACCTTGGTGGCAACCGAATTGGATCGAGCCCAGCGATTCCAGCAGGGGCTCCACCTAGAGATTATCATATCAGTAGAGCAGTTTGAGCGCCAGACGTTTGATGCCGTCTTACGAGCAGCGAAGAGGCATGAGTATACTTCGTAGAGGATTGTAGATAGAAGTAAAGGACGGAAGAGGTCTCATGGGCAGATGTCCCAGTCTTCAGCCCTAGCCCTGACAGCTAGGGCTTTGACTATTGGATCTCCAAGGAAGGCGACCAAAGTTTCGTTGGTTCAGTACTCGACGCCGGCGTATCCTCAGCAACAGAAGCAGAAGCAGTCTTCCGTAATGGGCTGCACTCGTTATGGAAAGCCAGGATATGTAGTATCAGAGTGTCGCAGAGCACAGGGATTGTGCTTGGCTTGTGGGGCACCAGATCACAAGATAGGGTCCTGTCCGAATAGAGCTAGTTCATCGTCGTCAAACCTAACCAGTCCATCGATTAGGGGTCCAGCACCAGTGCAGCAGTAGTACCAGCCTCCGAGGCCTTTGCCGCCTCAGGCTCAGCAGTATGCCCAAGCTCAAATTCAGAATAGACAGAGAGGTCACCAGCAGAGGAAACCAACACCAAGAGGGCAAGGTCAGGCTATGGCTCTGACCGTAGCAGAAGAGTTAGCTTCGGGTGAGGTGGTGGCAGGTACCATTCTTGTCAACTCTTTTCCAGCATCAGTATTATTTGATTCAGGTGCATCGTATTCATTTATGTCTGCACGATTCGCAACACGGATAGGACTGGAGCCCGAGTCATTTATCAGTAAGGCTCAATATACTTACTGGTAACGGCCTTGTAGGAGTAGATAGAATGTTTTTCTCGTGTCGAATCGTAGTTAGCGGTAGAGAGTTTTCCACTAGGTTGATAGAATTTCCGTTGGCCGATTATGATGCGGTCCTAGGAATGGATTGGTTGAAGGAGCAATACGTAAGAAGAGACTGCCATATTGGCAGGATTATTTTTGGTATTCCCGACGAACGGGAGTTTTTATTTTCCAGAGGCGAAGCAGAACCTTCCCCCCAGTATTACGGATGGCAGTAGCAGTAACTGTAATGACCATTGTTCGTATTACGTATTTTGGAATACATGTACGTATTTTATCTCGTATTGTATGTCTCATTGCTTGGTTTAATTGGGCATTTCTTTGCTTGGTTCATCTTGGTTCGGTTTGGCTTGTAGGCTTGGTTCGGTTTTGTTGGAGAACCAACCCACTTACGTATCACCACCATCCCCATTTATTAGCCCACTCCTCTTTCTCTCTCTTCATTATTCTTCTTTTTCTCACCCATTACTTCTCCACCAACCTGAGAGTGGAGAGCTTAGGCAAGTGCATCTTGCTTCATGGAGGAACCCTATTTTTATTGTTCCACTGTCTTCCTCATGTGTTTCTAACCCACTTTAGTACTTAGCATTTTTTATTTCTGTGGTTAATTTCTTGTAGATCTAATTTTGTGGTATTTTCGGTTTTCATGAATTTTGTTCTAACAAGCTTGCATATTTTTGCTAGTTGATGGTTCCATATTGTAGAGAATTCTATTTTACCCAAATTTGACCTATAGGAGTTTGGATTTGGGTTCCTATATCTGTTTGGAGGAGCATGGAGGCCATGGTATTTTCCATGGATATGTTCTCTGTGGGAGCCATTAATTGCACTCTAAGCCCCATGAGCATATTTGTTCTGAGCCGCATGGCCTTAGGCATTAGCATTTAATAATTGCATGCTTTTAGCAGTTGCTTGCATGGAACACAAAGTCAGCCACATGGCTATTTGCCTTGGCCGCATAAGAATTAATTGCACGACTTTTTATTATTATTATTTATTTAATTGCATTGCTGGCCACTTGGAACCACCTGCTGGCCACATATGGTCATTTGTTTCGGCCACATAGGCCATTAAATAATTGATTTGGCCGCATAGGCTATTGGCAAATTGTTAGCCGCATATGGCCTATTATTTCCTAGCCGCACATGACAATTGTATATTCCTGGCCGCATGCTACTAATGGACCGCATGCATTTTTCTTACGTAAGAATTTGCATTGCATGCTTTAGTTTGCATGCTTTTGCATGCATAAGATTATTAATTAATTAATGCCTTAGCTTGCATGTTTTGCATGCTTATGCATGTATGCTGATTACTTAGTAATTTCATGGCCACAAATGGCCATTACAATTAAGCTCAGCCGCATGCATTAAATCATTTGACCGCATGCATTAGAAATTTTGCTTGGTTAAATCACTTTGGTTGCATGCATTAGTAATATTGCTTGGTTAAATCACTTTGGCCGCATATGGCCAAGCAAATTGCTTGGCCGCATGTA
This sequence comes from Iris pallida, assembly GCA_029216955.1. Taxonomy (NCBI): domain Eukaryota; kingdom Viridiplantae; phylum Streptophyta; class Magnoliopsida; order Asparagales; family Iridaceae; genus Iris; species Iris pallida. The sequence continues at coordinate 11,096,190 of JANAVB010006993.1, read as the reverse complement.
ATTTAGTTGGCCGCATGCATAGGCCAAATCCTTGGTCGCATATGTATTAGTATTTAATATATTAATATTTAATGCAATTGTAATCCAAAGCTTGGCCGCATATGGGAGCAAGGCTTGGCCGCATGGAACAGTGCTTGAGCCGCATATGCATGTATTTGCTAGCATACATACACGCATGGCCCTTATTTATTTTGTATGCATTAGCTTATTTGGCATGCATCAACATAAGTGCTTACATCAGCAAGTGCTTGCATGGAAACAGTACTTGGCCGCATGAAACATTACTCCATTAATAATTGCTTTGGCCATTCAAACAATTTGTCAGCCGCATATGCATGCATTGGTCGCATAAGCAATTAGCTGGCCGCATGGGCCATTAGATATTGCTCTGCCGCATATGGCCAAGTGAGCCGCATGGCTTATATATTGAGTATTTGCCTTATGGCCCCCACCTCATCCACTCTTAGCCACATGGCCTATTTATTATTGTTGGCCGTATGCAGCAAAGTGTGCTAGCCGCATATTGTATAGTGATAACATTTATTGGCTGGCCATATGGCATACTTGCATTAATTACGGGTCCTACTATCTTTTGTCTTATTTGTCTTTATAATTATATTATTATGATTAAATAATGTGTGATTCTAAATTGCTTTCCTAAGCACGAATTGTTAGTGTAATGATTGATAGTGACTTGCTAGCCGCATGAAAGATATCCTGAACCGCATGAGTCCCCCACGGCTCTTGCTCCTACTAATATTTAATTACCACTTGTATGCTTGTGCCACATTAATTGTTCCCTGACACGATGGTGACCCGTTGTGGTTCACCTTTGACAAATGATATGACTTGATGGTGGCCCGTTGTGGCGCACGCCTGACAAGTGAACTTGACATGATAAACCTGACATGATATATTTTGAAGGCTGTTGCGATGGCTAGCTTGACATGACAAGATTGAATAACCTGGACACCGTGGACGATTGTGCTTGTACAAATGAACCCGTCTTGTCTTGCATCCTGTCTAGGACGGGGACCCCTGAGTACCACGGTCAGGGGTACCTACTGAATTAACTAAGGCTAATAACTAGAATAATCCAGTAGTCATGAAGAGATTCCCCAGCTACAGGCAATCCCGTTATCTGGGCGCCCCAATTGGGATCTGTAGCCTGCCGTAGAGTAGGGCACATTTCCAGCACACTGTCATGTGTTGCACCCTTATTGTACTAATATTCGACCTGGGTAACCTGGATGGTCTGCAGGGCTTGTGGCTGTGGAACAATCTCGCTGCATCTTGCTAGTAACTAGGCCTGTGGTAACCCTAGTTAGTTAAAGTATCAAGCCGTACTCCTTGCTTGGCCGTGAAATGTTGGATGGAGTTCGATCAGTCTAGTCTTGTCTTGATCCTGTATAAGATTATTACATGTCCTGATTTCTTATTTTATCTTGCCGATAAATGGTGGAAGAAACCAAGTTCTGTTCAGACGAAGGGTTACAACCCCGGTCCTTGTTTGGTTTATGGGTTGTAACCTGGTTATCTGAATAGTCCCATGGTTATCTCATCGTATATCACCTGTCATGCTTTTCCTCAATTACTGTCTTTTATTATGTAATTATAATTTGTGCTAATTGCTGGTTTTAGTTCTTTAGTGAAGCCTCCTTTGTGGCACTTGCTCTTCTGGGATCTGACCCAGCCGATTTTGTATGGCTAGATACCGGAGCAGCTCCCAAGGATCTATCGACTTTCCAGCCAGATGGTGACCACTAGACGAAATTCTGGCAACGAGTGGGTTTATTTTGGCTCTCCCACTCTATTGTAAAATTATTCTTTTGAGGCATTTAGCCGCCGAGCAAGTGTTAGCTCGTGTACATTTTTACTTACTGTCTGCCTACGGGCTATAACATGATTGACAAATCCTAGGGTTGATCATGTATGACTGAAACTTTTGCTAGTCTTGATATTTTGTAAACGACTAGCTTCATGATCAGCTGAATATGTAATGTTTGGGATGCCTTACTATTATATATTTGGTGATCTTACATCTTGTAACTTTACTTGCTTGCTTGTGATTGAGACAGTTAGACTTGTTATTGACTATAGGAGACTGATGGATTGTAGTTAAACCCTCATATATCTAGACAGCCGTGACCGTATAGTGAGGTGGATTCCATTTCATTATACATAGCTGGCTATGTTCGCCCCCGCTCTCTAGTGTTCTGGTTCTGGGGCGTGACATGGTTTAAGTGGTAGCCCATGCAGGTCTTGTAAATCAAGATATGTGAGGGTTTACCTAATAGATGTCTCAATCAGTACTCGTCCTTGATCTCTGTTCGTATTCTCTGAATCCCAGGAATTCTTGTCCTGATCATATGTTTGTATCTTTGATCTGTCCTAGTCCTTCCTTATTGTTTCCTATGTCGTCTTCTTCAGCGGCATTGTTCCTGGACCTGCCGATCAGTAAGGTGGAGCATCTCCCGTGGACCAGCAGCAACGTGGAGATCAAGCCCAGCATTCGGAAGTAGCCTCCAGAGTCATGCCTATAGGAGGAGAGCCACCACTCCAGCCAGTTCAGCTTGTAGAGCCTGATGATGGCACTTTGGTGGGTCTCATCAGGTCATTATTAGCTTCCCAAGATCGACGAGGAGGTGCCTTTCATGAGGAAGTGGCAGATGCTCTGGGAAGAGGTAGACACCATGGAAACAGTGCAGCGAACAGTTTCAAGCGCCTGAACCCTCCATTCTTCGACGACAGTGAAGATGCGATCGCTGCATATGCATGGCTTCAGGACATAGAGGTGATTCTAGAAGCAGCCAGGACTCCAGAAGACGAGAAGATGGTGGTGGTGTACCTGCAGTTGCTGGATCTTGTCCGCAGCTGGTGGGTGGCACAGGCCCTAGGATTAGTGGCCCCTATTTCATGGGCAGTATTCAGAGAGAGATTCCAGACCAAGTACTTCGATACTGTAGCTCGGTACGATCTACAGACCAAGTTCACTAATCTGAAGCAGATGGACAGGACGGTCGATGGATATGCGGCCGAGTTTTCCAGGCTTAGTCGGTTTGCTCCCACCTTGGTGGCGACCGAGTTCGATAGAGCCCAGCAGTTTCAGCAGGGACTCCACTTAGAGATTCTGCTGGCAGTGGAGCAGTTTGAGCATCAGACTTTCGATGCAATATTGAGAGCAGCCAGGAGGCACGAGTATACCTCCCAGGGGATCGTGGACAGGACCGAAAGTAGGAAGCAATCCTACAGCCAGATGACCCAGTCGTCAGCACCAGCCCCGGTAGTCAAGGCTTTGACAATTGGAACTCCGAGACAGGCGGCCTCAGTGACGTCGGTCACGTCCCCTCAGCAACAGAAGCAGAAGCAGTCTTCCGGAATGGGCTGCACTCATTGTGGGAAGCCAGGGCACGTTGTTTCGGAGTGTCGCAGAGCAAAGGGATTGTACTTGGCTTGTGGAGCACCGGACCACAAGATAGGGTCCTGTTCGAATAGGGCCAGTTCATCATCGGTCCAGACTAGTCCCTCGGTTAGGGGACCAGCACCAGTACAGCAGCAGCAGCAGTACCAGCCTCCGAGGCCATTGCCGCCTCAGGCACAAGTCTTCCAGCAACAGAGACCCCAGCAGTATGCCCTGGTCCAAGCTCAGATTCATAATCGGCAGAGAGGTTCCTAGCAGGATGTCTTCCCTCTTCCTCATGCCTTCAAATTCCTTGCTTGCATGATTGATTGTTTGATTGATTGCTTAGTATAGCTTGTCCTTGCATCTCTAGCCTCTTGATTAAATTCTGAGGACGAAATTCTTTTAAGGTGGGTAGAGTTGTAATGACCATTGTTCGTATTACATATTTTGTCTCGTATTGCATGTCTCCTTGCTTGGTTTAATTGGGCATTTCTTTGCTTGGTTCATCTTGGTTCGGTTTGGCTTGTAGGCTTGGTTTGGTTTTGTTGGAGAACCAACCCACTTACCTAATGTAACACCCACTTTTCTAAATTGAGGGTAATTTTGAACTTTTGTAAAAGTTTATTATTTAATAATAGGATTTATATTTTATGGGAATTTTTAATTAATTTAATAATATTTAAAATTGGTGAATTATAATTTTGATGTGTTAGCTAGTGAACCCTAGAACTGTTGAGCCTAGAGATTAACCATGACCATGGGGACCTAACCATGTGATTAGAATGACTATTTACAACTTTTTAGGCTAAGGGTATTTTGGTCATTTTGTGACTTTTGAATTATTTAGGATTTTGATTAATTGATGAATTTTAGATTATTTTAATAATATTTAAATTGATGATTATGATTTTGGTCACTTTTCATATTTTAATATTTTGGGAAAATTTTATATTTTTAATATTGTATTTATTGGATTTGTTTAGTCGGGTTTGAGTTTCGTCTCCTTCCAACTTATTTTGTGACCTGGGTAGCTTAAACTCTAGATGGGACCCAATATTAAGTTAAGCATGGCTCACAAGACCCAACATTTAAGTTAGTTAATTAAACTAATTTTTATCATGTTAGAATGGTTAAGTTAGAGACTCAAAACTAGATCATTTTGACCCCAAACTTGAACCTAGTCTAAACTTAACCATATGAGACTAGAGAGGGGAATTAAGACATTTCCCATTATCCCTAATGGACACTTTATGGTAGCCACCTTTAGGAGAGAATGATTCATTTCATTCATTACAATCTTGCCTCTTTTATTTTCCTTTTGTTCTTCCCCAATTTTAGAGAGCCTTCCCATTGATTTGATCTCCAAATCAAATCATTCCTTCACCAAACCATCCCTCAATCATTTCCATTCTCCAAGGGAAGGGTGCTACCAAGGATAGGAAGAGGAGTGCAAGGAGGAGTGTCCACTTTGAGGGATCTTCGTATCGGAGCCGTGTCCTAAAGGATTTCATTGGGATTCACTCCCAATAGGTAAAACCCATCCTCTAAATCGATTTCCTTTGCATATAAATTAGTTTTGAATCCGTAGGATCTATCCTCATGTATGTGTCCCATTTAAATTCAAATTTGAGGCCATTTGGAGCTCTCTTGTGGATTTTAGATATGTGTCTTGTCCTACTTGATAGATCCCAAATTAGGACACCCCGTGTGTATGTATGTATGATAATAGTTTAAATAGATATTTAAATTCAGTTTTATAATGGTTAGAGAGTGGATTGATCTTAGTTAGGATGGTTAGAATGAGTTTTATTTGGATACCTATGTTTGTATCCAAGTATCTTGGCCTATATGTGTTCTTTTGTCAAATCCGTCATAATTTTTATCCACGTTTTTATTAACCAAAACAACTTAGAAATGTCATAACTTTTAGCTTAGAACTCCGATTTATCTTCCGTTTTTTTAAAAGAACCGTACCGAAGTTAGCTTTCCAAATATATATTTTAATAAGCCAAATGCTTTTTGTAACTTTCTGTAGAATTATTTGAGTGTCAGCTGTACGAAAAACGAACGTGTTTCGGTATTTTCGCGATTCCGGGAGCTTCCGGACACGAAAATGCGATCCGTTTAAAGTTTCGGAAAGCTAACACAAAGGGCTACGACATATTTTAATCCTAGAATTTAGTGAATGCCCAATTGGTATAGTATTGGTTTTAAGTAGAAGAGTGACTATACGATATATGCATTTTGTGTAACCTATGAGCCTATGTAGTATAGATATTAAATGAATATAGAGTATGTAATACATGATATGTTTGATGAATAAAATGATATATATATGATATATATTCTCTTTACATTAATGTATATATATGGTTGAATGCAAAAATGTAGGAATGCAATTAATATAATGCATATAAGCAATGCATGAATGAAAGAATGATATACATTGTATTCATGAAGATATATATGTAATGATAGATATGAATGCATAATGTATAAATATTGTAATGCAATATATAATGATAACATGTATGGTAATGTAGAGTATATGATGCAAGCATGAATGAATGGAGAAAATACATGTATATAGGTAATATAGAATGTAATATATGAATGCAAGCATGCAAGATAATGTAATATATGAAAGGAATGAATGATAATATATAACATGATATGTAAGGTAATGCAAGGTATGAAATATATGATGTGTGCATGTTTGTATGTCTCTATGTTAATGTATGAAATGATATGAATATACAATGTATGCATATGTATAAAACATGTAGGTAATGCATAGATGCATGAATGAAATAAATGTTTGCAATATGTTATTATAAATACAAGTATCTAATATGCATGAATGTAAGTATAATATAATACAAGTATACATGTATGTATCATGTAAATGTAATATACATGATATGTATGTATGCATGTATACAAGGTAAGTATGTATGTATGTATTTATATAAACTAAGTTAACCTATAACCTTTTACACACATGCATTCATACACCCTTTGACATCATGTATCCCATGTCACATACACCTACCTATCACTAAATTTTAGAACATTAACACATATCCTTTCACACACATGCCAAACACACACATACTCACTTACTCTTTTACCTCTCTTTCTCTCTCTCTATATATATATGTATGTGCCTATATATATAGCTTTCCTATATATATCTATGTATATGAATATGTGAATAGTGATGCATATATATATATATATATATATATATATATATATATATATGTGTGGGATGTACATATAGGTAGCCTATATGTTATGAGTGTACTGCAATATATTAGATATATATATTGTTATGTGTATATGTGTTTGTGGTTTTGCTTAGGCATGATATAGCCTATAGCCTAGGGCTCTTAGCCTATGGTGTGTCTGTTTGCCTAGTGAGAGTTTAGTTAGACTTGTTTAGTCTTGATTAGGCCTAGAATAGACTAGTTAGACTAGTATAGACTTGTTTGGTTTTGGTTTGACCTAGTTTGACTAGTCTAGTTGATTAGAGTTGACCAAAGGTTGACTTTAGCCTAGATTGACCCCACACTTCATGTAGATGCATTGTAGCAATCTATTTCTTTATTTTAGACTTGTTGTGACTTGTGCTGTTCTGATTAGGAGTCAGACACCTCTCCTCGGACAGTATATTTACTTTGGACATTCAGACATCAGGCGAGTACATTCTCTGATCATTTCATATCCTGCTTAGAATTATATTCCTGCTTTAGATTACTTTACTTGATGCTGTCACGACATTATCACGGATTAGTACTATATGGATCTCTTCATGCGATGTTATCCCCCTCGGGAGCATCGGGTACACTGTGTCATATGCGTTTCACTTTCATCATGTACTTCTGTGCTTTCACCATACATGTACACTCCTGTGAATCATGCAATCTCATGTTCACGAAGCTCCATGTATACTATCATGTGCACCCTTTTATGGGCCCCATATGATATCCTGTACAATAACATAACCTGCTTAGATCCTTGTGTATTGATTGGGGAAGACGGGGGAGTGCTAGTAGTCATGTGAACAATTCCATAGTAGTGTAGAACATGTGAAACTCTTTAGTGTAGATCATGTACTAATCTGTTCTGTTCACATGTGCTATTCTGTACTCTACATCACTAGCCACTATTCGTTCTCTATTTATAGTAGATATTTCTATTACAGTTCTCTCTCTGTTTACATACTGTATTTCTTTCAGATCCTGTATCTTACTCTACTGCATGTTTATATTTTCTAACCTGCTATGAACTGTTGAGATGTATTGTGCTCGCTCCTGTCCTGACTGGACCTGTTGATAAATTTTACAGATAGCCTGGAGGTTGCCTGCTAGCCTAGAGGAGACACAGTAGAGGTTGTATAGATAGCTAGGGTTTTGCTTATAGCTTGTTTTCAGTTGTCTTGAGTTGTATTTATGGATTACTGTATTTGAGCTTTGAGATGTATTTCTGGATTTGTGTATCTTAGACACTTAGACTTCTATCTGCGGTATCTCTTCTAGATTTCATATTTTATCTATCTTCCATTATGCTCTACCTTAGATGTGATTGAGTTTACATTCTGCTATGTCACCCCCATTCGGGGAGTATAAACTGCTTAGCTTTATAATGTTAGATATTGTGACCTAGGACAGCGTTCTACCGCCGACACTGCGGCGTAGGCTGGGCGTACCCACTTCTCGTACCCTTACTTTAGGGTGCGGGTCGTGACACGTTTTTAGTGGTGGCCCATGCAGGTCGAGACTAAAAGTGTAGTGGTATTCGAACTAGAGTACCACTACAGCCTGCAGTAGGATTAGGATATATTTTTGAAGGTACTCAATCACAGTTAGGCCTCCTTGAGAGATTCCTGGGACGACCCTTGAGAATCTTATTTTAACTTCAATTTAAAAACTCTTTTCCCTTGATTTGATTTATCTTTACTTTCTGTTGTTGAATTTGATTTTGATGGATTATTGTTGAATTTGAGTTTGTATTTATTAATTTTGATGGAAGATTGTTGAATTTTGAATCTTGATGTTAGTGGTTGAATTTGAGTCTGTATTTATATGATTTTGATGGATTATTGTTGAATTTTGAATCTTGATGTTAGTGGTTGAATTTGAGTCTGTATTTATATGGTTTTTGACGGATTATTGTTGAATTTTGAATCTTGATGTTAGTGGTTGAATTTGAGTCTGTATTTATATGGTTTTTGATGGATTATTGTTACATTTTGAATCTTGATGTTATTTGTTGAATTTGAGTTTGTATTTATATGTATATGTACATTTTTTGGAATTAAGGTATAACCTGATAACATACTTGATAAGGACAGTGAGAAAGGTAAATGTCTACTTTATTATGGAATTTAGAATTTATTGCAGTCATATTTGCTAGCATGACAAGGACGTAGAGCCTGATATAGCTATACTTATCTTAGTTATGAAATATAGATTTTCTTGTAGCCATACCGGGTGGCGTGGTAAGAATTCTAGATAACGTGATTATAGGGTGTATGCCTTATTATGGACTCTATCGTTTATTGCAGCTATGCTTATTGGCGTGGTAGAATTCTGACAACATAATTTCAGGAAGACGCATATGATTATCAGATTGTACCTTAAATATTTTTTGAACATGTTTTCTCTACTTTTGTTTTAGTCCTTCAAAAAAAAATAATTATTATTATTTGTTTTGTTTTGCTTCTCATTATTTAACTTAGGAGTAGCTTTAGCTGCTTTTATAAACCTTTGTGTAACTTCTTACTATGAATTTCTTCTTAAAATAATGAATCGATGATTTTGCTAGACCTTATCTTGGATTTGATATTATAGCTCTGGTTTAAAAATGTTTCCTTCTTTTAAACAAATAAGCAGAACAGGTTTCATTGTTATTTCCTTCTTGCTATTATTCTTGTATTAAATAATAATAAAACTGTCTTGATTACATCAATCACCAACTTTGCAATCTTGGTAGGAATCTAAATGTTGGTCTTGATATGGAATTTAATTTTATATTGGGATATGAGAATATAGATATAGTGGACACAAATACTTGCCTGACACGTATGCATGCTACGCTTTGATTACCAACCTATCTAAATACATAATTAATATGTTGTTGATGTTTAAATTCTTAAAACCCCAATATTTCTGGTTCTCTACTTTTTCCAGCTTAAATTCATAATTTAAATATAAATTTTATGTTATTAGTTTTGTTTATATCACTGCACATGTATGTATATACATGGTTTCAATTCTTAAAAAAATTGGTTGAGATTGCTTGAGTTTTGTGTTGAATTGTCAAACCTAAGACTGTGTGCATATTAACCCTTAATACTGGATTCCAAATGTTAGTTTAAATTGCTGTTTTAAAATATGATATTTTAACCTATATACATTGTTGTATGTAGGGACATAAATTTAGGTTTCATATTCTTACATGTTAGTTTGTGATAAACATTGGGTTAGTTGATGTTGAATTTCTCCAAATCCTAAAACTGAATACATGTTAAAATTTTCATATTGATTTCCAATGTTTAGTTCAATTTCAGATTTAATATGTAATATTGCACTGTATGCATAGCTAAATGTATGGATAGTATGTTAGGGTTTCTTCTCTACCGTGTTAGGATGTATTGGAAGCATTGAGTTGGTTGTGATGTTTCAAACCCCTAAAATCTGAAACTGCATTATGTTAATATTGCACTGGTTTAAATGTTAGCTTATTTTCAGATTTTGTATGTAAATGCTGAACTAAAACTGGATTTAACCTTTCAATACTAAGCTATACCCTGTACAAGGACACACACACACCCTAACTTAGTATACACTGCCATGTAAACCTAACCTTTCCTCTCTATGTTATGTTCATATACTTGTATAGATATATATAGAGTTTATGCAAACATGTTATAATGTATATAGATACATAACTAAATCTCTAACTCTTTATATATATAGATATGGTTAGCCATGCATGTTATGAGTAAATAGGTTGTGCATTGTAGATTGTTTAACCAATATGCCATGAGTAGTGTAACTTGATAGCTATTGTTTTGAAACCCAAATCCTCCTATACTTTCATGTATATTTCACATACACACATGCCTACTATCTAACCATATGAACATGTCAACATACACCCATAAACACACGAACCACATGACCTTTACATAATGCTAGCTTTTCCCTCTCTAACACACTCTCTATATATATACATAATGTGATTGGATTTCAATGCTCGACATTTGTGCTTTTAAAATTTTGATTTTGATTTTTCTTTGAATAGTTCCCCTTTATAGATAATTGGTAGTTATCTTTATTTTATTTTGATAAGTACCAATTTTCATATAGGGTGGTAGACTGTCTTACAGTTTTGATGATTTGTTATTTCTGTAACTTTTCTAGTTTAGCACCCTAGATTGCTTGTGTGTTTTGATACCCTATGACCGTTCGGTTAGCATGACTAGTATACCTAGATGAGACTTTCACTACCACCGTATGCCATGACCCTGTATGTTGTCCTTTTAAATCGTATGATTTGTTTAAGTTCTGAGACTTTGATTGTGGGGGTTTGACCAAGAAGAAGTATGAACATTTTAATTTCGAGGACGAAATTTTTCTAAGGGGGGTAGGATTGTAACACCTACTTTTCTAAATTGAGGGTAATTTTGAACTTTTGTAAAAGTTTATTATTTAATAATAGGATTTATAATTTATGGGAATTTTTAATTAATTTAATACTATTTAAAATTGGTGAATTATAATTTTGATGTGTTAGTTAGTGAACCCTAGAACTGTTGAGCCTAGAGATTAACCATGACCATGGGGACCTAACCATGTGATTAGAATGACTATTTACAACTTTTTAGGCTAAGGGTATTTTGGTCATTTTGTGACTTTTGAATTATTTAGGATTTTGATTAATTGGTGAATTTTAGATTATTTTAATAATATTTAAATTGATGTATTATGATTTTGGTCATTTTTTATATTTTAATATTTTGGGAAAATTTTATATTTTTTATATTGTATTTATTGGATTTGTTTAGTCGGGTTTGAGTTTCGTCTCGTTCCGACTTGTTTTGTGACTCGGGTAGCTTAAACTCTAGATGGGACCCAATATTAAGTTAAGCATGGCTCACAAGACCCAACATTTAAGTTAGTTAATTAAACTAATTTTTATCATGTTAGAATGGTTAGGTTAGAGACTCAAAACTAGATCATTTTGACCCAAAACTTGAACCTAGTCTAGACTTAACCATATGAGACTAGAGAGGGACAATTAGGACATTTCCCATTAGCCCTAATGGTCACTTTATGGCAGCCACCTTTAGGAGAGAATGATTCATTTCATTCATTACAATCTTTCCTCTTTTATTTTCCTTTTGTTCTTCCCCAATTTTAGAGAGCCTTCCCATTGATTTGATCTCCAAATCAAATCATTCCTTCACCAAACCATCCCTCAATCATTCCCATTCTCCAAGGGAAGGGTGCTACCAAGGATTGGAAGAGGAGTGCAAGGAGGAGTGTCCACTTTGAGGGATCTTAGTATCGGAGCCGTGTCCTAAAGGATTTCATTGGGATTCACTCCCAATAGGTAAAATCCATCATCTAAATCGATTTTCTTTGCATATAAATTAGTTTTGAATCCGTAGGATCCATCCTCATGCATGTGTTCCATTTAGATTCAAATTTGAGGCCATTTGGAGCTCTCTTGAGAATTTTAGATATGTGTCTTGTCCTACTTGATAGATCCCAAATTAGGACACCCCGTGTGTATGTATGTATGATAATAGTTTAAATAGATATTTAAATTCAGTTTTATAATGGTTAGAGAGTGGATTGATCTTAGTTAGGATGGTTAGAATGAGTTTTATTTGGATACCTATGTTTGTATCCAAGTATCTTGGCCTATATGTGTTCTTCTGCCAAATACGTCATAATTTTCATCCACGTTTTTATTAACCAAAGCAACTTAGAAATGTCATAACTTTTAGCTTAGAACTCGGATTTATCTTCCGTTTTTTTTTAAAGAACCGTATCGAAGTTAGCTTTCCAAATATATAGTTTAATAAGCCAAATTCTTTTATAACTTTCTGTAGAATTATTTGAGTGTCAGCTGTACGAAAGACGAACGTGTTTCGGTATTTTCGCGATTCCGGGAGCTTCCGGACACAAAAATGCGATCCGTTTAAAGTTTCGGAAAGCTAACACAAAGGGCTACGACATACTTTAATCCTAGAATTTAGTGAATGCCCAATTGGTACAATATTGGTTTTAAGTAGAAGAGTGACAATACGATATATGTATTTTGTGTAACCTATGAGCCTATGTAGTATGGATATTAAATGAATATAGAGTATTATAGGTCCTAAAAAATCAAGTTGCATCAATCAACAAAGTCAAAGAATCAAGATACACATCATTTTGATGAATTGCGCATACAACAGATTGCGCAGTAATCCAATTGCGCATACTGGTTTGCGCATGCTCCCAACTGCGCAGGCTGATGTGGCTGAAGTCATCATTACCTAAATCAAATCAAATCTTCCTGACAACTGACAGCACGAAGAACGAGGAGACTGTTCCTTTATTGCGCCGCACAGTGCTCGAGGGCGGCTGATAGTTGGCAGCGCAATCCATTCTTGCGCAGTCTTATCCTGAGCAAACCAAAGTCTGCGCAGTCTAATCCTGCGCAAACCAAAGTCTGCGCAGTTCAGGTTGCGCATTCTATCAACATAATTGATAAAGTACACGTGGTATTCAGGCCATCAATTGCTCATTATGTGGCAACTGCCTATGCACGATCATGCGCATTTCAATCAAATGATGCCATGTGTCCAAGATAGTTGGCCCACGATCCAGTAACTGCTTGTGCAGTCCATTGCTGCGCAGTCTATTGCTGCACAAACCATCCTGCGCAGTCCAGAATAACTAAAAGTTAGTTATTTCCAGAACTCTATAAATAGAGTTTCAAGTCTTCATTTCAAGGAGATCAAGAGATCAGATATCAGAGATCAGAAATCAGAGAGTTCAGGAGTTCTTGCCCAAGTGCTGCTGCATTCTTCCGAGGCTTTTGCCTTCAACTTTCGAGGCTTTTGCCTTCAGTTTCCAGAGTTGTCTTCAACTTCAAAGGCACCGTCTTCAAAGTTCACATCGTCCAAGGGATAAAGCAATCGTCATCTAGATTGGATTCCTATAGTTGTAATTTTCCCAGAATTCTTGTAATCTTTATTACACAGTTTGTATCAATAAAGTTTTATACTTTTGTTTTTGCAAACAAAATGGCGACTCTGCTGGGGACAACTTTCTCCTCCGACGAGGAAGTAGCAACTCAATGTGACGTAGCATCTATCGGGAAGACGCAGAAGACACTGGTTGTTAAAGTCAACCAGACAGCCTACGAAGCGATGCTCAACTCCAAGACCACTCCCCGTACTGCAACCACTTCTGCCAAGAGCAAAGTGCGCTCAGTATGGGTCTCCAAGACTGCTGCACAATCTGACAGTTTTGCCACCAAGGATGCTGCACACTCTGTTGTACAATCTGCTAGCCAGACTGCTGCACAATCTGCTGTGCCAACTGTTGCACAATCTGCTAGCCAGACTGTTGCACAATCTGCTGTGCCAACTCTTACATAGTCTGTCTCAGCAACTGCTGCACAAACTGTTTCAGACACTGCTGCGCAATCTGTTGCAACTGTTGCACAGGCTACTTCATATGCTGCCTTGTCAAAATTCAAGACTCCTATGACCCTGGCGCAGTTGGCAGTAGCTTTTCCTGCGCAAACCAACACTCCAACAACCAAAGTGCATCCCAAGCACTCCAAAGCATGGACTCCTAATGCACAAACCACAGCTTCTATGGTCAGAACCAGTGCACTTTCTGCCAAAGCTTCTAATGCACAAGTGGCCAGTGCGCCATCTACCCATGTGCAAACCAAGCATGCGCAATCCAAGAGTAACAACCCTTTGGCTAAACTCTCCTCTTCTCATAACAAAGGGAAAACCTCTGTTCCTCCCCTTAAACACTCTGCTGTTCCAGCACAATCTACTGGGGGTAGTCCTTTGGCTATTCCTCTTCCTCCTCAAAATAAAGGAAAAGGCCCGTTGGTCTTTTCTCAGACTTTCTTGTCTCATGACTTGGAAGACAACAGAGGGAAATGCTCTTTAGCTAACCCTTCTTCTCAAAATAAAGGAAAAGGCCCTTTGGTCTTTTCTCAGTCTTCATCGGTCTTTACCGAAGAAGATCAAATTGAACGTGTCTCGGCACCTGTCAGTACAAGAACTCCTACAAACAAGGATTCTTCTTTCCTTCATGACAAAGGAACTTGTACTGATCAAAGAGGTATTCTGCCTACCCCAGTAGCAGAATTCCAAGACCTTCCAACTTTTAAAATATCCCGTTCCAAACAGGGAAAACTGTTGGTGTCTCAAACAGAAACCCCTGGGGGTGAATTTGCAGACCTAAGAACATATCTTAACAGGCCAACTTCGACAAAACGTAAGCAACCTATGCCGAAGGTCAAGCCTCAAAGACAAACCTCCAGGAACAAAAATCCTGATACCTATGCCAATGAGGTGAGCACTTCCTTGTACACACAAGGGACAAACACTTGAAGAATCGGAACCATGTTCCGAATGTTGTTAAAGAACATATTCTTCGAACCTTTCCTCGTCCTGGCATGGTTTCTGACCTCCGAGAACATCTCAGGCAAAAATGGGATAATGCCTCAACTCTTTCAGTTCAATCATCTGATCATCATTGCAATCATAAAGTCATCATCCATTGTTGTTGTCAAACAACAAAGCGATCTGTCTTCGATCGTTTGACTTTTGCTAAAACTGAACCAATGTCAGAGGATGAAGATGAGGTCCTATATGCTTCTGTTAACATGACTTCTCGAGACACTGGGGGTAGAAGGTGCTCTAAGCACGGCAAACCTCGCAAGCCAAGCCAACGGTATCTAGATCTACTCCAAGAATCCTCTGAAGGAGTATTTCAACATACCCGTTCCCGAAGTCGAGAGAGGAATCTTCTTCAAGATCCTTCGGGTTATCTTCCTACTTCTCAGTCAGGAGACGACTCTTTCTCAGACTATGATGCATATAGTGAAAGTTCTGAACGTACAGTGTCTTCCACTGTACCAAGAGAAGTGACGGCTTATGTTATCAATGAAGATCCAGATGCTTCCACTTCTGTAAATCAAGAACAACGAATTATTGCACTTGAAGATAAACTGAAGACCATGGCTGAAATGGTCGCCAGTATGCATTCTATCATTATGGCACAACATGCCACACCACCGACTGTACCTGCTGTGAATCCTGAAATCATAGCTTCATCGGTGCCTGTCAACACTGGGCTGGAGGTAGTATCTCCTCAAATGCCTCCTGTACAAGTACAAGTTCAAACTACACCTAGTCAGTCTGGAGCTGGGGGTAGTGCCTATAATGCTGTTCCTCCTCCTACCACTCCGATCCAACCTGCTCCTTCTTCATCATTCGAAGACGCCAATGAAGCTGTAAAACTCTTACGAACTCAGTTCGAAGCTTTCAAGGAGAAGGACAACTTGCAAAGGTTGGGGATCAAACAGCCTTACCCAGTTAAATGGAAGGAAGTTCCATTTCCTTCCAAATACAAGATTCCAACAATCTCTCTTTTCGACGACAGTACCTCACCAAGCCAGTTCATCAATCACTTCGAGGTAATGACTGTTCAACTCCAACCAAATGACGTTCTTCTTACCAGAGTGTTCGTCGGTTGTTTAGACGGCGTAGCATACGACTGGTACAGAAATTTGCCCGATGGTTGTATTACTTCTTTCTCAGGACTTAAGCAGATCTTTCTGGAAAGATTCTATGAGGGATTCAATGACATGACTATGTCTGCCCTCAATAAAATCAAACAGAAACATAATGAAACTGCTGAGAGTTTCATCGAACGGTTCCGTCGAGAAGCCTTGAAGATGCCTCCAGGGACTCCTGCTGCTGTTACCATAGACACTTGCAAGGCAAATCTCTTACCTATCATCAGTATGTGGACAGGCTCAACTCAGTTCGAAGACTGGCCATCCTTTATCGTCAACGCCAAAGCAGCTGAAGTGAGTGCTGAGAAATTCAAACAGCTGGGGGTACAGATGTCTAACCCGGATCGGGACGAACATCAATCATCAGGTGGCGGTAATCGTCAGAACAACCGCAAGAACAAGAAAACTCTGAACATTAACCTGAAAAGCAAAGAGTCCTTGGCTGTCAACGTAGCTCCGCCTACATCTACTTCTACTCCTGCTGCACCTCAACTGAGGGAACCTCGCCCTAAGATAGAGTATTCGTTTGGTAAAAATGACACAGCAAGCATCTTTGAGTGTTTACTCAAAAGCAACAAGATCCAACTTCCAGATCCAAAGAAACCTGATAAAGTCGATAAGACCGATCATCCTAAGTATTGTGTCTACCACCGATTCATTGGACATCCTACTCGAGCATGTTATGTGCTCAAAGGTAAGATTCAAGAGCTTGTCAATGCTGGAGTTGTTACTCTGCAGCAAGATGAGAAGACTGTCACTGCCAACATGGTTTCAGTCCAGTTAGGTAACTTTCCCCCGCAGATGATACAGCATGGTGTCATTCCTATTCCGAAGGCTACTCTCGAGATTGAAAATCTTCCTTCTCCACCAAACGAAGGTCTCGTTCCTTTGTCTCTTGACAATGGCGAGGTTATGTGGATCCATTCCGACCTTACTTCAGAGTTCGAGGATTCTTCTTCTTCTAAGAAGAAAGGTCGCTCCAAAAACAAGACAAAGATCTGCAACATGGTGTCTTTTGACCCCATAGTTGATGAAGAAATTCTGTTGGGCACCAGATCAGGGAAAACTTATCTGAAAGATTACTCTGAATCTCAAGAGAATCCTGTCTCTTCTTCTGAACTTGTCCCAGCACAACCTGCTGCTATTGAAGAAATTCTTTCTACATCTTCACCAGTTGTGGTTCTTATTCCTCCCAAACCAGTGGCTGCTGATAAAGGCAAGCAACAAGTCCGCTTTGATAAACCCTTGAAGAAATCATCCCCTACAGGGCTTGAGAAGCCTTACAACTTCGATATATTGGCTCAACTAGCTAATACCCCAGCAAGGCTATCTATCTTTGAGCTCTTGCGTCTTTCCAGAGAGACGCGATAAACTTTAAGTGAAGCTCTTATGCAAGCTGAGACTTGTTTAGCCTTTCTCAAGAAGCCGGAAGCAGAACCAGTCTCTTGTCTACATTGTCATAGTGTTCTGGAGTTGATTCCGAACATTACTTTCACACAAGATGACATGCTGATGGAGGACAATAGGCATGATCGTCCTTTCTACTATACAGGATATGTTAATTCGATGAAAGTCGATCGTATCCTGATAGATCCAGGATCTGCTCTCAGTATCATGCCGAAAACAATGCTCGATGCTCTGAAAATTCCTGTGCATAGTCTCTCCACTACAATCACCACCATCCTTGGATTCAATCAGGAAAGGAGTGAACCTTTGGGCAAGATTCGCTTAAAACTCCAAATAGGCAATCTTCGCACAAAAGTTACCTTCTATATCATTGACAATCATGGTTGTTCTTATAATGCTCTATTGGGGAGACCATTCTTACATGAGCATAATATTGTTCCATCAACCCTTCATCAATATTTCAAATATGTTGATGATAAGGGAGAGGTCCATAAGGAAGTTGTGGATCTTTATCCCTTCAAAGGCGTTGAAGCATACTGCAACGACGCTCGAATGTACAAGGATGAATTCATGAAGATTGTGTTAGCCTTAGACACTGAGGAAGAACAAGAAGCAATGCCCAAAGACACTCTTATCATACCTGTCAAAGGGCGAGTTTTACATCCTCAGTCCTCTAAACCACTGGCTATTCACTTGCCAGTTCAAAAGAAGTCAGTTGATGCTGATCAAGATCAAAGGGAGCTCACCTCTTCTGAGCCACTTGTTATCGACCTACGTCATAACAAGGACAAAAAGCAGCTCACTCCTTCTGAGCCACTTGTTGTTGATCTCACTCGCAATAAGGAAAAAAGGGAGCTCACCTCCTCTGAGCCACTTGTTATCGACCTCCGTCGTAACAAGCCTCCCCCACGTTCTTCTTCTCCCCCTCTTGTAATTAATCTGACCAAGCCTGCTAAGGCTAAAGGTCCTGTTGTAAATACTGATGTACAAATCAATAAAAAAGCACCTACTTTCCAGTATACTGATGTTATTTATTATACTAAATGCTATTTGGATATGTTACATAGCTTCCAATCAATTACAATGGGAGTGGTACAATCTCTTCAGACAGAAGTCTCATTTGAAGACCCAGACGATTCTTACCTTATTTGCCCTTCTCGAAAGAAAGGTGAAAGTCCAATACTTTTTAGTAAAGGACCAGAAAAACAATTCAGCTATACGGATGATAGCAAACTTAATGATACGGAACGTCTCCAGCTCCATCGTTATAGTCAACAATCAAAAGACATCATCCGGAAAATGGGCTATGACTTCAAAAGTGGCCTCAATTATGGTAAAGGTAGACGAACTCCTATCCGCACGACTGTTCCGAAAGGAAAGTCGGAAATGTACTACAGCAGGACTAAGAAAGGTCTCGGATATGCTTCTCCTCCACTGTTATCCCCAGCAGTCTCTGACTCCGACAGTGAAGAACGCTCTAATTCATCTGATTCCAGATCTTGGGATTCTGATACTAGCATTGGTGAAGTCCACAGGCTGGTAGTATCATCTAACATGGTATCCGTTGAACTTCCAGAAAGCTATGATGAGGACGTGGTAGAAAATCCTGAAACAGATCCTTGGGCTCAACATATGGATAACCAATGGGTACTTCGCTTTGAACAACGTGAACCTCCTACTGAAGATCAATTAGTTCAAGTTGATGTAGGGAAAAGCGGGTCGCCTCGTCCAATCTTCATCAGCAAAAATCTTCCAGAAGCAGATAGACAAGAGTTGATTCTTCTTATTAAAGAATATATCGACGTCTTTGCCTGGAGTTATAAAGACATGCCAGGTTTACATCCCAAGGTTGCTACACACAAACTGAATATTTTGCCTAATGCAAAACCAGTTAAGCAACAACAACGACATTTTAAACCAGAAATGATGGACGCAATCGATGATGAAGTCAAAAAGCTCATTGCTTGTGGCTTCATTCGAGAAGAACAACATCCTGACTGGGTGGCCAACGTCGTTCCAGTTTTAAAGAAAATCGACAAAGTTCGAGTCTGCATCGACTTTCGAGATCTTAACGAAGCATGTCCAAAAGATGAATTTTCTCTCCCTATCACGGATGTCATGATTGACAATACCTGTGGGTTCGAGCAAATATCTTTTATGGATGGATTTTCTGGATATAATCAGATCAAGATGAATCCTGAAGATGAAAAACATACCTCTTTTCGCACTCCTCGTGGTGTCTATTGCTATATTGTAATGCCATTTGGTCTCAAGAATGCTGGTATAACCTACCAACGGGCTATGAGTACTATCTTCAAAGATCATCTTCGCAAGACTGTTGAATGCTATGTTGACGATATTGCTGTCAAAAGTCATCTAAAGGAAGATCACATTCAAGATCTGAGAACTATCTTCAATCTTATGCGCCAACATCAACTTAAAATGAATCCCACCAAGTCATTTTTGGGTGTCTCTAGTGGTAAGTTTCTCGGCTTCGTCATTACCTCTACGGGTATACACGTGGATCCTGAGAAGATCAAAGCCATTCAAGAGATGCGTCCTCCACGCAACTTAAAAGAGCTCCGAGGATTCCAAGGTCGACTTGCGTACATCAGGAGGTTCATTTCGAACTTGTCTGGACGCTGCAGACCATTCACGCAACTAATGAAGAAGGGTGTATCTTTCGTTTGGACTGAAGAGTGTCAACGAGCATTCGATGATATCAAACGGTATCTTATGAACCCACCAGTCTTGGTGCCACCTATCTCTGGTATTCCATTCTTGATGTATGTCTGTGCTATGGACCATTCATTGGGTGCTTTACTTGCCCAAAAGAATAAAGAAGGCCATGAACAAGCCATCTATTATCTTAGCCGTACTATGATTGGTGCTGAACACCGTTATAGTTCGGTCGAGAAAGAATGCCTGGCTCTAATGTTTGATGTGCAGAAGACAAGATATTACATCATTGGCCAAACTATTCATGTCATATCCCGAGTTAATCCTCTTTGGGTACTCATGAAGAAGCCCAGTACACTCAATTCTCGGCTGGCTACATGGGCAATCCTGCTAGCTCAGTATGACATGGTGTATGTTCCACAAAAGTCTGTTAAGGGTCAAGCACTGGCAGATTTCTTAGCAGCTCATCCTGTGCCAGAAACATCTAAGCTCTATGACGAAATTCTAGACGAAACATTGGAAGTCAATATGATCTCTGAAGAGTTTCTAACCTGGCGTCTATTCTTTGACGGTGCATCAAGGATTGGACCGAATGGTTCTATTGTAGCAGGAGTTGGGGTTGTTCTCGTTTCTCTGGACGGATCAACTATCCAAAGAGCCTACTCTCTAGATGAATCTTGCTCCAACAATGTAGCGGAGTATAATGCTCTACTCATCGGCCTTCAGTTAGCCAAACAACTGAACATTGAATATCTCGAAGTCTACGGTAATTCTAAGCTGGTTGTTAATCAGGTTAGAGGAACTTATGAAGTCCGTCATCAAGATCTGGTGCCTTATCACGAAGCAGCAATCAACATGGCTATATCATTCAAAGCTTTCTTCATCGACTATGTTCGAAGAGCTTGCAATACTGAAGTAGATGCTTTGGCCAATCTTGCAGCTGTCTTAGCCATCCCTATCAAAAGATAGCAGGTGGTAGTTATCTCCAACCGAGAACTGTTCTGCATCGAAAACAATCGTAATATTGAATTCAGCAACTTTTCTGAAGTCAATGTTATCGATGAAGATTGGAGAACTCCTTTTATCGACTTCGTGGTTCATGACATACTCCCTGAAGATCCTAAGGAGGCTACGAGTGTTCGTCGACGGTCTCTCTGATTCTATTACAATCAAACTACCAAGACCCTCTATCGACGAACTTATGACGGTCTTCTCCTGCGCTGTCTCGCTGGTGATAAAGCCAAACAAGTTTTACGTGAAGCTCACGATGGTGTCCGTGGAGCACATCAACCTGGTCCTAAACTACAGGATCGTATTAGACGCATGGGTTACTACTGGCCCTCTATGGTATCAGATGCCATTGAATATGCAAGGAAATGTCGTGCTTGTCAAATCCATACAGACTTCATTCATCAACCATTGGAATTCCTTCATCCGACTGCTTCTTCCTGGCCTTTCGAAGCTTGGGGCATGGATGTCATAGGTCCCATCAATCCTCCTTCTTCTAGAGGACATCGGTTCATATTAGCAATAACGGACTACTTCTCCAAGTGGGCTGAAGCTATACCACTGGCTGAAGTCAATACCAGTAGCGTCATTAACTTCGTTAAACACCACGTCATCTATAGATTTGGTGTACCCCGAAGAATCATCCATGATAATGGACCTCAATTCATCAGCCAGAAGTTCACCAGATTCTGTGATGATCACCGAATTGACAATGTCGCCTCGACAGCATACAATCCTGCCGCTAATGGTCTAGCTGAAGCCTTTAACAAAACCATCATCAAGCTCCTTAAGAAGTTTGTATCCACTAACAAACGGAACTGGAGTGAGAAACTCGGCGAATGTCTTTGGGCCTACCGAACTACGGTCCGCAATCCTACAGGCTTTACACCTTTCTCTTTGGTGTATGGCTGTGAAGCTATTCTTCCTTTAGAGCTGCAAATTCCTTCTTTAAGGATTGCCATTGCTAATGAGCTTACTACAGAGAATAACGATCTTCTTCGACTTCAAGAGTTAGAAGCACTTGATGAGAAGCGATTAATGGCTCAACAACATATTGAGTTATACCAAGCCCGTATCTCGAAGACTTTCAACCGCAAAGTTAAAGTTAGAATATTTTAGCAAGAAGAACTTGTTCTGACAGTCAGACGTCCTATGACTATGACTCATATGAGCAAAGGAAAATTCGATGCAAAATGGGAAGGTCCCTATGTCGTAAGCAAAGTCTTCTCAAATGGAGCTTATCAACTTTCAGGGCTTGATGGTCGAGTTGCTATGATGCCTATCAATGGCAAGTTCCTTAAAAAGTATTATGTATAAATGTAAATGCTTGTAAATCGTCAGACAGAATCAAGTTCATAAATAAAATTCAAATTTTATTTCATTATATGAGAGTACATGATATTAAAGATTACTATCATCTTTCTCTACATTGGGACGCGGGCCACTGCCGTCCTTCTCGAAAATACGATCAGCAAAAGAGACTAGAATCTCCTTGCTGGAACCCACGAGGAACTTGCAAGCAGCCATCCTCATGGCTTCTTCTTCTTCAGTCCTTCCTGGTTCGAGCAGGAAATCCAAAATGTCTCGTGGCGGCTGGGGTGCAGACGAATCTTCGCCTGCTTCTGCTGCCTTCGGTTGAACTGGATCGGCAGGGCGTTCTTCAGTGCCCTTCTGAGCCGGCGGGGCGATCTCAGCCTTCTTGGATGCTTCTTCAGACGACATTTTTATGTTGAAAATTGGAAATGTTCGTTCCTGTCAGATTTCTGCTATATTTATAGACAGAAATTCCTCAACTAACGAAGCGACACATTCATCCGACGGTTTGCCCGTTCATTAATGCCTGACGGTTCATCCGTTCATTTATCACATTCATCTGACGGTTCGCCCGTTCATTAATGCCTGACGGTTCGTCCGTTCATTTATTACATTCATCCGACGGTTCATTCGTTCATTTATTATCACCTGATGGTTCATCCGTTCGTTCATCATCACTTGACGGTTCACCCGTTCATTTCATCACCACTTGACGGTTCATCCGTTCATTATTATCCATCATTTGACGGTCTTCCCGTTCATTTATCCTACATACATTGACGATTCATCATCGTTCATTATCCACATCAGCAACTTGTCGTTTTCGATTAAGTTGTCAATTGAAATAATGGTATTCAATATATTCGGCCACGTCCATATTACCTCTGAGCAGATATAATAAATATAATTATTTTCTACAAATTTATCAAGAAATATATCATTTCTTGTACCTCTGAATATATTTTCTATCTCTATTATTTATATCTAAATAAGATATGCAATAAATAATGGAGTCACAACAAAATGTCTTTTATTTATCAAAATACGAGACATTACAAAAACGCATCTACGGCAACAAACCCAAAGATACAATTAAGAAGGAGGAATGATCAGATTGTCAATTTGCTGCTTCAGTGTCTGCAGCTCTTCTTCATGAGTAGATGTCACCTTTCTTCTAGCCTCTTCCATTCCTGTTTCTTCATTAAAAATCGGCATGTCTATTGTCCGGCGGGTAATCTCTGCACTATGGGTTGCCTCATACTCTTCCCTTTCCTGAATTAAGGCATTGAATTGTTCAATCATAAGTTGGTGACTAGCAGTTTCCTCTTCAAATTCTTGTTGGAGGCGAGTAATCTCTGCTTTCAGTTCAGCAAGTCTCTGTCCTTTGCTTTCAGCCATTAAAGTAACTGATCCTATCTTGGAGTTGTATTCAGCTGATTTTGCGGAATGAGCCTCCAAAAGATTTTGAAGGTTCACCCTTTCTATATCAGCTGCTTGAGCCATTCACTCAAACTCAGCCTGCACTAGGGACTCTATTTCCTTCTTCTTGAGCTCCTTATAGTTCTTTACGGAGACTTCTAATTCATTAAATATGTGTTCAAGGAGAGTGGCCTGAGCTTCGTCTCCTTGCTCCCTTATGGCTCTTATTAAGAGAGAAGTTGGCTTCCTAACCATAAAGAAATCAGATCCCTCTTTCTCTATCATCTTATGAACAAGAGGTCCCAGCGACTCGAAGAAGCATCTGGTAAATGACTGGACAACTTGTTGATTAATAGCCAGAGTTCCAGGAGTCGCAGCTACTCTTGTTGAAGATGAGGCAGCAGGTTGCTCGATCCTTTGTTGCTGGATAGCAGGTTCTTTAAACAAAGGAGCTAGAGTGGAGCTGGTCGCCCCTCCTGTTTGTTCTTCTGTAAAAGTAAAATTGTTATTTTACCAGTTGTCTGCCAATGACCAAGAGGATCAAATAAAAGCGGTCTTACCTTGGTTCGATTCAGCAATAGGCTTATTTCCTACAGGAATGGACTCCTGTTGAACAGAAGTAACTTCAACTGCAACAGCCTGGCTGCTGCCCGCCTCAGAACCACAGGATAGATGATGACTATTACTAACAACCACCGTGGTTATGGGTATTATAGCCAAGTCCGTCGGAGGTGTTGGCAGAGTCTCAAGATCTGCAAGAATTACAAATGAATATATTAGCTATCAATCTATTTTAAAAGAAAAGATTGCTAAATCTCGTTTTATACCTTGAGGGACGGTGGCGAGAGTTTCTTTCAGAACATCTTCATCGGCTGCTTCTTCAGGAGATATTTCTATCTCAACATCATCAGGATTTAGAGTATCAGCAACTTTTTCTGCAGACGCCTCCACTTCAATATCCTTTTTAGGATCTGAAGTATCATCGGCATCATCAGGAGATATATGTTCTTCGTCATCCCTTTCGGGATCTTGTATATATTCATCAACATTTCCAGATGAAGAGCTTTCCTCATCTTCTTCTTCTTCTTCTGCTGCATTCCCACTGTTAGTTGCAGTCTGATCCTCCTGCAGGCTATAACTGCAATTTTCTAAAGCTGCGATCATTTCACGATCTTCTTCTTCATGAAGAGTCCTAGGAGTAGGAGGAGGTTGAGTTGCCTCCGCAACAGGTGAAAGAGGTCGTACAACATTTTGTTCTTCCTCTGTGATGTTTTCTCTGGGCTTTTCAACCTCAGTTCTTGGGTCAAGATTTTCCCTCTGTTCAGTCTCTTCAAGAGTTTTACTCCCAGATTCAGAAATAGGTGTGGGAGATGACATTATAATTCCTGCTGCAGCATCTACTGAAGTCAGGATTTGCTTGGAAAAAGAGTCTGCTAAATTTTTTCTGGTGACCACCCTCTTCTTTCTGTGTAGAGGTATGTCAGGACTCTCTATATTTATTGGTTCTGCTTGTTTCTGCACGGAAGTTGGTGTAGTAGCTTCTTGATTTGTCTCGGCTAGCTGCCGAGATTGAGACCTCGTAGTGATCTTTTCAGAAGAATGATCTAAGATCAATTTCTTCTTTGCTGCTGGAGCAAGAGGCTCCTCTCTTCTCCTCTTCTTTGTCGGAGATCTACCCACTTTCAGAGAAACACGCAGTGGTACATTTACCTCTTGAGGGAACATAATATCCCTCGAAGCTTCTAAAGGTGCATCCGCCGGCTCGTGCACCTCATCATTTGCAGGGAGTGACAAAGCGACTCTTCCTTTTCTCAATCTGTTTGAAGATGCAAAACTATCTGCAAGACTAAAATTCTCGGCAAAAGTGTTTGCGGATGTATAGAACACTGAATATGTGAATAGCATCCGAGGACCCTGGGGAGTGATCTTTGCTGGCATTGAGAATACGGCCTTCGTATCACGAGCATTATAATAAGCCCAAGCTCGCGCCCCGTCGATCAAGAAACCCTTACCCTGAAGGCAGGTGATTGCATTCCCCACGTGGAATTGATCATATCCAAATTGCCGAGCAAACCGGCTGGGGAGATATGGTTCTAAATAGCATTCCTCTTCGAACCGGTATACCAAATGAGATGGTCGAATTGTCTTCAACCATTCAAAGGCTACACGGGTTAGAGGCTGTATCTTTGAGTCCACCATATTTGCGGGCATCTGATCATGTCCAGCAGGGAGAGGAGCACAGCAGAAGTTCTATCCTCTATTTAGATTTAAAACATATCTGCACTCGCTCAAGGAAGTGTACTTCCATTTGCCCTGAGAATACCTTCGTAGGAAGCTACCGTCAACCGGTCTCATGCCGGGGTCCATTAAAGTGGGATAATGAAGAAGCAACCATCCAAAGAGATATGTGTATGGCAGTTTAAGGCGGGGGAATTCTTTCTCTCCCTTTGCTTTCAACATCGAGTCAGCATACAGACGAAGACTCGCATTCAACTTACAAGTCATCGCTGATAGCAGATCCACCTTGTAGCCAAATACTAACTTGACAGCAGCAAAAAGAACGCCGCGATGAAAACGGTCCACGGTACTGGATCCTGGGACCATAAACCGTCGGAGCCAGTATGTCAGAAACCCTGCCAATTGGGCTTCTTTTGACATAGGTCTATAACCCATTCTCAAGTAACTCTCCAGAGTGTCCCCTTTCTTTAAAGGTGGACATTGGTAATCATCTTTCATCTGTTTATCATAATTACCACTCTCCTCCATCAGCTTCATGACTTCTGTATTGCTCAAAGGTTTGAAGAAATCAGGATAACATTTGTCGTTTTCCTTGGTCTTCTTCTCCTCTAAATGGTTAAGGAACAGATACGGCAGCCACTTTGAGGAATAGCAGGTGTTGGCTGTAGCACTCTTGTAGAACAAAGAGCAAATTTTATAATGGCATAGCAGTTCCTCAAATACTGCTACCATTTCTGCATTTTCTCTTCTAAGTTTGTCCAACTCGTTATTTGTTGGAACAAACTCCTCATACGGAGCATTTGCCATGGGCAGGTACGAGATATACTTCATCTCGTGGAGTGCAAACCCCATCTCTCCACCCGGGGTCATGAAGGTTCCTGTCCTATAATTGTACCTTTCAGACAAGGCTAAAAACATATGTGGGTTGGGAGCAAAACTATATACAGTGGCGTGCACTGCTTGATACAGATTGATCTGTTGGAGTCTGTCTTCGAATGTCGTCAGAATCCAATTCGCAATATAGTTCCATCTCTTGTAATCTGGATTCACCAATTCAGTCAGTCTGATGTCATGTTCGGGGTATTTCCCTTCAGCCTTCGCAAATTCATTGGCGAATATCGGTGTCCTGACAGGCATCAGCAAAGAGGAGTTCTCTGGCAGAATGCAGCCGGGTCTCAAGCCTCTCAACAAGACGCTGTATCTATCAGAGGAGCTGTAAAACATATCTTTCTTGTTTGGCCCCTTCTTTACGAAGATTTTTCCTGCACGGGCGTCCTGGAAAAGAGTGATGTTCCACTCCATCTTCCTTGGGTAGCTCCCATGAGCATACCGCGACAAAGGGAGGCAGCGGACAATGTCTGGTATGAAGAATGATCTATTTTCCTGGTGAACTATTCTCTCCTCCATCCTCGACCTAGGTTGAGAGATTTTCTCAAAGGCGTCACCGAACAGGAATAAGGGTTTCTTATGAATAACAACATCTGCTGACTCTAGGGGCTGTCCATTCATCAAACACATTAAAGTCTCATTATCCTGGGAGATCAGAATAGCCTGACGGGAGGCCGGCAGGTCATATTGGGGATAATGAACATGAGACTGATCTTCTTTATATTCAGACTCTGAGAGAGTTCCCACAAAAGTTTCATATTCTGGGTCATCTCTCGTATTCACTGTATCAGACAAAAAGAGACAAAAATTCAGTACAAGTGAAAATCAAAAAGTTCTGTCATCAAATTGTGCAACATCAGACTGCGCAACATCAGATTGCACAACATCAGTTTGCACAAACATCAGACTGCACGAATAAACAGTCATCAGTTTGCGCTGACAATCTTGCGTAAATCAGCAGATTGTGCTGACATCTGCCAGCGCAATTCAACCGATTACGCAGAAAGTCGTTCTTCATAAAAATGAAGAACTTACTGAGTTGTGCAACCAGAACCCTAAAGAGGGTGGCACAGTATGATCACATCTCTAAAAAGAGATGGATTTCGAAAGACAGTGGGATCAAAACCCTAAAAAAAGAGGTTTGAAGTCTTCTACCTAACATCGCAGGATGAGCATCTTCGTGACGAGAGGCTCGTCGCGCAGTTCTGGTGGAGGATTCGGTCGGGGCCTTGCCCTTAGCGGCGGTGGTGACGGCGGAGGAACGTCGGGGTGCCATGAAAGTCGTCGAAGAAGGAGGACAGAAAGGGTTCGGGGATTTTTCTCAAAAGCACGAAGGATGCAAAGTGAAAGAATGAAATGAAAGAGATGGCTATTTATAGTCTTCGAATATGAAACGGCTGCCTCGGATTGCGCCTAAAATTGGAGGGCTATTCGATTTGCGCAGACAGCTCATCATCATGTGCAACTTGATTTGAATTTCAAAAATTCAAAGTATTTCGAAACTTTGAATAAAATCAACTTTCGAAAACTTTGAAGGGGGTCTTATAGGTCCTAAAAAATCAAGTTGCAACAATCAACAAAGTCAAAGAATCAAAAAACACATCATTTTGATGAATTACGCATACAACAGATTGTGCAGTAATCCAATTGCGCATACTGGTTTGCGCATGCTCCCAATTGTGCAGGCTGACGTGGCTGAAGTCATCATTACCTAAATCAAATCAAATCTTCCTAAAAACTGATAGCACAAAGAACGAGGAGACTGTTCGTTTATTGTGCCGCACAGTGCTCAAGGGCGGCTGACAGTTGGCAGCGCAATCCATTCTTGCGCAGTCTAATCCTGCGCAAACCAAAGTCTGCGCAGTCTAATCCTGCGCAAACCAAAGTCTGCACAGTTCAGGTTGCAAATTCTATCAACATAATTGATAAAGTACACGTGGCATTCAGGCCATCAATTGCTCATTACGTGGCAACTGCCTATGCACGATCATGCACATTTCAATCAAATGATGCCATGTGTCCAAGATAGTTGGCCCACGATCCAGTAACTGCTTGTGCAGTCCATTGCTGCGCAGTCTATTGCTGCACAAACCATCCTGCGCAGTCCAGAATAACTAAAAGTTAGTTATTTCTAGAACTCTATAAATAGAGTTTCAAGTCTTCATTTCAAGGAGATCAAGAGATCAGATATCAGAGATCAGAAATCAGAGAGTTCAGGAGTTCTTGCCCAAGTGCTGCTGCATTCTTCCGAGGCTTTTGCCTTCAACTTCCGAGGCTTTTGCCTTCAGTTTCCAGAGTTGTCTTCAACTTCAAAGGCTCCGTCTTCAAACTTTACATCGTCCAAGGGATAAAGCAATCGTCATCTAGATTGGATTCCTACAGTTGTAATTTTTCCAAAATTCTTGTAATCTTTATTACACAGTTTGTATCAATAAAGTTTTATACTTTTGTTTTTGCAAACAAAATGGCGACTCTGCTGGGGACAACTTTCTCCTCCGACGAGGAAGTAGCAACTCAATGTGACGTAGCGTCTATCGGGAAAACGCAGAAGACACAGGTTGTTAAAGTCAACCAGACAGCCTACGAGGCGATGCTCAACTCTAAGACCACTCCCCGTACTGCAACCACTTCTGCCAAGAGCAAAGTGCGCTCAGTATGGGTCTCCAAGACTGCTGCACAATCTAGCAATTTTGCTACCAAGGATGCTGCACACTCTGTTGCACAATCTGCTAGCCAGACTGCTGCACAATCTGCTGTGCCAACTGTTGCACAATCTGCTAGCCAGACTGTTGCACAATCTGCTGTGCCAACTCTTGCACAGTCTGTCTCAGCAACTGCTGCACAAACTGTTTCAGACACTGCTGCACAATCTGTTGCAACTGTTGCACAGGCTACTTCATATGCTGCATTCTCTGATCATTTCATATCCTGCTTAGAATTATATTCTTGCTTTAGAATACTTTACTTGATGCTGTCACGATATTATCACGGATTAGTACTATATGGATCTCTTCATGCGATGTTATCTTCCTCGGGAGCATCGGGTACATTGTGTCATGTGCGTTTCACTTTCATTATGTACTCCTGTGCTTTTACCATACATGTACACTCCTGTGAATCATGTACTCTCATGTTCACGGAGCCCCATGTATACTATCATGTGTACCCTTTCATGGGCCCCATGTGATTTCCTGTACAATAACATAACCTGCTTAGATCCTTGTGTATTGATTGGGGAAGACGGGGGAGTGCTAGTAGTCATGTGAACAATTCCATAGTAGTGTAGATCATGTGAAACTCTTTAGTGTAGATCATGTACTAATTTGTTCTGTTCACATATGCTATCTTGTACTCTACATCTCTAGCCACTATTAGTTCTCTATTTATAGTAGATATTTCTATTACAGTTCTCTCTCTGTTTACATACTGTATTTTTTTCAGATCTTGTATCTTATTCTACTGCTTGTTTATATTTTTTAACCTGCTATGAACTGTTGAGATGTATTGTGCTCGCTCCTATCCTGACTGGACCTGTTGATAAATTTTACAGATAGCCTGGAGGTTGCCTGCTAGCCTAGAGGAGACACAGTAGAGGATGTATAGATAGCTAAGGTTTTGCTTATAGCTTGTTTTCAGTTGTCTTGAGTTGTATTTATGGATTACTGTATTTGAGCTTTGAGATGTATTTCTGGGTTTGTGTATCTTAGACACTTAGACTTCTATCTGCGGTATCTCTTCTGGATTTCATGTTTTATCTATCTTCCATTATGCTCTACCTTAGATGTGATTGAGTTTACATTCTGCTATGTCACCCCCATTCGGGGAGTATAAACTGCTTAGCTTTATATTGTTAGATATTGTGACCTAGGACAGCGTTCTACCGCCGACACTACGGCGTAGGCTGGGCGTACCCACTTCTCGTGCCCTTACTCTAGGGTGCGGGTCGTGATACCTAACACCATCATCCCCATTTATTAGCCCACTCCTCTTTCTCTCTCTTTATTATTCTTCTTCTTCTCCACTATTACTTCTCCACCAACCTGAGAATGGAGAGCTTAGGCAAGTGCATCTTGCTTCATGGAGGAACCCCATTTTTATTGTTCCACTGTCTTCCTCATGTGTTTCTAATCCACTTTAGTACTTAGCATTTTTTTATTTCTGTCGTTAATTTCTTGTAGATCTAATTTTGTGGTATTTTCGGTTTTCATGAATTTTGATCTAACAAGCTTGCATATTTTTGCTAGTTGATGGTTCCATGTTGTAGAGAATTCTATTTTACCCAAATTTGACCTACGGAAGTTTGGATTTGGGTTCCTATCTTTGTTTGGAGGAGCATGTAGGCCATAATATTTTCTATGGACATGTTCTCTGTGGGAGCCGTTAATTGCACTCTGAGCCGCATGAGCATATTTGTTCTGAGCCACATGGCCTTAGGCATTAGCATTTAATAATTGCATGCTTTTAGCAGTTGCTTGCATGGAACACAAAGTCAGCCGCATGGCCATTTGCCTTGGCCGCATAAGAATTAATTGCATGGCTTTTTATTATTATTTATTTAATTATATTGTTGGCCGTATGGAACCACCTACTGGCCGCATATGGTCATTTGTTTTGGCCACATAGGCCATTAAATAATTGATTTGGCCGCATAGGCCATTGGTAAATTGTTAGCCGCATATGGCCAATTATTTTCTAGCCGCATATGGCAATTGTATATTCCTGGCCGCATGCTACTAATGGGCCACATGCATTTTACTTACGTAAGAATTTGCATTGCATGCTTTAGTTTGCATACTTTTGCATGCATAAGATTATTAATTAATTAATGCCTTAGCTTGCATGTTTTGCATGCTTTTGCATGCATGCTGATTACTTAGTAATTTTATGGCCACAAATGGCCATTACTATTAAGCTCAGCCGCATGCATTAAATCATTTGGCCACATGCATTAGAAATTTTGCTTGGTTAAATCACTTTGGCCGCATGCATTAGTAATGTTGCTTGGTTAAATCACTTTGGCCGCATGCATTGAATCACTTTGGCCGCATATGGCCAAACAAATTGCTTGGCCGCATGTAATTTAGTTGGCCGCATGTCACGCCCCGCTCCCGCAGGAGCGATCGTCCTCGCTAAGGCGTGATGCCGCACGGGCCTAGGTTGCACCCGTGCAAGGCTAAGTCCGGAAATGGTCGATTTAAGCTAGGCCACAGAGTCGCACAGAGTGTCCCCATTTGCAGCGGAAAGTAAATGAATACAAATTGAAGCGAATTCAAACTCTTTATTGACATTCAAGAAGTTTACAAGCGGCGCTAGGCCGAAATTACAAATCGCTCAAGCTCTCCCTCTCTGAAACATAAAGGCGTGCCAAATGGCTTACAAGATCGAATAATTCATGGCGATGTTCCGATACATTATGTCCTGTATATTGTGCTTCATCTCCTTACAACGCTCCAAGGCACCAGAAATAGCACCGCGCCTTAGCACGTTCGAGGAAAGCTCCGCACCC
Organism: Iris pallida; assembly: GCA_029216955.1. Taxonomy (NCBI): domain Eukaryota; kingdom Viridiplantae; phylum Streptophyta; class Magnoliopsida; order Asparagales; family Iridaceae; genus Iris; species Iris pallida. The sequence continues at coordinate 11,063,494 of JANAVB010006993.1, read as the reverse complement.
GACGACGTCTTCTGCGTCCTGCAAGCAATCTGTGGGGTTATCAGTACATTGTTATGCACTGGTGGGGAGGCTAGCTCGCCCACAATGCTATCATTACCAAACACGTTCTATTTACTTTTGTACACCGTCTATCATTCATTGTCTTTCTAATCTTGCCTTAGGATCAGTTTCATGGCATATTTCATAACCTTTCTCGTGTTGCCGAATTCGAGTGTTCGTATGGAAATACATGCATTACTTACCCATACTTACCGTTCGGCCTTACCTGTCCAAAGTAAACCAAGTTAGTCAACAATTCATATAAACTTTCAATGTCGAGTGCGTGTCCCTTCCTCAGTTTCTAACACATCGTCGGCACATCATCTTACTCATTTGAAAGAATTACTCTTTATCATTTGGCGTGTTACATTTCAAGCATGTTCAGAAGGCGCTTTATTTAGTTAACTTAGACTACTTTGTTTCAATACAAGGACTTGCACGTGGATTGCCACCAGCATAGCCCACTTAATCAATATGTACCGGTCGCTGGCATCACAAGCCATTTTGGACACATTCTCTTTTGGCATTCTCACCTATCGAAGCGCGATGGCTGGTACACCTTGATAGTCTCTTGAAATGCCTGACCTTACGTCTCCTTGAGTGGCCGAGCCCCCACTCAAAGCAGCCCGTAAGCCCCCTTTTTTGATTCCGCCCAGGCTGACCACGATATTCCTCTCCCTTGATCGTGCCGCGGAATCCCTTCTTCTTCACGGCCACGATATTCTCCCCTCGCTCGTACCGATTGTCCACGACCATTTCGTATTGACTTGTCATTTAACTTAACGGCTGTCTTTGAGCCATAGGATGTCTCTGAGCCATAATGCGTTATCGACCAGGTTAGCGTCCGTGCAGCGCGGGTAGCGAGCCCCGTTGCACGTGCCCATTATACCTGTCGCTAGCCATTCTTTCCTTTCTTATCTTTTATTCACTCTTTTATTTCTTTCTTTCACTTGTTCGTTCATTCATTCATTCTTCACGTATTCATTCATTCATTCTTTGATTCATTCATTCACTTATTCGTTCATTCATTCATTCATTCATTCACTTATTCATTCATTCATTATGCAACTCCCCGTGCGGGAGTCGCCTTGGCGACCCATCGGTCCCAAAGTCTTCTATTATTGCTATACTCTACTCGGAACGACTATGTCGATAGTCTTTCGTTTCTTTGTTGTAAACCGTTTATTGTTTCATTGTTGAACGCATAGGAAACTTGAATGTAAGCTTGTGCCTTAGCACGGGCGTAGAGCGCGGTGCGAGAGTTCTCACATTTTTTATATTCTTTTCCATATTCTATACAAGCATACAAGATAGGATTATTCCCTTAGCTAGGTGCGTTGAGTCATTTATTAGCATGCGCGGTGTTATCGCCTAGCGATTCTAGCAATAGTGTCCGTATTGTTATGTGTCTAGGCTAAGCAAAGACGGGTTCATCGGAGCCACCCACCTTAGCGATGTTCGCATCGGCCGAGCGATACTCCAAGCACGTCTTTGAAAGTCTAAGTCTGGATTCATCTTTAACGGGCCAATGTAAGCCTTGCATCGATTCTTTATCAGGTCGATGCCAACTCTTCGGGTCGACAGCTCATTTGAGTCGTTGCACTTGCCGTTTGAATCGGCGTTCCGCTAGGGCGGAGCGGGTCATTACATAATACACCACTCAAAACAAGTCTCGTCCTCGAGACTTCCTGAGTGCAGGTCATCCTACCGTTCCTTAACACATGTCGTGTACGTATCTTAGACAATCTCTATCGAATGACTTTATCGCTCGATGGTATCGAACTATGCTCGGTTATCCTTCCAAGTTTTATGTTGTATGCGTTTGGTGAATTTTATTGAATGACCGTTCACTTATTTTAGACTTGACGACATTTATTCAATTTGCCAAGTTTTTTCGACTTGGTTGCTATCTTGTCGTGTCATGGGAACTGTAATGGCCGCACGAGGTACGTTGTTATTTTTTCAAACACGAGAGTCGTAGGCTGAGGCAAACTCACACATTCGTTCATGCGCATCTCAACACCCACTCGCAGCTGTATTCAAGTTCATCATATTGCTGAATTTGGATCGTGCACATATACAAGGCGTCCCCCGAATACGTACATTTCAACCAAGCTTAGCGATTAGCGAAGTCGGACAAGCTACTCGTGATAGTTTCGATTTGCCGATAGTTTTACTAACTTCGATTTAAACCGAACTCATGTGTGTCTCGCTATCATTTATCTCAAACTTCGAGATGATCCGATTTGTTTCTCAAGCATTCTTGTCATCGAAATCAATATGATTTCTTTTTAGCGGGGTCGACCAAGTCTAAGTAATTCCCGTCCGATTTAAGACCAAATATTGCACTATCATCGAGTATATCTTCCTATCAATGATTCAATTCGTTATCCCAACTTTTACTTGTACATCATTCATTCCTATCATTCCCTTCGTTTGGGGCCAATCTCGTCGTCGTTCATGCACACTCCGCCTACACGTTTCTTTGATTCCGAGCCACGCTCGTACTAGTATGATTCCTTTCTTTTAACACGATCTCAATCTCCGATACTTTCCATTCCTCAAGTCTCATTTGGAATTCAATGTGTCACTTGGTTGGATCGTACACGCATTCCAGGCGTCCCCAAAATATATACATTCACCAAACCGCGTGATAGAGAATTCATCATTCTCACTCGAGTCGTATCGTGCACATACTCCGGCGTCCCTAAAATATTTGCATGTCATTCGACTCTCGTGAGTAGGGTTTCCTATTCTTGAACCATTTCAGCCATCCACACCAATCCCTAAGACCAATCTTTCTATTGCTAACTCTTGAAACAGGGGCGTCTCGCCTAACCGCTAGGCCATTTCTCAAGACTAAGTCAATGTCAGGATTAGAATCATAGTTTTCCAACAATAATGCCAACACTGACCCCAATCCTAGGGTCAAACTAAAGTCAGTAGTACAGACTTTTCTACCCAAGCTCGCGTCACTCAGATTTCTAAACATCGAGCACGATCACCTATTCGCATCAATGCCTTCGTTGCGCGTATTCGAATCCATTCAAATTACCAATTCTAACCAATTCATGTATTCGATCACGAGGTCGTCTAGCTTTGATAATATGTTGTGCCCCAATCTCACGCGAGTTCGATTATCCATGGTGGTTTATGAATCACCATGCAACGCTCCCGCGAAATAATCATTCTCATCGGGGCATAACTTTTGCTTGCATCTAGACTAATTCATTCTCGATACGCGGATTGGACCTACGTAATCCTCAAATTCAACCGTCATGCACGCTAGGTCATTCTCGAGTCCATATTCGCGTCAAACCACAATTCGATGTATCAAATTTGCCATGCCATGCAAGTTCGATCACCCTCGCTGCATGAATCACCATACCGGCGCTCACGCAGAGTGATCGCCCTAATCGGCGTGACGCATGTGCGAGGCTGGAGTTGTGCTTGCATAAGATAAAAACGTCAACGTTGTGGTTGTCAACGAAGCATATCCAAATATTTTTATTTTTCATCCAAGCCAAGATCTCGATTCGATAGTCTGACCGTCATTCGTTCAACTAGAAAATCCTTGAGCTACATCTATATTTTCCTCGACACGTTTTAGTATCCCGAGTATAGCATCCATCGATCTTTGATACGCCTCAATACCATCGACGATATGCGTAACCTGACGATCTTCCTTTACAACCAATTTTGAGTCGTACGACTGATGTTATTGTCCAAACTGGATATACCACAATTCTATTTGAATCAATCCAAGATTAAGTTCGATCGCTATTCCTCAAGCTAATTTCAATATCGTTCTCCAAAACTCAAGTCACATTTCATTTGACCCAATCCGAAATCACAAGTGCTATCCTCTAGCTTCCTCGATCAAGACATACAATTTTATTCATCGTTTCGAGTCATTTTCTAACTTGCGTTGCCCATTGACAAGTTGTCCGAACGACATCTCGTTCGGGACATTCGAAGTCACGACCAACTAAGCGTGACGCGTTCTAAGGCTTTGCGCGATCGCATCGCCTCGCCGACATACTCGTCGTTACTCGTAATCCTCAATCTTGCTCGAATGATTTCCAAGAAAATCCATACACCACTCGAATTTGAGCCATCCTATTTAATCCACAATCACATTCACATCATTTGCTAAGACATATTCCAGATTCGTTCGACAAATCTCTAGCGTAATCGCTCACGTCGTATCGATGCTCTAAGTCGTTCGCACTATTCCTCAAAATCCAAATTAATCTTCCATGCATGCCTAAGCGTTTGTTTGATAGCGTTCCTATCGATATACACTCTAAGTGTAGCTTCGTTCCCGACCGAGCGGTACTTGATATTATTCGTAACTCGATTGCACCAAAAAGTCGAGGTGCGCGACACGCGACACAACTTAGCCAAAAGGCCGTACGTATAGCAATCCCGTGCGGACTATATTCGAGTTTGTACGCTCACTTATTCTCGTTCGAGCGATAATCGATCTCGCTCGCAACTCGTTTGCACCAGAAGGTCTAGGTGCGCGATACGCCGCACAACTTAGCCAAAAGGCTGCGTGCATAACCATCCCGTTCGAACTATACTTTGGTCTCGTGTACTCGTTCGCCATTGTCAGCGAAAGGTTATTCAAGCACGCCTTGTGTTTGCTAACTTTTAACATTTTGGTTTTCTTTCGACTCAAGTTCGTCGCGTTTTGGCACAAAGGCCTTCGCCTATCGATCCCGTCCAACCGAGTACTCGTACGAGCTTTTGAAAGTATTAGACTTATTGTATGGAACATCCCAAGGCACAACGAGAGAGTGCGTACACTTCTTTATTTCCAACGAGCTTTCAAAATTGAGAGAATCGAAATGAAGTCCAAGGACGTAAAGCCGTGCTCTGATACCAATCTGTCACGCCCCGCTCCCACAGGAGCGATCGTCCTCGCTAAGGCGTGATGTCGCACGGGCCTAGGTTGTGCCCGTGCAAGGCTAAGTCCGAAAACGGTCAATTTGAGCTAGGCCACAGAGTCGCACAGAGTGTCCCCATTTGCAGCGGAAAGTAAATGAACACAAATTGAAGCGAATTCAAACTCTTTATTGACATTCAAGAAGTTTACAAGCGGCGCTAGGCCGAGATTACAAATCGCTCAAGCTCTCCCTCTCTGAAACGTAAAAGATGTGCCAAATAGCTTACAAGATAGAATAATTCATGGCGATGTTCCGATACATTATGTCCTGTATATGGTGCTTCAGCTCCTTGCAACGCTCCAAGGCTCCAGAGATAGCTCCGCGCCTTAGCACGTTCGAGGAAAGCTCCGCACCCGACGATGTCTCCTGCGTCCTGCAAGCAATCTGTGGGGTTATCAATACATTGTTATACACTGGTGGGGAGGCTAGCTCGCCCACAATGCTATCATTACCAAACACGTTCTATTTACTTTTGTGCACCGTCTATGATTCATTGTCTTTCTAATCTTTTCTTAGGATCAGTTTTATGGCATATTTCATAACCTATCTCGTGTTGCCGAATTCGAGTGTTCGCATGGAAATACATGCATTACTTACCCATACTTACCGTTCGACCTTCCCTGTCCAAAGTAAACCAAGTTAGTCAACAATTCATATAAACTTTCAATGTCGAGTGCATGTCCCTGCCTCAGTTTCTAGCACGTCGTAGGTACATCATCTCACTCATTTGCATGAATTACTCTTTATCATTTGGTGTGTTACATTTCAAGCATGTTCAGAAGGCGCTTTATTTAGTTAACTTAGACTACTTTGTTTCAATACAAGGACTTGCACGTGGATTGCCACCAGCATAGCCCACTTAATCTATATGTACCGGTCGCTGGCATCACAAGCCATTTTGGACACATTCGCTTTTGGCATTCTCACATATCGAAGCGTGATGGCTGGTACTCCTTGATAGTCTCTTGAAATGCTTGGCCTTACGTCTCCTTGAGTGGCCGAGCCCCGACTCAAAGCAGCCCGTAAGCCCCCTTTTTTGATTCCGCCTAGGCCGGCCACGATATTCCTTCCTCTCGATCGTGCCGTGGAATCCCTTCTTCTTCACGGCCACGATATTCCCCCTCGCTCGTACCGATTATCCATGACCATTTCGTATTGACTTGTCATTTAACTTAATGGCTGTCTTTGAGCCATAGGCTGTCTCTGAGCCATAATGCGTTATCGAACAGGTTGGCGTCCGTGCAGCACGGGTAGCGAGCCCTGTTGCACGTGCCAGTCATACCTGTCGCTAACCATTCTTTCCTTTCTTATCTTTTATTCACTCTTTTATTTTTTTCTTTTACTTGTTCGTTCATTCATTCATTCTTCACGTATTCATTCATTTATTCTTTGATTCATTCATTCACTTATTCGTTCATTCATTCATTCATTATGTAACTCCCCGTACGGGAGTCGCCTTGGCGACCCATCGGTCCCGAAGTCTTCCAATGTTGCTATACTCTACTCGGAACGACTATGTCGATAGTCTTCCATTTCTTTATTATAAACCGTTTATTTTTTTATTGTTGAACACATAGGAAACTTGAATGTAAGCTTGTGCCTTAGCACGGGCGTAGAGCATGGTGCGAGAGTTCTCACATTTTCCATGTTCTTTTCCATATTCTATACAAGCATACAAGATGGGATTATTCCCCTAGCTAGGTGCGTTGAGTCATTTATTAGCATGCACGGTGTTATCGCCTAGCAATTCTAGCAATAGTATCCGTATTATTATGTGTCTAGGCTAAGCAAGGATGGGTTCATCGGAGCCACCCACCTTAGCGATGTTCGCATCGGCCGAGCGATACTCCGAGCGCGCCTTTGAAAGTCTAAGTCTGAATTCATCTTTGACGGGCCAATATAAGCCTTGTATCGATTCTTTATCAGGTCGATGCCACCTCTTTAGGTCGACGGCTCATTTGAGTCGTTGTACTTGCCGTTTGAATCGACGGTCCGCTAGGGCGGAGCGGGTCATTACACCGCATGCATAGGCCAAATCCTTAGCCGCATATGTATTAGTATTTAATGTATTAATATTTAATGCAATTGCAATCCAAAGCTTGGCCGCATATGGGAACAAGGCTTGACCGTATGGAACAGTGCTTGAGCTGCATATGCATGCATTTGCTAGCATACGTATACGCATGGCCCTTATTTATTTTTACATGCATTAGCTTATTTGGCATGCATCAACATAAGTGCTTGCATAAGCAAGTGCTTGCATGGAAACAGTACTTGGCCGCATGAAACATTACTCCATTAATAATTGCTTTGGCCATTCAAACAATTTGTCAGCCCCATATGCATGCATTGGCCGCATAAGCAATTAGCTGGTCGCATGGGCCATTAGATATTGCTCAGCCGCATATGGCCAAGTGAGCCGCATGGCTTATATATTGAGTATTTGCCTTATGGCCCCCACCTCATCCACTCTTGGCCACATGGCCTATTTATTATTCTTGGCCGCATGCAGCAAAGTGTGCTAGCCGCTTATTGTATGGTGACAACATTTATTGGCTGGCCACATGGCATACTTGTATCAATTATAGATCCTACTATCTTTTGTCTTATTTGTCTTTATAATTATATTATTATGATTAAATAATGTGTGATTCTAAATTGCTTCCTTAAGCATGAATTGTTAGTGTAATAATTGATAGTGACTTGCTGGCCGCATGAAAGATTTCCTGAGCCGCATGAGTTTCCCACGGCCCTTGCTCCTGCTAATATTTAATTACCACTTATATGCTTGTGCCACATTAATTGTTCCCTAACACGATGGTGACCCGTTGTGGTACACCTTTGACAAATGACATGACTTGATAGCGGCCAGTTGTGGCGCAATCCTGACAAGTAAATTTGACATGATATACTTGACATGATAAACCTGACATGATATATTTTGAAGGCTGTTGCGACGGCTAGCGTGACATGACAAGATTGAATAACCTGGACACCGTGGACGATTGTGCTTGTACAAATAAACCCATCTTGTCTTGCATCATGTCTAGGACGGGGACCCCTGAGTACCACGTTCAGGGGTACCTACTGAATTGACTAAGGCTAATAACTAAAATAATCCAGTAGTCATGAAGAGGTTCTCCAGCTACAGACAATCCCGTTATCTGGGCGTCCTATTTGGGATCTGTAGCCTGCCGTCGAATAGGGCACATTTCCAGCACACTGTCATGTGTTGTACCCTTATTGTACTAATATTCGACCTGGGTAACCTGGATGGTCTGCAGGGCTTGCGGCTGTAGAACAATCTCGCCGCATCTTGCTAGTAACTAGGCCTGTGGTGACCCTAGTTAGTTAAAGTATCAAGCCGTACTCCTTGCTTGGCCGTAAAATGTTGGATGGAGTTCAATCAGTCTAGTCTTGTCTTGATCCTGTACAAGATTATTACATGTCCTGATTTCTTATTTTATCTTGCCGATAAATGGTGGGAGAAACCAAGTTCTGTTCAAACGAAGGGTTACAACCCCGGTCCTTGTTTGGTTTATGGATTGTAACCTGGTTATCTGAATAGTCCCATGGTTGTCTCATCGTATATCACCTGTCATGCTTTTCCTCAATTACTGTCTTTTATTATGTAATTATAATTTATGCTAATTGCTGGTTTTAGTTCTTAAGTGAAGCCTCCTTTGTGGCACTTGCTCTTCTGGGATCTGACCCAGCTGGTTTTGTATAGCCAGATACCGGAGCAGCTCCGAAGGATCTACCTACTTTCCAGCCAGATGATGGCCACTAGACGGAATCCTGGCAACGAGTGGGTTTATTTTGGCTCTCCCACTCTATTGTAAAATTATTCTTTTGAGGCATTTAGCCGTCGAGCAAGTGTTAGCTCGTGTACATTTTTACTTACTGTCTGCCTACGGGCTGTAACATGTTTGACAAATCCTAGGGTTGATCATGTATGACTGAAACTCTTGCTAGTCTTGATATTTTATAAACGACTAGCTTCATGATCAGCTGAATATGTAATGTTTTGGACGCCTTACTATTGTATTTTTAGTGATCTTACATCTTGTAACTTTACTTGCTTGCTTGTGATTGAGACATTTAGACTTGTTATTGACCATAGGAGACTGATGGATTATAGTTAAACCCTCATATATCTAGACAGCCGTGACCGTATAGTGAGGTGGATTCCATTTCATTATACGTAGCTGGCTATGTTCGCCCCCGCTCTCCAGTATTCTGGTTCTGGGGCGTGACTGTGGCAGTTCAGTTTCCCAGAGTAGTAGAGCAGTTTCCTGATGTATTTCCCGAAGAGCTTCCAGGCATGCCCCAAGAGAGAGAGATAGAGTTCACCATTGATTTGCTTCCAGGAATGGCACCAGTATTAGGGGGAGTCTATAGGATGGCACCTTCAGAGTTAGAGATCTTGTACAAGATGATTGAAGAACTCAGAATTAAGGGATTTATTCGTGCTAGTGGATCACCTTGGGGAGCCCCGATACATCTTGTGAAAAAAAGGATGGTATGTCAAGATTTTGTATTGATTATCGTACCTTAAACTCTGTAACAGTCAAGAACAGATATCCTCTAACAAGGATAGATGATTTATTTGATCAACTCAGAGGAGCAACAGTATTCTCGAAGATTGACTTGCGGTCAGGATACCATCAGATCAGAGTCAGAGAGCAAGACGTTCCGAAGACAACATTCAGATCCAGATATGTGCATTGGGAGTTCCTTGTTATGCCATTTGGAGCAACCAATGCGCCAGCCGTATTCATGGATCTCATGAATCGTATCTTCATGTCCTATTTGGACCAGTTCGTGATAGTGTTTATAGACGACATCTTAGTTTATAGCAAGAATTAGGCAGAGCATGAGCAGCATCTTCATGTAGTTCTTCAGATTCTCAGAGAGCACCAGTTGTACGCGAAGTTTAGTAAGTACGAGTTTTGGCTGGATCGTATCTCGTACTTATGTCACATCATCACCAGAGGTGGAGTGGAAGTGGACCCCCAGAAGATAGTAGCTATAGAGACATGGCCAGTTCCCAGTACCGTCGCAGAAGTTCAGAGTTTATTTGAGAAGTTGAAGCAAGGATTGTTGGTGGCATCCATTCTCACGCTTCCAGATGGGACTGGAGGATTTTTAGTTTATTGTGACACTTCCGGCAGAGGATTGGGATGCGTCTTGATGCAGCATTGTAAGGTAGTCGCTTATGCGTCACGTCAGCTTCATGACCATGAGAGAAATTATCCTATCCATGACTTGGAGTTAGCAGTAGTGGTTTTTGTACTTAAGTTGTGGAGGCATTATTTGTATGGAGACTCGGTAAAGATTTTCACCGACCACAAGAGTCTTAACTATGTGTTTACCTATATGGATCTTAATATGTGTCAGAGGAGATGGCTAGAGCTACTCGTGGACTACGACATCAACCTGCAGTATCATCTTGGGAAGGCCAACGTAGTAGCAGATGCATTGAGCAGAAGAGCTGGAGTTTATTTTCTAACAACACAACCAGAATTGTTAGCAGATCTTCAGAAGATGGGTATTGAGGTTGTTCTTTCCACCAATATGGCATTGATGGCCAGTATGCAAGTCCAGTCCAGTATAGTTGAGAGGATTAAGTTATCTCAGTCAACAAATTCTAAGCTTCAGCGGCTTAGGACAGAGTGTGTAGCAGGACGGAGAGTAGAGTTATGTATTCATGAGGACGGTACACTTCGACATGGAAGACATATTTGTGTACCCAGTAGTGATATCAGACAAGAGATCATGACAGAGGCTCACAGTTCGCAGTATTTAATTTATTTCGACGATAAGAAGATGTATCGTGATATCCGTCAGCATTTTTAGTGGAATGGCATGAAGTGGAAGATAGCCCGGTTTGTCCCTCGTTGTTTAGTTTGCCAACAAGTTAAGGCTGAACATCAGAGACCATTTGGACTTCTTCAACCTTTACCGATCCCAGAATGGAAATGAGAGCACATTACAATAGATTTTGTAACTGGGTTACCTAAATCCCCAGATGGAAGAGATGCTATCTGGGTTATAGTTGACAGACTCACCAAGGTAGCTCATTTTATCCCTTTCAGAATTGGCCAGTCGACGGATCAGCTTGTAGAGATGTACCTCATACAGATTGTCAGATTGCATGGAGTGCCAGTTAGTATCATATCAGACAGAGATTCAAGATTCACATCGCCCTTTTGGCAGAGTCTTCAAGAGAGTTTGGGGACTCATCTGAAGTTCAGTTCAGCTTATCATCCGCAGACAGAAGGTCAGTCAGAATGCACGATCCAGACTCTTGAAGATATATTACGGTCATATACACTTGACTTTGGTGGTTCGTGGAAAGGTCACCTGTATCTCGTGGATTTCTTCTATAACAACAGTTTCCAGTCCAGCAATCAGATGACACCCTTTGAAGCACTATATGACAGGAAGTGCAGTTCACCTTTAGATTGGGATGATGTCGACGAGAGACAGATGCTTGGTCCAGAAATGATTACGCAGACAATCGAGGTGGTCAGACAAGTCAAAGATCATCTTCGAGTTGCCCAAAATCGCCAGCGCCATTGGGCCGATTCTTATCGGCGTCCCCTTGAGTTTTCAGTCGACGACCATGTGTTCCTTAGGATCTCGCCTACCCGTGGCGTCATTCGATTTGGCGTGCGGGGAAAGCTTAGTCCTAGGTACATAGGGCCGTTCGATTCCTTGAGCGAGTAGGTAATGTGTCATATCGTCTCGCTCTTCCGCCGTCGTTATGTGTGGTACATGACGTATTCCATATATCCCAATTACGACGGTATATTCTGGATCCGAGTCATGTCCTTGATCATTCGGAATTGGTTGTTGGTACCAAACTTTCGTATGAGGAAAGGCCCGTATCCATAATGGATCGAAGGGAGAAGGTACTCAAGAACAAGACTATTAGTTTAATCCGTACTGCTCGGGGTCACCACTCTTTGGGTGAGTCAACGTGGGAGCATGAGGATGATATCCGCTCGCGATATCTACACCGGTTTGACTCATAAGGTATAATGTCTTCCTTATGCCTTATGCTTTTAATTTCATGCTTGCATGACTGATTGCTTGATTGACTGCTAGTCATAGCTTGCTTATGATTAATACACTACTAAAATATGCTATATTAGCGACGTTGTTTGGCGACAGAATAAAATACCGTCGCTAAATATGTAATATAGCGACTCCCTTCTATTGACATCGCAAAACGTCGCTGAATAGTGACGTTCAGCGATAATAGATAAATTACATCGCGGAATAGCGACGTTCAGCGACATATTATATTAATATGTCGCCATATATTAAATGGTTGCGACGGTTAGCGACGTCGACTGTTGACGTAGCTAACTTTTTTACTTAGGGCACAGTCTGTTTCCTTTTTCCCTCTCACTCGAAAATTTTATGATTTTTCCTCGATCAGCTCTCGGCGACTCCCCCCCGAGGACTCCCTCCCCCCCGACGACTCCCTCCCCCCCCCGACGACCCCTACCCCCCCCGGCGAGCTCCTCCTCCTCGAGCTCCTCCTCCCCCAATCCGAGCTACTCCTCCTCTCCGGTAAATCGTAACCTAACTCCTCCTCCTCCTTCTCCCCCCTACACACACAGACACACACACACGGACACACAGACACACACACACACACAGACACACACGGACACACACACAGCTATTGTGTGTGTTTGAGTAGGGATGGCACTTGATATCATTCAGGTATTAGATTGTCTTGCCTTGCCTTAGGAATAGGTATTAACCTATATATGTAATAGGTTTATCCATCTTGATTTAGCACTGCCTAGTATCATTCCTCTTAGGGATTAGGTTTAGTGATGATATTTGGGGGCTTGCGTTTATTTAAGTGTCTTAACTACCAAGAGCATGTACTGATCACTCCTTACAATTCAGTATGAGATTTGGATGGTTTTGGTGAGGGATAATGTACCTGGGGGCCTGATCTTGTACTATCCAGACTTTGTGCAGACCATGGGTACTTGGTATGAAGCCACTTTTTGCATTGATCTCATTCCTGATCTACTTAATAACCATGTACTGTCTCTTTGACAGATCTTTCTCCTTTTATACTTGTGTGAGTGTTGGAGAGATAAAGAGGAAATTTGGGAATAAGGTTAGAGGAAGTTGGTAATTCTGGGCTTGAGTGATAGAAAGCATGCTTGTGTGAGTGAGTGAACATATGAGAGTGTCAGTGAAGAACCTGTAGTAGTAGGAGCAGGGAATTAGTCATAAGGAGAAGGGTTGGCTACGGTCACTTGGCCATTTGGCTTGAGATGTGCATGTAAAATTGGATAGATACATAAGTTATATACAATATATTATATATATATATATATATATATATATATATATATATATTTATATATATATTGTATATAGTGGAGTATAGTGAATGGGAATGGATGGTTCATGATAGGCAATGGATGAAGGGATTTGGTTAGTGCACTCTGTTTAGAATGTGAGAATGGTGCTAGTGTAATAAGAATATAGAAGAGAGCAGCAGTAGTAGGGTCTGCCATGCCTTTTATGCAATGCAACAGGTTGGGGGATACCAGGGAAGCCCTGCAGGCAAGAGAAGGCCAATGCTCACTGTTCTTAGGCAAGTACTAGTGGTAAGGTTAGGGGGAGTAAGGTATATGTGTGTGTATGTTAATTATCTGTGTATATGAAGAAAGAGCTTAAATTGGTGTGGGTGTATACTTGTGTACAGGAAATAGTGTCTGTCCCTATTTTCTAAAGGAAGCAGCTATGAAGAGTGAGATGAGTGTGTACAAGAGACAGTAGGCAGGCAGGGGTCATCCTAAATCAGTGTGTACTAGTAAGATATGTATAAGATTTGTAGTTGATAGGGGATTTTGGATAGTTTAAGCTTGGTTAATGTTCTGGTTGTGAGGTTTGGCATGGTTTAGCTATAGTTGACTTAGATATTGAGTAATGAAATCAAGTTGACTAGTGTGATACTAAATGTATATGGGGATATAGATATTAGTGTGTGTATGCATTAGCTATAGGTTTGTGTAGTGTTTGAGAGTGTGTAAGTGTGTGTAATATTAAGGTATATATATATATATATATATATATATATATATATATATATATATATATATATATATATATATATATAATAAGGTAACAATTTTGTGTGTCTGTGTGAGTATAGTAGGGTGGTGTGTGAGTGTGTAGTATAGGCTTGAGTATGTGTCCAGAGGGTGTTCAGTCGAGTGTCAGTCAATCTAGTATACTATTTATTTACCTCTATATCATACTAGGAGACTTATTTAGTACTAGTTGTGGTTGTAATTAGTTGATATTATATTCAAGTCTTGTCAATAATGTCTTTGACTTTGTCATGGGATCTTAGATATCGGTTATAGGTGACATTATATATATATATATATATATATATATATATATATATATATATATATATATATATATATATATGATATCGAAATGAATCTAGTGTGTCTGAATGAGATATCGGTTGTAGGTGACATTATATTTATGGGGTCTTTGACTTTGTCATGGGGTCTTAGATATCGGTTGTAGATGACATTATATTCAAGTCTTGAAAATTGATGTTAAGACAATTTTCAACTTGACCCTGGCAATATCAAAACGAATCTAGTGTGCCTGAATGAGATTGGCATTAGTATGAATCGATAGCGTATGTGTACACGTTGGATGCACAAGAACTTATGTGCGATATAGCATGGTTATTAGTAACTGTCCCCTACTAATGTGTGTCCCATAATAAGACATAATATACGAATTTGTGCCTATTGGATAATATGTGTCCATCTTTGCATAATTATTTCCAAATGGATATGAATTACTACTTGCGGAATCGTTCATGGATGTACAATCGTCGTCCTGATGATATGTGTGGTGTGCGGGATGAATACATAGCAGGAGTAGAGCAGTTCCTGCAGTTTGCTAAGGCGTTCCCTCAGTACATGGACGGCACCAAAATTAAGTGTCCGTGTGTGAAATATCGTAACGTGAAATATTATCCAGAAGTGGAAGTAACATATCATTTGTACTAGAGGGGTTTCACGCCTAATTACTATCAGTGGACCGCACATGGAGAACTTGTGTCTTTAGCATCAGAGCCGGAGCCTTATGTTGAGACGTATATGCATGCGGGACCTAATTTTGTTTCGGATAATCATGCATACGACGACGGGTGCGTGAATATGGTTTTCGATGCTGCGGGACCTAGTTTCGTTCATGATGCAGCTGAGGAGGCACCGAATATCGATGCTGCAAAGTTCTTGGAGTTGATGGAGAATGCAAGGACTCCATTGTATCCTAGTTGTGAGGATCATTCACCGTTGGAGGTGGTTACAAGACTGTTGAGCATTAAGTCAGATTTTAACATGTCGCAAGAATGCTACAACCAAGTGTTGGAGTTGATTATAGAGATCTTGCCGGCGGGTGCTAAGTTACCTAAAGACTTCTATCGGTCTAAGAGGATGGTGAGATCGCTCTGGATGGGATACGAGAAAATCGATTCTTGTCGCAATGGGTGCATGTTGTACTACAAAGACGACAAGGATGCAGATGTGTGCAGATTTTGTGGTACTGATCGCTATAAGACAACTAGTACAGGAATGTCTACCGGTGCAAGAAGATCGGCCGATTCAATACACTAATTGCCTTTAATGCCGCGGTTGCAAAGATTATTTATGGTGAAAGAGACAGCCGAAAATATGAGTTGGCACATGCGAGAACAGATTGAAGGAGTGTTGGATCACCCATCCGATGGAGAAGCGTGGAAGCACTTTGATCGAGTGTATCCTGGTTTTGCTTCAGATTCACGTAATGTCTGGTTTGGGCTATCTTCTGACGGTTTTACTCCTTTTGGTCTTTCGGGATCCCAGTATTCGGGTTGGCCTGTGATTGTCACTCCGTATAACCTACCGCCTTGGATGTGCATGAAGACTCAGTACATGTTTCTAACCGTTATAATTCCTGGTCCGAACAATTTCAAGAGGAACATTGATGTATACTTACAGCCTTTGATAGATGAGTTGAATCAGTTATGGGAAGTAGGCGCTAACACGTACGATGTTTCCAGGAAGCAGAATTTTTAGATGAAGGCAACCCTTATATGGACCATCAACGACTTTCCAGCCTATGGAATATTATCTGGATGGAGCACTCATGGCTGTCTCTCATGTCCGTATTGCATGGACCGTACTAAGGCTTTCCGCTTGAAACACGGAGGAAAACCGTGCTTCTTTGATTGTCATCGACAATTTCTGCCAAAAGATCATCCGTTCTGAAGGAACAGAAATGCATTCCGTGCCGACGTTGTAGAGAAGGGTGAACCACCGCCAAGGTGGTGCGGAGCCATAATATTGGAGGAGGTTAGAGATTTTCCAAGTGCTATCGAAGATCCTACAACTGGGTACAAGTGCGATGGATTTGGTAGAGATCATAACTGGACAAAGAGGAGCATATTCTGGGATCTGCCATATTGGAGTACCAATCTGATCAGACATAATCTTAATCTCATACATATTGAGAAGAATGTGTTTGATAACATAATTAATACTGTGATGGACGTAAAGGAAAAAAATGAAAGTCAATCCCAAAGCCAGGTTGGACTTAAAAGAAATATGCAAACGCCCTGCGTTGCATTTGATAGAGGAGAATGGAAAACAGTTCCTGCCGAAGTCAATTTTCTCACTGGACAAGGAGGATAAAGTGAGACTTTGTTGGTGGATCTAGGGCCTAAAATTTCCAGACGGATATGTGTCAAATCTGAGAAGATGTGTCGATCCGAAGGAAAACAAATTGACGGGTATGAAGAGCCACGATTGTCACGTATTCATGGAGAGGTTAATTCCCATTGTATTTCGAAAATTCTTACCGCAGGCATTTTGGGATCCATTGACGAATCTTAGCATATTCTTCAGGGATCTTTGTTCTAAGAAATTGCTCGTTGATCGTCTAGAAAAGCAAGAGAAGGACATTGCGGTAACACTGTGCAAGTTAGAGAGGGTGTTTCCTCCTGGATTCTTCGACTCTATGGAGCATTTATCGATTCATCTATCCTATGAGGCACGTGTTGGTGGACTCGTCGAATATCGATGGATGTACCCGTTCGAGCGACATTTGAATCACCTAAAAAGAAAGGTAAAAAATAAGGCACGGATCAAGGGTTCTATTTGTGAAGCCTATGTTCTCGAGGAGATCACAAACTTTTGTTCGATGTATTTCAAGCCTCATATTGCAACTAATAGAACGAGAGCTTCCAGAAACGACGACGGAGATCATGAATGTAATGATACAATACTAAAGGTATTCAATGTCCCAGGAAAGCCATCGGGTAAAATGAAGAAGAGATATCTGAACGATGATGAGCTAAGGGCTGCTCAGGTGTATGTATTACTCAACTGCGATGACGATGAAGTAGAGAAGCTGGAGAGGTAAGTAATTAATACGTCTACATTATTTTAATAGTGTTGATTATTATACTATTACATTAATTGAACGATGTTGTTTTCAGCATATTTAATGATGATGTGAGGTCATATAGGCCACACATAACAGAAGAAGAACTAGAACAAGAAATGACGTATTATTTTCCATCATGGTTGAGTACATATGTAAGACTTGAGAACTCTGTAATTACCTTTCTGTATATGCACTTGAGAATGAGCTTAATTTATTTTTTCATAGTATTTAGGTCGATCGTCCATACGCAAGACTTGAGAATGAGTCTATTAGAACGCTAGCCAAGGGACCAATTTATGCTGCAAAAATATGGCCAAGCTACTGTGTTAATGGGTTTAGGTTCAAGTCAACAACTTGCCTGATCAGAGACAACTTTGTGGATCTCGATTCCAGCAAAAACAGTTGTTTCTGTATCAGATCTTCGAACTACAAAGATGTTGATACGGGCAACGATTTCTATGGCATCCTACAGGAGATTGTGGAGCTGACATATAGTTATGGAATAGAGCCTGCTAAGATTGTATTATTCAGGTGTGATTGGTCCGATCCGATTGAAGGTCAAGGGTGGAAAGTAGACAAGCACGATCTTGTGGATATAAACTATCGGCGTCGATATCAGGCCTATGAACCATTTGTCCTATCAAGTCAGGCTCAGCTCGTGTACTTCACAAGTTATCCTAAACGGGGAACAACAAGGTCGGACTGGTGGACAGTATGCAAGACCAAAGCTAGAAATACCTTTGAGGTTGACGATATAGCTTATCAGGAGGATGAACTATCTCTTGTAACAAATATTATAGAAGTGGACACGATGGAAGTTCCTTATTACACATCTAATTGTGTAGAAGAAGTAGAATTATCTGAAGAGGAAGATGCAGATGAAAGTGAAGATGTAGAGGAGCAAGAAGAAGAAGAAGAAGAAGAAGAAGAAGAAGAAGAAGAAGAAGAAGAAGAAGAAGAGCTAAACGAACTAGAATTTTTAGAAGAGGACTAAATCTGTACGTTTGTTTTATCATCATATTTGATACTTTAGTGACACTTTTATCATATAAATCTGTGACACTTTAGTGACACTTTTATCTGTGACTATGAAATTTTTGAAAAATCTGTGATGTCTATCTTATAAATATGTATATTTGTTTTATTGTCATATGTTATTATCAGGTATGACTAGACCCGGACGACGCGGAGGATATTATGTTAGGCAGTCCCGTCTGCCTCGGGCTGGGGATACAGATTCCGTACCCTCATCCTCATCTCCGATTACGCTAGTATACCGTTCTGTTCCCGGTCCATTACCGGAACAGGGCAGTTCCAGCAGGTTGGCGACTCCTCCCTCGTCGTCCAACATTCCTGATCCCGCGTCCAGCATTCCTCCTGCGTCAAGCATTCCTCCTGCCGACGGTTCCATAGGAAGACCCGACGCCGAGCATATGGAGGACGGCAATCAGACTGATCCTGTCCAGCCAGAAGAGCGACCCTCCACGCGCTCCTCCGGACGAGACGCGTATGGAGATTTGGACGGACGAGCCTACGAAGTAAGTTAATTAGTTAATATATATTTCTCAAATGATTATATGTACATATATATTCATGAAATTTATTATTGTATAGATATCGGCCTCCTGCAGTACAGAGACAGCTGGGGTTATTTCTGAGGCAGAACTATGGTGGGCCTTGGATTAACTACTCAAATGCTCCCGCAGATAGGAAGGCCTTTTGGTTGGCCCACTTCAAGGTAAAAAATTTGTTTATTTTTAAATTTTAATAATCATTTGGGTATATTATATAACTTTTCTATTTTTCTTCTTGTAGAGGATCTATTTCTATCCACCACACCGGGCGACGAAGATCGAGGCCCAATTTTCTGTCGTCGCAGACAAGCTCATCCGTGATGCGATCCACGACCAGAAGTCTCATGATCGCTCCGGAAAGCCGATCCATGGTTGGATCACGCCAGAGCAGTAGACTACGATAAAGGCTAGATTCGCCGAGGCTAGGTACCAGGAGAGGTCTAACAAGGCCAAGGTGGCGCGGTCGAGCGTCAGTAAGTGGTGTGGTGGCTCCATTCCGATGACGGAGCATTTTCGTTGTATGGTAGGTTTCCTATGACGAACATCATTTTATATATAGTTGGATAGAATGTTTAATACTAATAATAGATAATATATTTTAACAGGTAAAAAAGGGTGTGGACCCGAACATGGTGACCGTCTTCCTGGTCACCCATCGGAGGGCTGGGTAGTTCATTGACGAGAAGGCGATGCAGGCATATGCACATTCTATTCTTTATATTAATTTACTATAATTTAGAAAATAGAAAAATAGATATCAATATAGACTTTAGCAAATACTTACACGTTAGCAAACATTGTTCTAGGCCGAGTTTCGTCGGCTACAAGAGGAGGCCGCTGCTGCTGCTAGTGCGTCAGCAGAGGGAGGGGCTGGTACTTCCACCCAGCCGCCTACAGCTCCATCGCCGGACGACCTCTGGATGACCGCCGTTGGTGGTCTTCAAAAGGGTACGTACTACGGTACGGGATCCTACGGCGCCTATTTGGCTTCAGAGTCATCCCGGACCCCCTCTGTCAGTGTGCAGTCTCCAGCTTCGCAGGCGTCATCATGAGCTCAGGATATTCGTCGTCAGATCGACGAGCTGCGTCGCGAGTTGCAGCAGGAGATTTCTGATCACCTTACAACAGAGCGACGATCCGACCCTCCGATGATCATCGGACAATTTGATGCGGTCGAGCGTAGTATACAGGAGCTGATGAGTCTGCAGTAGGCTACAGCTGCCATCTTGCACACGCTCACCGAGTCTACGCAGCGCACAGAGCGTAGATAGGTCGAGCTGGAGGGATCACAGAGGACCATGTCTGCCTCACTCACTCAGGTACAATCTTCGATTGAGGAGAGTACTCAGAGGATGGTGAGTACGCTTGCTGCGTATGGTGAGCGACTGCGAGAGCTGGAGCAGATACGTCCTCCCGGTCCATCGACGGCACCGACTCCAGATATTGTACTGCCTCCTGCTGCCCCTACGGTGAAGCTCATACAGGAGTAGCATGAGTACATGCTATCCTAGATGCACGGCAAGGGTCCTCAGTGATCCAGTAGATATTTTTTATCATCTTTGTATGTATTGGCCCTACGGGCCCGTTGACCGTTCTGTACACTAATTTTGATTATTATTTGACTATGTTGGACATGTATGTTTGTTGGACATATACGTTTGTGATATTTAATTTGTTGGTATTTTCATTGAGTACATGTATGATATTTAGTTATAGACTGTTATGATGGGAGACTGTTATTCATCTATTAGTTGTAGACTGTTATGATGGAAGACTGTTAATTACGATGATATCTGCGACGGGAATGACAAATATACCTACACTAGGTTATAAGCGATGGTCTGATATACAAAGGAGGTGCTGCCCAAATTTAAAAAAAATATAATGTGTATTTTTGTGATGATGTGTGTCTGTGTTTACAGTGTATGTGAAATGCAGTATTCGGAACCATCGATAGTTTCGAATACTGTTGTATGTTTTATCTTGGACAAAAGAGCAACTGTTCAGGATGTACTTCTGAGAGCTTCATTTTTACATCTTTCACTCTCTCGGGACGTCGTACAGGATCCCGAGTAGGTGAAGAACGTGAAGAGGAAGCTCAGAGAAGTGCACCCTGAACTGTTGCTCTTTCTATCCAAGATAAAACATAGAACAGTAAGCGAAGCTATCGATGGTTCGAACACTGCACTTCACACACACTGTAAACATAGACACACAGCATAACAAAAATACTCATTATATTTTTTTATTTTTTTTCAGTATTCTACGACGGATAGCGACGGATCTGCGACGTATAGCGACGTAAGGGGACGTCGCTAATACGTCGCTAATTAGCGGTGTCACATCGCTGTACGTCGCTACTTTGCTGACATGGCAGTATGCCATGTCATCACATAAGTAGTCGCACTACGTCGCTAATTTTGTGACGTAATGGTTTCGTCGCTCTGCGTCGCTAATTTTGTGACGACCCAGCAACATGGGTATGACGTCGCAAATAGCGACGTAGGACGACAAATTTGTCATCTGCGACTAGCTTTTTCGCGACCTTTATTATCCGTCGCAAAAGTCGTCGCTAATTACATTTAGCGACATATTTTCTGTAATTAGCGACGTATCTGGACGTCGCTAATCTGGCTTATTTTAGTAGTGATATAGCTTGCCCCAACATCTCTAGCCTCTTGATTAAATTCTGAGGACGAAATTCTTTTAAGGTGGGTAGAGTTGTCACTCCTGTTTCCCGTTATACGTATTTTTGTATGCGTATACGAGATTTTTGGCATTTATCAGGTGGACCGTAGTTAGACTTGTTTTGCTTAGCCTAGTCTTGGTTTAATCTTGACTTGGTTTATTTGTTTGGTTTGGTTCAATTTGACTTGGTTTGGCTTGGCTTGGCTTGGTTTGGTTTGAGATGAAGAGGGTTGATATATAACCCAACTCCTCCTCTCTCTTCTCATTCACTTCTTTATTTACTTCTTTATCTTCTTCATTTACTCCTCCCACCTACCAAGTCCTAAGCAAGTGCAACTTGTTTCATGATGGATCTTTCATTTTATTGTTCTTTCTTCTTCTCAATATAATTCTAAGCATCATTAGGACTTGGAGTTTTCAGTTTGGACGGATGGATTTTTGTAGATCTAAGTTTGTAGCATTTTCGGTTTTTTTTGGGTTTTGACCTACCCAACTTTATTATTTTCAAGTTTTGATTGTTTTTTTTGTAGAGAATTCAATTTTACCCAAAATGGACCTTTGAAAAGTTAGATTTCGACTTATTTTGAGGAAGTTATGGCCAAAATAAGATTTAAAAATTTCTAGTTCATCTGTCCTGAATCTGGCAGGGATGATGAATAGTATCGCAGTAATGAATAGTGCTACAGGAATGAATAGTGTCGCATGATGAATAGTGCCATATGGCTTGCATAGTGCCATAGGCTTGCATAGTGCCGCAGGAATGAATAGTGCCGCAGGGATGCATAGTACCGCATGGCTTGCATAGTGCCGCAGGCTTGCATAGTACCGTAGGAATAAATAGTGCCACAGGATGAATAGTACCACAGGCTTGCATAGTGCCACATAGATGCATAGTGCCGTACGGCTTGTATAGTACCGCAGGCTTGCATAGTGCCGTATGGATGCATAGTACCGTATGACTTGCAAAGTAATACAGGCTTACATAGTACCGCATGGATGAACAGTGTCGCATGGATTGCATAGTGCCGTATAGTGCATATTTTGGCTATTTTTGGCTGTTTTATGTCCTATTTGGCTGAATTGTGGCTAGAATTTCTCCCAACTCCAAACATAAAAGTTGTAGATCTTTTCCTTGACTTCAAGAATATGTTACTAGCTATTTTATACAAGCTTTTCTCATTCATGATGATGTAAGGATAGAACACGATAGTGGCCTGTTTAGGCGCACTCTTAACAAGTAACAAGTAACATGACATGATAGTGACCCGTCGTGGTGCACTCTTGGCAAGCAACCTTGGCATGATAATACATGATAGTGGCCCGTCGTGGCGCACTCTTGATAAGTAAACCTGACATGATAATCTCGATATGCTGTTGTGACGGCTATCTTGACTTGCTAAGTAACTCTTGTCTTGACACCGTGGGTGTTTGTGCTTGTATAAGCTACATGTCTCATCTTGCATCATTCAAGGATATAAATTCCTGATTTCCACAGTCAGGAATTCGTACTGAATCTGACTAGGATAATGACTAGATTGATCAAGTAGTTCATGAAAAGATTTTCCAGCTACAGGCAGTCCCGTTATCTGGACGCTCTAATTGGACTTGTAGCCAGCCGTCAAGTAGGGCATATTTCCAGCAAACTGTCATATGTTGCACCTCTAAGTCACCTAATCCAGCTCTCTCAACTTGTGACCGGATAACCTGGATTAAGACTGCAGGACTTGTGGCTGTTGGAACATCTCGATGCATCTTGTTACTAACTAAACTTGTGATAACCCTAGTTAGTTAAAGTATCAAGCTGTACTCATTGCTTGGCCATGATTGATGGATGGAGTCTACTATAGTCCTGCCTACGCAAGACCAGTACATGGTTATTTTAGCACATTACTGTTTTGCTTTACTATTGTCGATAATTGGTTGGAGACTAAGCTCTGTTCCGGTGAAGGGTTACAACCTCGGTCCTTGTTTGGTTTACGGGTTATAACTTGGCTGCAGGAATAGTCCCTTAGTTATCTTATCGTTTATCACCTTGTTTTCTTTAATTCATGTCTTTTATTATCCTTTGTCTCATGTGCTAATATGCTGGTTTTAGTTCTTAAGTGAAGCCTCCCTTGTGGCACTTGCTCTTTCTGGGGTCTGACCCAACTGGTTTTGTATGATCAGATTTCGGAGTAGCACCCGAGGATCTTCCAGCCTTCCATCCAGATGGTGAACACTAGGTGCAACTCTGGCAACGAGTGGGTTTTATTTTGCTCTCCCACTCTAATTGTAAAATTATTCTTTTGAGGCATTTAGCCGCCGAGCAAGTGTTAGCTCATGTTGAATTTACATTCCTGTCTGCCTAAGGGCTGTAACATGTTTGACAAATCCTAGGGTTGATCATGTATGACTTAAACTCTTGCTAGTCTTCACATTTTGTATGACTAGCTTCAAGATCATCTGAATATGTAATGTTTGGGACACCTTACCTTGTATGTCTAATGATCTACCATCTTGTTACATTTACTTGCTTGCTTGAGATTGAGACACTAGGCTTGTTATTGATCCTAAGAGACTAATGGCTAGTAGTAAACCCTCACGTATCTAGACAGCCGTGACCGTACAACGAGGTGGGTTACACTTCAATGTACGTAGCTGGCTGTGTCTGTCCCCCGCTCTCCAGTATTCTGGTTCTGGGGTGTGACACATTTGTGCGTGCAACTGGATGTAACATGATATGGTCCTAATTCATGTTATGTCGAGACCTACCTTTGAAGACCGTATATTTCTTATTATCTTGATAGATCGGCCATAATTGGAATACAATATTGAAAAACGTATGTGTATATATATATATTTTATATATATATATATATATATATATATATATATATATATATATATATATATATATATATATATATATATATATATATATATCAGAATTGTCCCATGAGGTGCGATATTAAAGTGGGTTCATCTGTCTTAAAAGAGAACTCTTATGTAGGGCCTGAACCAATTCCAATTATCCACACCTCATGATCCCATCTCCTACCCGATGTGGAACTAAAGTACCTATACCATTGTCACCCCGTTTTTGAGTGCTTAACCGAAAACGAGATACAATCCAACAATCTCCATCTTAGATCATTTCTGCTCGCTGAACAACCTTAACACCTTTGCTACTTTTGTCCGTTTCCGCTAGCCAAACAACCTTAGCACCCTTGCTATCTTCTGTTCGTTCCCGCCAACCGAACAACCTTAGCACTCATGCTACATTTATTTGTTTCGTCAGCCGAGCATCCAGAGGATCCAACATATTGTCATCTTAATCCGTCCAACCACGAAACCAAATCGACACGTTCATCCACACCATCCTTGTGTGCCAACCACAATATCTTACGCCACCTTGGACACGTCAAACCCACCTTTGAAGCCAATCCTTACAGTTGCATATGCTCCTAACTCCACCTTAAAAAGAGAACATGTATATCCTTGTATATGAATGAACGTTCAGCACTATCTGTCTTGAGCCAATTAGAGACTTCCAAATCATCCCTATAACCATGGACTCTAATACCACTTGTTAGAAAAACTGTATGATCCGAACCGGAGTTGGCCCATGATGTGCGATATTGAATTCAGACCATATGCCTTAAAAAAGAATTCTTATGTAAGGTCTGAACCAACTCCAATTATCTACACCTCATAATCCCACCTCTTATCCGACGTGGAACTAAATTAATTAACACAATTGTCACCTCCTTTTTGAGCGCTCAAGCAAAAATTAGATATAATCCAACAATCTCCACCTTAGTCATTTCTGCTAGTCGAATAACCATAGCAACCTTGCTACATTTTTTCGTTCCCGTTAGTCGAACAACCTTAGCACACCTGCTACCATTTATTCGTTGCTGCCAGTCAAACAATCTTAGCACTCCTTCTTCCTTTATTTGTTACCGCCAGCCGAGCATCTAGGAGATCCAACATATTGTCATCTTGATCCATTCGACCACAGAACCAAAACTGACACATTCATCCACACCACCATTGTGTGCCAACCACAACGTCTTACTCCAACTTGGGACATATTGCCATCTCGATCCATTCGACCACAGAATCAAAACTAAAACATTCATCCACACCACCATTGTGTGCCAACCGCAATATCTTACTCCACCTTGGGCATGTCAAATCTACCTTTGAAGCCAATCTGTCTGGTTGCATATGCACCTAAATCTACCTTGAGAAGAGAGCCTATATATCTGTGTATACGTATGAACGTTCAACACCATCTGTCTTGAACCAATTAGAGATGCCCAAACCAGCCTTATAACCATGGACTCTAATACCACTTGTTTGGAATATGGTGTGACCTGAACCGAAGTTGGCCCATGAGGTACAATATTGAAATGGACCCATATGCCGTAAAAGAGAATTCTTACGTAAGACCTGAGCCAATTTCAATTATCAACAACTAATAATCCCATCTCCTACCCGATGTGGGACTAAACTACCAACATTATTGTCACCCACTTTTTGAACGCTCAATTGGAAAACGAGATACTATCCAACAACATTGTCAAATAACATAGAGCATGATACGGCCAGTATGAGCCAATGGAGTGATATTAATTTGCCTACATAATTGATATGTAAGACTTAAACATATAAATACAAATACTTTATATATATATGTATAATATATATACATATAAAGTATAATATATATATACATACAAAGTATTTGTATTTGTAATGACTTGATTCAATATATATACTCCCACCATCAACATAAAAGTTATGAGCTTAATTCAAGTCGATAATATATATATATATATATATATATATATATATATATATATATATATATATATATATATGAGCTTTCAAATGACCTCTAGCCTAGTGTTTAAGAGAGATGCATGCGGCCCGAGTGGTCAGGAGTTCGAATCCCAGTGGGAGCGATTCCAGAAACAATTTACCTGGTTCCATATATATATATATATATATATATATATATATATATATATATATATATATATATATATATATATATATATATATATATATATATGAGCTTAATTCAAGTCGATTATATATATATATATATATAAATATATATATATATATATAAATATATATATATATATATATATATATATATATAAATATATATATATATATATATATATATTATATATAATATATATATATATATATATATATATTATCGACTTGAATTATGCTCATAACTTTTTATGTTGATGGTGGGCAAGGATAAGGCAACTTGATTTTTTCTTGAATGACGTTAAGTCAAAATTTATCTTTAGGAGCCCATCGTCTACCTTTAATTGCCACATATCCATCATCACCATCCGTCCACTTGCCCAAACTTTCATTTACAAAACTGACAAACTATGGTAATGCTTCAATTGCGTTTTCGTAGGCTATTGTCACGATATACCTTACACGTGGTGTTATATGTTTGTTTATATGAGTACATTAACATGGTTGCTTGACTAGCGAATCAAATATTTTTATGAATGTATTTCTGCATTTATGGTGAGCACAAATGAACATATCATATTTTCTTTTTCTTCTTAATATTGTATTTGTGTACATGCCAATAGGAGGATACAACGTGATTTGGTTCTAAATTCCGTTACTTACGTTTATAATTGCATTTAAGGCCAGTTCTCTTTAATTTCTTATCAGAGCTATGCCAAAATTGAACTACATCTTTGATACGATGCCTTTATTTGTTTTATCTTTAATGAATAAGGTGGAGGCATCTTGTCCAACATAATATCACACACACACACACACACACACACACACACACACACACACACACACACACACACACACACACACACACATATATATATATAACACACACATAATATCACACACACACACACACACACACACACACACACACACACAGACACACATATATATATATATATATAATATATATAAAATAGGGTATTTAGTAATGCCATTTCAGAGGATAACTCGTACAACTAAGATTTACATAAATATGTTCGTACTCGTAAACTTCTAGAAATGTAAATTAACTCATTTTGAACTATTAAATTTGTATTGCATTTTAAGTTTTCCTAAAATAACTCAAATCTTTTATGCTAGAAATTTGGGGTAATTTTAAGTGTGCAAAATGATAAATACTGGATCAAGATTACAACTGTCATGTCCTGATCCAGGAGGATAAAAAACTAGCCACTGGGCGCGATGTCGTACAAGTCTAGATTGCACTAGTACAAGGAAAACAATTACAGTTCCAGATATTTCTTAAAAAAACAACGACACTGCAGCCAAACCAAGCAGATAAATTGAAGTCACAACAAGATATGAAGAAATGTATCTCTTTATTGATAATTGTAATAGATTACAAGACTTGCAACTGAATGCAGAATTTACAACAGATTATAGGACTCTTGAATAGCCAACTGAATATATACTTGCCATTCAGGCATTACAACCGAACATGTCGACTTTGTTTACATTCTCACTGGTTCATCTGAGTTATACTGTTTCATACGTTATGTCCCATATAGCAGAAGACATCATCTTGTAAGAAGAGCTTCTGCGCACCCATCCGATTCATCGATGCCAAGCATTGATCAACGATTTCCCCATACACAAGCACCTGTAAAGATGCCCACAAACGTAGGTCAGTACATTATCTATGTACTGGCAAATGAGGCTGGCCCAACTCACCTAAGACGACAACACTAAGTAATCATGTTATAGAATATTATTAAAAGTGGTCGTTCTCGTTGCCTTAGGGTCGATTAGCAGTTCATATCCGACAGAAGCAAAGCATGCATTTATTCATAACCAGCATAATATAAAGTAATATGGTATCACCCTTTGGTGATTTCTTACCCACGGTCATGTAGCCATCCTTGTACATTTATAATACTTACTCAGCCTGCATAAGACATTATTAGGAACAATATCATATTATCATAATTATCACCATTTAGGTGATTCTTACCAACAGCTGACATCCTTTGCTGTAATTGAGTAATAACTTACTCTTCCTGCAAAAGACATCATTACCATGCGACCTGACTATATGCGGGTCATTGACTATATGACCATCTTGGACTTATGGTTAGACGGCTTCCTTTCAGTGGCGGGTAGCTAGCCCAGTCTGAAAGGTTTCCGAATCACCGTGCTACTACTTCAGCACTGTGCTACTACTTCAACACGAGGTCCCCCAGGACGAATCGGTTTTCGAGGCCTCAAAATACCGTTCGAGGAACCACCATGTCGATAAGTTGTCCATAACCATGCAAATATATGTAACTTATCTATGAAGAAAATATATAATGCATGATAAGGAAAACTAAATAAATAAGCCATCTTTCTCAAAAAGCCATCATTCTTATTCTTATTGCCATCTTGTCATCTTGCCTTGAGCCAACGCTCACATTATCATCTGCCCAATCCAGGGTCTTAGTGTAATCAACATTCTATATCGACAACGTGATAATAGATTGCTGATTACTCAATCTCTTTCCCACATCTTTGATACCATACATCTTACCAACCAAAATTTAATGTACTCACCGCCTAATTCTTGTGACTTAGCATCTATTTTAGCATACGTTCGTTCGAACATAATTCAAGCATTCTTACTGTCCAATTCTTGGGACTTTTGCTTCACATGTCATGTATTTTATTTCAAAGCATGCAAACATACAATTCATTATTGAGCAACAACAGTTTATGGGTCATGTGATTATTTATCTTTCTTTATCTTTCTGGGTTCCATGCAAGATCATATTTAGCAACTCAACAAGAACATAGCATACTATCCTTTTATTAAGCGTGAAGCTAAAGGATTTTCGAAGGGTACAACACTACTCACTTTATAAGATGATTTCTGCTATGATTGTATAGCCTTCCAAGTGATCCTTCCGAATATTTCCAAGTTCAACAAGGCTTCATCGAACCAACCAGCCATCATAAGGCACCTTTGGGGGTCGGGGCACTACAATATATATCACTCAGAAAAAGTTTCGTTCTCGAAACTTAAATAAAACTCATCCCCAAAACTTCAACCGACTTTTTGAACTTCCCATTGATCAACTTGCATTATTTAACATTTCTTTGCAAAGTCTCGATTGATTTCAAATAATGTACCATCTCGCCACAACATTCAAAATTTGACTCCAAATAGTTTATCATCTTTGTTCTTTCCTCCAATACTCGTGCAATTTCTTAGCACATGATAATTCTCTTCCCGTGGCTTCGTTGAATTCAACATACCACTTAGTTGGAATAATATACATACTTTAGGCATCCCAGAAATATATGTATTTCAACCAAGTTCAGTGATAGAGAAAACGAACAAGCTACATGTATAATTTCATTCCCGAACGTTAGTAATTTCTCTTTGAACATCTCGTATAGCCACAATTCACTTATTCATTTCTCCAACCAACCAATAACACAATGAATGTTACCAATTCCAACTCGAGTAATTTTTTTCTTAATGGATCAAAATTTTTCAAATTATTTCGACATAGTTATATCAATTATTCCAACGAATCAAAAGTTTCCTTTCAAGTCCATTGTCATTCATACCACCAAAGTTGATAAAATCCAACAGTCACATCTAATTAAGATACCATAATTTTTATCGATTAAATCATGTACCCATACGCTTTATTTGTAACTCGTAGATTTTTTTAATTATGATCCATCTTCCAAGTTGTACAACCATTCGATTCTAACAAAAATTTTCCAATGTACTCAAATATTTCTCGTATTGATCAAGCCAACACATTTATCATCTCGCATGAGCAACTATTATTTTCAGCAACGTTAATTCCGAGTGTAATTCCAATTTACATTCCCTCTCACCGATCTCAGCTACGTGTACTATCGAATTCCGTCGTATACTTATTCTCAATTCCGATCTGATTATACATCAATAAATTTATTCCGACTGTCTCAAGGCACTACCATCAATTTGGCACAACTTAACATGATTTAACCAATCAATCAATTCAATCCAACCAGTTCTAACAATTTTCGACATTCCAAAATAAAGGAAACCAAGTTTCCGAAACCCATATAATCCGTCATTCCGTCCAACGTTGTAACATCGAATTTTTCAATCTTTATTCCATTCCGAAGTTCACTTCCCGACATACCTCACTCATTCCGACTACACCCATGCAACATCAATAGGGACATCCTAAGCGTCTCCAACAGCCAACTTAGCTTTCAGTCAAGTCACTACGGTCAGCTATTCTAAGCTAGACATTTAGCTAACTCATCCGAGATGGATAGCTAATAGGGACATACTTATCTTTTATCTTAGAGGCAACCAATTCTTATTAGAGGGACTCTATCTTATCTCATGGACAATCTATAATCCGACCAATCGTAGGGACATGGGACGCTACCCCAATCTTATGAACTTATTCTTAAATCGAACAACTGAAATATCATAGGCAACAAATTCGAAACTTAGGCAACCAACCGACACCCTTGGGTTAAGTCTATCTACCCGTACTCATCCTCAGCTTATACCCAACGAAGTTATTCTAGACTTACCCACAACCGACAAAATCTATCCAACAATTCTTGTAGGTCAATCTCGAAGCCATCCTATAAAAATTTATCAATCAGACATCCAACTATTCAGTTTTCATTAGCATAGACGGAGTATCATCTGCTCAATCCGACTTGTATTCTCATATCGTACTCAAATTTTGTCTATTTAATCGGGCCAATTATTTCGAATCATAATCCCGACATTGCTACCTCAATAGTCTATCATTTACGATCTCTTTCCTTCGTTCTCTTTACAATATTCCGATAAGCGCCTAACATCAGCATCACTTTGTTGATGTCCAACATGCAATTCCATATACTCAATTCCAATATCATTCACTATTCGATTTATATCTGTTGATAACAATATCCCACCATCGTTACTGAGCCTATAATCCTTTTACCCAAATAATTCAAGTCATTGTCTGAATCTATAATTTGTACCATTCCCATCTAAGATATTCATTTCATATTCTCACTTCTTATTACCCAACATTATGCTAACAGGCAGAGCCTAGCAATGGTTCATCCGAACACATCAAAATCTCGTAACGAGTTATCCAAACATAATCATCAAGGGACATGCCTAGCTGTCATGTATCAATCATAATCTCAGCTACAACTCGATACTACCCATACCTTATAGTAAAGCATCAATACCATGAACAAGGTCAAGGGACATCTTATCACTAAGAGAGTAGAGCTGTATACCACTCAGAGTTTAAGCCATTCTCGAAATAATATTCCTCTTCACATCAAACCAACTTCCATTCTGGACTATCCATCCGCTGTGGCTCTGTCGACCACAATACCAACTAATTCCCTTATATCTGAAACATACCAAGCCAACACACATAAGCTAACTCAAAGATTCTGTCGATTCCTACTCACTAAAATCCATGCACAATTTTTTTCCACATACCATGCCATCACCTACTGCCGATCGCCACATAACAATCGACTTCTATGAATCCTACACTAAAAACAGCAAGCACACATTACCGGCTTATTATCGCATCGCATCACTGTTATTTGTTTTGGTATCTTTAAGCTTCAATAAAGCACACACATTATAGCCCACATATTTAGATTTATTGTATAGAACACCCAGTGAGCGATCAGGAGGATCAATAAATTTTTAGTCAAGGGATCAACATAGAATAATTTGGAAGCAATACTGAATAATCTCATATGCACTTGAGTCATCGTAGAAATAACTTTGGTTCATCGCGGAAGCAAATTTCAGTAATCATAGAGGCAACTTTGATTTCATCGCGGAAGCAACTATGAATCATCATAAGAGTAACCTTGATTTGAACGAATCGAATAAGAATCCAAGGACGTAAAGCTGTGATTTGATACCATTATATCACATCCGGATCCTGAAGGATCGAAAACTAGCCTCTGGGCGTGATGTCGTACAAGTCTAGATTGCACTTGCACAAGGCAAAACTATTACAGTTCCTAGTATTTCTTAAAAAATAACGATAGCACAGCCAAACCAAGCAGATGAATTGAAGTCACAACAAGATATGAAGAAATATATCTCTTTATTGATAATTGTAATAGATTACAAGACTTGCAGCTGAATACAAAATCTACAACAGATTACAGGACTCTTGAATAACCAACTGAATATATACTTCCATTTAGGCATTACAATCGAATATGCCGACTTTGCTTACAATCTCACTGGTTTGTCTGAGTTACACTGTTCCATACATTATGTCCCGTATAGCAGAAGACATCATATTGTAAGAAGAGCTTCTGCGCACCCATCCGATTCATCGATGCCAAATATTGATCAACGATTTTCCCATGCACAAGCACCTATAAATATACCCACAAATGTGGGTCAGTACATCATCTATGTACTGGCGAGCGGTGCTGGCCCAACTCACCTAAGAAGATAATATTAAGTAATCATGTTATAAAACATTATAAAAAGTGGTCTTTCTTGTTGCCTTAGGGTCTATAAAAGCATGGAATTGCAGGTGCATTTATCTCATACTCCTCCGAGGTCATGCG
The DNA here is from genome assembly GCA_029216955.1 of Iris pallida. Classification (NCBI taxonomy): domain Eukaryota; kingdom Viridiplantae; phylum Streptophyta; class Magnoliopsida; order Asparagales; family Iridaceae; genus Iris; species Iris pallida. Next base: position 11,030,127 of record JANAVB010006993.1, on the reverse strand, counting down.
CCCAAAGTACTATGCGCCCCCAAAGTATCATCATTCAGAAAACAGCAAGTAGAAGAGCCACATAAAGATTGATTCTTTATTTCATATAAAAATCTATTACATGTCTTAACACTTGCTACAAAGTGTCACTACCACATTTCAAAAATAGGGATATTTTTTGTCAATTTGCATTATTGTATTATTTGAACAATCATTTAAGTCATTTAGTTGAGAAGGTTTCATTCATTGTTAGTTTAGCCTACTAATTGAACCTTAACTTGTGAACCCAATTAGACTAGACATGACCACTTGAGCCCACAACCTAGGATGAACACAAATAGATTCATTTAAGTCATGTTAAGCCTAGTTTAGACTAGAAATTGATCCCATATTTAGAGCACAATTAACCCTTTAATTAGGAGAGTGTTCATGACAACTTGAGAGGGTAAAATGGACATTTTAGAACGGGTTTAGGGCTCCCCTACTTGGCTGGTTAGTACATACATTTAAACCTTCTTCTTCTTCATTTAATAGCTTCCACAAACGGTAATAGAAGCCCTCTCCATTTCCATTCCTTTCCTCCATATAAACACCTCCAAATTCTCCTAAACTCCTCCAAAACCTTCATTCTTCAAGGCTAGGGGCTTGGAGATCCAAGGAGCTCGTGGGGAATTGTCTAAGGAGGAGGAAATTGTGTCTAACTTGACACAAAGACATTGCACAAGAGATTTCATTAGAAAATCAACCACCCAATAGGTAAAATCTTGCATTCTCATAGTTTTATATCCTTGTTCAGGAATGACACCTTGTAGGAGCACCTACATTGGTTAGGGATACCCATGGGGAGGTGAGCAAGGCTCTAACCTTCCTTTTTGTGCATTTCACATAGGGTTTTTGTAACATCCTTGGAGAAATCCGAGAAGAGCCCCCAAGTGTTTAATGAAATGCCCTATAGGCTAGTTTGAGCTTTATTTTCAGTTTTAATGTTATTTTTGGATAGGTTATTCATTGTTTAGGCTCTCTAATTATTTTCCTAATAATTCCCTATATTATATATATATATATATATATATATATATATATATTTATTTATATATATATATATATATATATATAAAAATAAAATATATATATATATATATATATATATAAATAAATATATATATATATATATTTTTTTTTTTATATATATATATATATATATATATATATATATAATATATATATATATATATATAAATATATATATATATATATATAAATATATAAATATATATATATATATATATATATATATATATATATATAAATATATATATATATATATATATATATATATATATATATATATATATATATATATATATTATTGAGCCATATGTGTATATATATGCGTATCAATATAGTGTATGTTATACATATGAAATTGTGTGTGTTGTTAGAGGAAAATCTGTTCACTATCAGTGGTTTGTGATAGTGGCAGATGAATGGGGTCGGGCTAGGCAGAGAGCTTGGCCATTTGGTTTGGCCTTTAGCCTTGGGTTTTGATTTCAAAGATTGGCGTTGGCTTGGGGTCGGGTTGGCTCTGCCATAGAACAGTTGGTAGCAGCAGGGGACCCTGGGTTTAGTTGCACTGCTGTAGGTTGCAGTGGCAATTGGCCACCGAGATGGCCCTCCCAACATTAGCAATAGCAGTGGCTCGAGCAGTATCTTGGACACTTAGGATTTTAGTCTGGAGGCAGTGAGTGAGTGCGTTAGTTGGATTTCCTAGTATCAACATGTGTCAGAGGATGAGTAGGAATCGGTATTAGTCGTATCAGTTAGCTTGGTTAATGGTTGAATGATTAGAGGTGGTAGGAAGTTACATATTAGAGATAGGTTAACATCTTGTCCTAGTATCCTTGCCTTAGTATCTTTAGTGTTAGGTACTTTGTATCACATGACTTTAGGTATGTATCATATTTTGTTATGATTAGTTTCAGGCTGTGGGGGAAACTAGATTGGGCTTGCACTGCATTTTGCAATGTGGCACTTGGCATCTGCAGAGCATATACAGCAGCAAGTCCCTTGCAGCCCATGGTAGCAACTTGCGTCGGCAAGTTTTGCATTGCATGTAAATGTATCTAGCAGTAGCAGCAGTATGCTAGGCAGCAGTCGAGTGTGGCACTTAGCCATTTTGGCCCTTGACTTTTGTTGCATCAGAGTTATGTGGTATCAAGGGTTGTGAGGGATTATGAATTTGTGTTTTGATGAATCTTAGTATATTTAGCTTCAGTAGACTACAAATTAGTTAGATGTTAGTGTATTAGAGTTAGTCACATATTAGTTCAGATATTGGGTTTAATTATGAGCAGATGTTAGTTCCTGTTAGATCCTAGTATCCTAAGATTAGTGAAGCCTCATATGTTAGAGATTGAGTTAGTGTAGTACAGATGTTGGTTTTGTTAGAATGTTATGATTTGTTAGTATCCAATTTTGGTAATGCGGTTCAGATTTAGGATTTGTTTGAGTGTCTTATGTCATGTGTTAGTGACCTATCTAGTGTTCAGGCAGTAAGGACTGTTAGGAAGTTGGTTTAGGGTTGGGTTGACCTCCCTCTTAGCTTTGCAACAGGGTTTCCCATTTAATGGTCTGCTGTAGGAAAGTATGTATCAGAGGATTTAATGAATAGAAGGGGCTCGAGTATCACATGGGACAGTGAGAAGAGAATAGGAGATGTTGAAGTATTTTTGTGTGTGTCTTGAGTTCAGTGGGTATGGAGACCGAGGAAAGGAAATCACCTTCTTTGGATAACCATATCTTATGATTCAAACTAATTCCTGATCATGACCCTTGAGGCTGCATGTATAGGGATTAATTCCTAAGAAGGAACCCCTGTACAGTAGTAATGGAGCCCTGCCTTGGGCAGGTTAGGATGGAGGGGTCTCTGTATAGCAAGTATTAGTACAGGCTTTGGGGAGCGAGACATAGGAGTATCTGCGAGAAGGGCATTATGTATCAGAGGTTAGGGTTAGTGATTTTGGTATCAGATAGATAATAAAGGGTATGTGACTGGATAGTTTTTGAGATTTACCTATTAGAGGGCTAAGGATCTCATGTCCTGTTAACACAAATATTAGTTTGGGTAGTTGTGAGAAGGTGTCCTTGAGTGTAGGTCAATGAGTAGCAGTCAGTAATTGGAGTATTAGTGCAATTGGTTGAGTGTGAATGAGTAAATTGGAGGTGTGGTGTCAGTGGCAACACTAGGAATATTAGGGGTTTTCTTTGCAGCAAGAATATGCAACAACATTAGCTAATTGCAGGGCAAGATTAACATGTCCAGTAGGCAGAGCATTTCCTGCACTTGCATTAGCAGCTGTAGCACTTGCATTAGCAGTTGCAGCTATAGCAGTGCAAGCCTTAGCTTGCAGCAGCAGCAGCAGCACTCATCTACAGAGCTTTGCAATGCAGAGGAAAGCAGTATGCTATAGTAGCATTTAGGTTGACCCCCCTCTTTCGGGCATGCTTGGTTGGCCCTTAGGCAACCAATTGTGTCTCCTAGGAAGCCCTGTTCCAATTGGGATTGTAGAGGTACTTGGGGTTAGATATGTATGTTGGTATTTACATATCCTTGTTACCTAAAGTATGGGTATGTGTATGTATGTGGTATCCTACTAGTTAAGGTATTAAACTATTGCTTATATATGCAGGTAAGGGTTACCTACTAGACTAAGGTATTCTTTTAGCCTAGGGATTTGGCTACCTATTAGTCTAGGGTATAAAGGGTTCATAGGGGAGTTATATATATATATATATATATATATATATATATATATATATATATATTGTAGAAGCATGGAAAAGAATAAAGAAAGATCCATAAGGCCAGAGAACCCCATGCGGCTCAGAGAGTTCATGCGGCTCAAGCATTCATGCGGCTCGAGTGTCCATGCGGCTCAAACAAGCTCTATGCGGCTCAAGGAGGAGCCATGTGGCCTGCAAAATAGCTCTCCCCCCTTGTCCATTACCGCATTAAATGCCTTGACGGCTGACAGCTCTGACAACGTGACAGTTCTGACACAAAGATATCATTATGACTCCCTCATAATGACGGACTCCTTGGGAAGCGAAAAAAATCTCTGACACGATCCCCCAAGAGTCAGAAACTATCATGCGGCCTTGACACATGGACAGTCGTATGCGGCCCAAACGGAGACTCCCCTATGCGGCTCACGAAGAGCAGCCCCATACGGCTCACGGAGATTAGTCCCATGCGGCTCACGAAGACTAGCCCCATGCGGCTCACGGAGATTAGCCCCATGCGGCTCACGAAGACTAGCTCCATGCGGCTCGCGAAGACTAGCTCCATGCGGCTCACGAAGACTAGCTCCATACGGCTCACAAAGACCAGCCCCATACGGCTCACGAGAACTATCTCCATGCGGTTCACTCATGTGGTCATCCACACTCATGCGGCTCAAATCATTACTATGCGGGCCACTCTCAAGCAGCCTTGACACGTGGCCAGCCTTATGCGGCCCAACTTTTATGCGGCTCAGATTTCTGCTGTTTTGACACGTGGCATGATAGCAGGGCTCGTGGCATCAGTTTGATCAAAATCTCTCAGCAAATCCCAATGAAATATTAGGATCAAATCAGATCATTTGCAAATAAGCCAATTAAAGACACGTGTCGAGGAATCCGAGGTTGGCATGATAAATCAGGAGGATTTATGTCAATCAGCATTAATTACCCACAAAAGATTTGATGCAATCACATTTATTGCTCAAATCTCGATGAACGGCCCAGATCCAATGATCAAATAGCCGCCGACTTACAAGAATGGGCAATCATTGTAAACCCTAATGAGGCCCCCCACTCTTATAAATAGCAGGGTGCCATTTCCTTGGAAAAAACAGACACACAGAGATATACGGAGAGAGAGAGACAGAGACATACACAGAGGCGGAGAGAGACATAGAGAGCCAGAGAGCCTGAAGAGAGAGCATTTCTTCATCAACGCCCAGCAGTTCTTCTACAGAGCCAAGGCTGCACCCGATCGTCCAAGGAGTAAGGCAGAGCTGCCGTAGCTTTCCCGAGCCTCTACCGTCACCCCCCAGAATCTAAAATAAACAATTGTACTTAGATTGCTGTACCTATGTTTTCGTCCCTAGGCTTTCTTTGTACAAGCGAGTTTGTATTGTGAAGTAAAAGTCCAGTCCTCCGATAATTGTTCTGTTCTTTTATATTTCATGGCAAACACGATGGCGACTCTATTGGGGACAAACTTCTCCATGGCTGAGGAGTTGGTGACGCAATCGGATGCAGCCAAACTTGGCTCCACGCAACAGAAGATGGTCGTCCGCTTCGACCAACAGGTGTTTGAAGAAATATTCTCTGAAGGAAGTGCTGGCCCAGTCCAGAAGCGAACCCGCACAAAGAAAGCTCGCTGCGAGTGGAGGCCAAAATCATTTGCTCCTCCACAAGCTCTGGATAGGGTACTCTCGGCTACCCAAGACGGCGAAGACGACTCTCATACGGCTCTACTTCGAGCCGTAGAGAACTCTGCTGTCCCCAAGTCCGGCAGAGGAAAGCACTACGATGCTGGACTTGTAGGTACAAAGAGTGATTCTACACGCCCCAAGAAGAAGCCGAACGCTCATGCGGCCAAGTCTGCCAACAGCATGCAGGATGTTCATGCGGTTGAGTCTGCCAGCCGCATGAAGGAGGTTTATGCGGCCAGATCATCCAGCCGCATAAAGAAAACTCATACGGTCGAGACTCCCAGCCGCATGAAGAAAACCTATACGGCTACGCCTGCCAGCCGCATGAAGGTTATTGATGACAGCCGCGTGACGCCTACTCCACGTGGCTCTGTCTTTGACCGCCTCTTCTATGGTCCTGATCTCTTATGCTCCCAAGAAGATATGTCTGACTCTCTCCAGCATTACCTAGACTCTTCCTACTATGTGCCCTTACGCACTAGAGCGAAGAAGTCTAGGGCAGCGCAAGCTTGGCAAGCTCGGTCCGCTGACCCGATCTCTGACCATCTGAGCGTACCTTATACTGTTATGCGGGCCTCAGATGGGAAGTTATACAGAACCACTCGAGTCCGGCCCCCGGCGGCAAATGGATAGAGAGGTTCGCAAAAGTCTTCCAAAATCCAGGAAGCAAAAATGGTCGATCCAGACCCATCTGACTTGCGTGAGGCCATCCTCCACAAATACAAGGAAAGAGAAGATGCACCGGGGTGCAAAGAGTCCTCCCACGGACGTCACTACACCCAAGTCATCGTCAGCTGCTGCTGTAATAACGTGACGATGCAAAAAGACCGGCAGTCTGTCTTTCAAAGACTGCAACGGCCATCTTCAGAAGACGAGGCACTTCCCGTCGTCTTCTGCAACTCTGCTCAGAAAGTCCCCGCCGATGGAAGAGGGAAGAAGACAAATGTTCCCAGTCCAAAGATTTTAACCACTTTGACCAAAAGACTGTCGTCTAAGCGGGTGCCCACCACCGGAGTTTTCCAAGGCACCCGTTCTAAGACAAAATCTGCTACAGTGGGAGATTCGTCGTCCACAACACTGGGGGTTACTGGGACTGGGGGTAGCACTCCTCTGAACCTCTACGACAATCCAATATTCCAAGAAGATGAGCCGGGGGAAACAACTCTCCCATCAAATGCAGCAAACCCCGACGTCCCCGACGACGTCCACAACTCTCAAGACGAGGCGAACTCAAAGACTGGGGGTATTGATCCTTCCGAGTTCGAACCAGAGGAGAACATTCCTACATACCCCGATGACTTCTCACTACAGGGGTATGATTCGTAGGGCGCTTCCTCTGCCACTCCGTCCATCTCTCCTCACGTAAGGATGGTATTCATGACGGACAGTAACCAAGGTGGTTCCAGTGATCGCCAACGCATCGATACTCTAGCGGCCATACTGCTTGCCTTGGTCAAGTCTGTAGACGAGATCAAAGCGGCCCTTCCAACTCTGCAGGGAGGAACACCTGGCCAAACAAGCGCGGGTTCCGCGGTCAATGCGGACTCGAATTCAGCGGTACCGAACCCGGGCAACAATCCTCCTGAAAGAACGGCCCCCACCACCGTGGATGAGGCCCGCGAAGCTAGAAGAGAGGTCCAGGAGCTCCGAGCCATGTTTCATGCTCGAGAAAACTCTCAAGACCTCAGAATACGGCAACCGTACCCTGCTGCCTGGAGGGATGTTCCATTCCCACCAAGATATAAGCCATTCAATATCAATCCCTATGATGGCAAGACCTCAGCAAGTCGGTGCATCACTTACTTCGAGGTCACCACCGACCATCTGCCCCATGATGATGCCATCCTCACACGATTATTCGTCGGGGCATTGGAAGGAGTCGCCTTCGACTGGTACCGTAACCTGCCAGACAACTGCATCCACTCCTTTGCCGGCTTCAAGCGCATATTCTTGGAGAGATTCTACAAAGTAGGGAAGGACATCACAATGTCCACCCTCATGGACGTCGTCCAAGGGGAGAAAGAGCTGACAAGGAATTACATTGAGCGGTTTCGCCAAACCGCAATGAAGCTGCCGTCTGGAAATCCGGATTCCTCCCTAATTAAAATTTGCCAAAAGAGATTGCTCCCAACAATCAGTCTTTGGATGGGCGAAAGTCAATTCAAGGACTGGAAGACGTTTATCATCAGTGCCACAAGCGCCGAAGAACGATTGAAGAAGGCTCGCCAATTAGGATTGTACATCTCGGACGGAGAGAACAAGGGCAAGCGTCCCAACACCAACAACGACAATGGAGGTAGCCCCTCCAACAATCGGGACAGTAGGGGTAAGCAGGCTATGGTGGCCGATACAGCACAGAAACCTGAGCCAAAGCCGGCAGACAAACAATGGCCGCAAATCACTTACTCCTTCGAAGACGGTCACGTCAAGCCCATCTTGGACATGCTCATACAAGGAGACAGAATTCAGCTCCCTCCACCAAGACGGGAACCTCGGCCGACAGACATGGTGAATCCAAAGTACTGCCATTAACACCGCTACGTCCACCATGCCACACACGACTGCAACCAACTGAAACGGTACATCCAAAATCTCATCGATTCGAACGCTCTGGCCATCGACTTCGAAGAGGTAACTGTGGCAGCCAATATGGTGTCAGTACAATTTGGCAGCTTTCCTCCAGCCGAAGCTCAAGACGGTGTGGTGCCCAGATGTGGATTTATGATAGCTCTGCGGCAATATATATAACTTTCGATAACTCACCAGAATGTATTTAATTGCTTACATACATCATTGATTTTGGAGTCTGTAGATTTTGTGCTAACCGTATCAATTGTTGTCCAACATATTGTTTATCGATGCTGAAGAATATGAATTTTCTCCTCTTGGTCATCATAAATTGATTTATAATCAGATTTCATTAAAGCAGGAATAGGATTGGTTTAAAAATGGTTTGTTGCATAATGTATCGAGAATTATTGCTCTTAAGTTTGGTTGTCTGCTATGCAAAGTATGGCTAATTTGATTTGACATCATGTGCTAATCAGCATCGGGTTGGGTACACTTTAGTATGGCATTTGCTCTATTTACTCAGGATCAGTCAGGTAGTCCGACATTTGAATTAGATGTCCAAGTCCAAAAAGGAAATGGATAAAATCTTATTTAAGACTGATGGAATCTTAGCTGATGGATGAAACTGGTAGAACTAGAGGCAGGCTTATGAACCAAGGTTCTCAATATTGATTTCGTGTATAGGTTTCGGACCCATCATATTAGTACTGGTTTCAAGGTTTTTAAGGTCTTTTGGTGGTTAGAATCGGTTGTTTTGTGGTTCCGATATCAGTTTCACTCGATGTTAGTCTGAAAGAGGGTTAACATTCTATTCATGGCTGAAAACCTTTTTGCTCTTCAAATATTCAAGTACTGCAATATGTCTTCCTCTAAATAACACCCTAAATTGCTTGTTGGCCATCTCTCCTTATTTAGATGAGTGTAATGATATATGAATTATCCCAACTCTCAAATGCTTCAGTTGTAAACCGTTTACAAACGAATAACTATGTCTAAACTAATATGGGACTCAAGCACACTCATAAGAATCTATACAAGTAGTAGTTATAGGTAGGGGACCGAAGCCAGGTTAGTATATGCTATAGGTATTCATAACTGGATACCGACATCGTATCAGTCATAGGTTACATTGGGTTACCATAGATCCTAACATGCCTGGGGTATCGGATGTGTCGAGCATGGAATACAACTCAAGAAGAGAGTTCCCTGTGCCCATGTTCAGGCCTTAGAGGTGAATGATAATAGGATAGTTGGGGTAGACCACACGTATATGAAAGTACAGGTGGGGAAAGTCACTAGAGTGGTTAAGGTAGGTAGGTGTGTACCCTGCTATGAGATACCTTTCCATGTGCCTCTTACATGACGTCTGAACCTACAGATGGATATAGGTATTCATGTGAGAAGGAGTGATGTGTTGCCTAGTTATAGGATATCTGGATACAGGGCAATAACATTGTAATTCACCTACTACAGAGACTCTAAGACACACAAAAATACATGTATTTGTTATTCACAGTTAGCTCCTAGACATATACCTGTAGAGATTAAAAGGGTCATAGATGTATGTATATATAAGGCAGATAGAGTACTTACTTGTTAGAAGGGGTTAAGCTAAAATCCAAGTATCGAGAGAGATAGAGTTGAGGGTAGGATGCTAGTGTCCAATCCAAACAGAGGTAAGTAGATAACATATGAATAGTAAACCAAGGCAACCTACCCAACTTAAGAGAATGGTTGAGTTAGAATAGACCCCAAAGACCTAATAAGTAGATCATCCTTGATTTCAGAATTATATATTGACATTGTGTTTTATAAAATAGGTTGCTTGGACCTCGATATGGACTCAAAACAATACCCGCAGCTCAGGACCACAGGCAAGTGCATATACTGATTGTTACCATCTCTGATAGTTCCTTTACATGTTACAAATATGTTTTGCTGCTTGTTGACACGATCGACACACGAATACTAGTTTTATGGAATTATAGTACATATTGACTGTCCTTTACATATTTTTCCCACTGCAATTAATTCCATGAGTACTAGCTGGGTGGGGAAATATCTTAGTAGACGTGTGATACCCATTCCATCCCTATGATGTCTATTCGTGAATAATAGCAGTTGCACACGACACGTGCAGGGTGCCAGATTTACCCCTTAGCCGTTCACACGTCAAACAGGATATTTCAACACACGTAGATAGTTTTATTCCAGTCATTTCATCTTGCTTTGCCACTTGCCATGTCACCATGATCTACATATTTGTTTTCTAGTAGATATTTCTCATTGATAGAGTTTACATTTCCATTATACCATGATGCTAGTTACTTCCTAGTTTCATTCTCATATGTTACATACATGTTTATGATTTTGTTGGAGCTCAGATAGTGGTCATATGTGTACTTGTTCCATTCCTGACTGGAAAACCAATATTTTAAGTTATGAGTTAGAGGAGTTTTGTACCACTTACTATGAGCAGACAGTGGACCCCGATCTGAACATACATGAGGACTTGGATGCGAGGCTACCCTCCCTAGGAGACTTTTAGCTAGATATTATTCTATAGAGCATGAGTTGCTTATAGAAACTCTTTTTCTTCATTGTAATTAAATTTTTATTTGTGGATTATGAGAGTTAAGTAGTGGACATCCATTTTAGTACATTTTGTTCTTCTGAGATTATTTTATCTATCACATTTTGGTCTCTATCTTGGTAAATATTCATATCAGTCATTATCTTCACTCTTACTGCAATTATTTGTGTATATCTTGCTGTTGTGGACTGGTTTGTGGATTTTGGTTGTATTATGGAAATCTATAAACTGTATGGATGTATTTAATAAAATATGGAGATGACTAGACAGCGTTCTACCGTCGATACTATGATGTAGGCTGGACGTACCCACGGCTCGTACCCAAACCGCGATTGCGGGACGTGACACATTTTTATGGTCGCCCATGCAGGTCTGATTTTGTAAAAACAGCAAAACTCGTGGTTGTACTCAACATAGATGCACTATTGCGGGCCTACGAGTAGGAGTAGACTTTAAGGACCATCTCCACATGTTTAAAACCGATATTAAAATTCCACATTTGATCTCAATTATTCCTTTGATCTGCGTCCTGTTTGAATCTTCATGCCAACTAACAATTTTACTTTTATGGCAGTCAGAAGGATTCTCAAGGTAGAAACACCGCCCACTTGAACACCCTAGTAACCGTTGGCAGGTCCTCCACGAATGGAACCCCACCGACCGACGGAGGCCGCTTCACCTACCTAGGCGAGACGCCCCAGCCGCAGGCTTCGAGATTTCACCGTGATGACATTCCACCACCTCCCCAGTTCCCTCCGCCGACTCCGCCACCAGCACATTTTCCTCCCCCAGCACCCTTCCAGCAGCCAGCACCCTTCCAGTATCCAGCCCCAGTCTTGCCTCCAACACCTGCGCTGGACAATGCTATGCTCCTTGGGATTTTTCAGCAGCTCATCACTTTCCAGACGCGACAGGCTGACACTTTCTGTGATACCCTGAGGGAGGCTCTTCAAACTAGGGAGGCTCCCCCACTACGCCCCAGAACTTCCAAGAATTTCATGGACCTTAGGCCCAGGGAATTCAAAGGAATGGAAGGGATTCTCTATGCGGACGACTGGTTGGAGAATGTGGATCGCAACCTCCAGGTGGCCCGAATTCCTGAAGACAAGAAGGTCGAGACGGCTAGCATGCAGCTCTATGACATCGCCTGCATGTGGTATAGAGATGAGCCTCGATTCAACACGCCAGATGTGACCTGGGAAGAATTTAAAGAGTTGTTCAAGACAAAATTCTACCCCGACGCGGCCAGAGAAGAGCTAGAAAACAAGTTTGAGATCCTCGAACAGGGCAACCTCTCCATCGACGAGTACTCCGTCGAGTTCTCCCGCCTCAGTCGCTTCGCAGATGCCTTGACCCCTGCAGCCAAGGCTAAGAAGTTAAGAAAAGGGCTATCACATGTGATTCGCATAGCCATCGCCACCAGCCAAGCCACCGCATATGAGAGGATCTTGAAGGTTGCGCAGGACGTAGAGAAGGAGATGAAGCGCAAGCAGAAGATAGTTAGAGACGTATACGGAGGGGGCAACGTCCAGTCAGGATCGACGAAGCGGTCCAATGCTCCAGGGAAGGTCGCGAAACAGCTGCATCAACCACAGACCCGCACTCAGTAGCAGCAGCAGCAATACCAGCCTCCAGCCAGAGCCCCTACTATCCAGCAGAACCAACAGAGACAGCCACTTGGACCTTGCAACTACTGCAAGAAGCCTGGACATTCATGGGAGGTATGCAGGAGACGGCTTGGAGTATGCTTATTCTGCGGTTCGAGCGCACATCAGATAGGAGAGTGCACGGCGGCACAGATTCATACAGCAAAGAGGGCAGCACCTGCCCCGAGAGCACCGACGACGCCCACGATACCCCAGCAGTAAAGGGGACCCCTGCCTACACAGCAGCATTGCTTCGTCCAGCACTAGCAGCAGGGCAGAGCTTATGCCATGGCGGTCGAGGAGACACTAGCATCTCCTGATGTTATAGCAGGTTCTGTTCTCCTTGAGTCCTTTTCAGCTATTGCTTTATTCGATTCTGGGACGAGTCACAGCTTCATATCTGCAGCTTTTATCTTTAGACATAGTATTGTACCTGAGCCTTTAGACTGTACTTATAAAATCTCGACTGGCGGAGGCATCATCTTGGTGAAGGATGTTTGCGTCGGTCGCAGCATTACCATAGAAGACCGGGAAATGTGTGCTAGTTTACTCATAATGCCACTCCCGAGCTTTGATATGGTGCTCGGTATAGATTGGTTGAGTAAATATTTTGCTAGCATCGATTGTCACCGCGGATGTGTTGTGTTTAGCCCGCCTGGGGAGATCGTGTTTGAGTTCGCTAGAGGAGCAGTAGACCAGCGTAGAGACGCTCTTTGTGTGGCCATGGTACCAGAGAAGGAGCTACCTCATCCCATTATTATAGAATTTCTCGACGTATTTCCAAAGGAGCTACTAGGGCTGTCGCCAGATAGAGATATCGAGTTCTCCATTGATCTTGTGCCAGGCGCGGAGCCAGAGTCGCATCGAGTGTACAGAATCAACAACAAAGAGGTCGTGGAGTTGAAAAAGCAGATCGACGAGGTACTGGAGAAAGGGTTCATTAGATCGAGTTCGTCGCCTTGGGGTGCACCAGTACTGTTCATTCCAAAGAATGACGGGACGGTGCGTATGTGTATCGACTACCGGACCTTGAATAGCAAGACGATCAAGAACAAATACCCGCTACCAAGAATTGACGATCTTTTCGATCAGTTGAGCGGTGCACGGGTGTTCTCGAAGATCGACTTGAGGTCGGGGTACCACCAAGTGAAAGTAAAGATGGAAGATATACCAAAGATAGCCTTGCAGACCAAGTATGGCCAATACAAATTTATGGTGATGCCGTTTGGTTTGACCAATGCCCCGACAGTCTTCATAAATTTGATGAACAAGGTATTGCATCCATACCTTGATAAATTCGTAGTGGTATTCATCGACGACATTCTTATTTATTCGAAATCACCGGAAGAGCACGAGGAGCATCTGAGGATCGTGATGGAGACCCTCAGGAAGGAGAAACAATACGAAAAGCTTTTGAAGTACAAGTTTTTCCTAGACAAGGTGGAATTCTATGGGCATGTGGTGACAAGAGACGGTATATCAGTGGACCCGAAGAAGATTGCTGTCGTCGAGTCATGGACTACTCTGACTTCTGTTACAGAGATTAGGAGCTTCATGGGGCTGACAGGGTACTACAGAAAGTTTGTACAGGACTTTGCTCGGATTGCAGAACCGATGACTAGGCTCACTCGGAAAGATGTAGAGTTCGTGTGGACAGAGGACTGCCAGGCTGCGCTCGACGAGCTGAAGAAGAGGTTGGCAATGGCTCCCTTATTGATGTTGCCATCCGGTTCTGTAAAGCCCTATTCCCAAAACACGTAGGACTAGGAACGTAGATATGCCAGCCGTATGATAAATATACGTAAGCTGTAAAATGCAGTAGAACCATGACTAATCTCATCCACACAAATAAATGAATAAAACATATCATATAATGATAATAAATTGTCTGGATACAATATATTGGGTGGAGACACATCCACTACCAACCAAATAAAAAGAAAGAAGTACATGATATATAAAATGATTTGACGAAGGTAGCAAGATAGATCCAAGGCACGTCATCTTAGAATAAATGGAGAAGACTACGACCTCGGCTAGAATACCTGCGGAAGACATGAACACACACCTAGAGAGATAACCAGGTCGTCAGAGGGACGTAACAAGACACATAATATCATGCCAATATAACTGAATATAAATTGCTCAAATAAATAAGTCAGTTGAATTATAACATGGTCCAATACACACCATTGAACTAGCGTACCATCCCCCCAACCAAACAAGGACAGGAGATGGTAAACTAATTTACGATGACGTATCTTTCCATACTATGAATCCAATATGGTATCCAGACCCCAACAAGGTTCAATACCTTCTCATCGAAGTAGTAAGCCACACCAACAACCAAACAAGGACAAGGTGTGACGAACTAATCCGCGACAAGTAATTGTTCCAAGCCACGGATAAGAGCGCCTAACCAAATCTAAGTGAATATAGTTTTAAAAACAGTTCATGGTCGCATGACTACCGGGTCAAATCAAGATAATACCAATACATTACCTCAGTAGCGAGTCACAACACCATATACTATTCCTCAGTATCGAGCGAGTCTATAGCATATAGTCTACCTATCGTTCCTCAGTAGCGGGCGAGTCTACGATAGATAGGGTGGTAGTCAACTTCCAATCATGTTCTCGCCGCCCAATGTCAACTTATAACTGCTAAGTCTTCTAACATACAATTTTATTATCAGTTATTTCGTAGCGCATGGCTTATACGTATTGGTGGCCATCCAATCACGCATGTCAGAGTCCTATATATGACTCACAACAACGTGGTATAAATGTGTCAAGGCCTATGAATGCAACACACAAGGTGGTCCCTTAAATCTAGGTTTAATGTGTAAGAAAAATAATACATAGCAGAAAATATAACTGAACAGTAAGTTCGAACAGGTTATGCCATGTATCACAGTTTATTTTACATAAAGAAAATAATAAATAATGTATGAATTATGAGCTAAAATAAATAAATAGCAAATGGCAAGGTGTCTTGCCTGGTAGGACGTCTGGTGTACTATAATGATTAAGATGGCACGAACTGCGACTTCGGTGCAACAACTATGCAGGGTGACCTCTGATGGTGGCACGAACAGTTCCATTGGGTCCAGAAGGGTCAAATTAGTTAGGGTGGACATAAGGTAGTATAGAATTGGCAATGGAATAGGAATAATGGGACTAGCTACGGACAAGATGATAATTAAAGGAAATTGGCTAAATAAATATATATGATTTTAGAAAAATATCTACAATATTTGGAAACTAGATTATTATTAGTAAAATAAACTTTTAGGAATAATACATTGAAAAAAAATCGAAATCATTTTGGGCTAAACTCTAAGTTGTAAAGGTAGGATTTTTCATAGAAATCTATTAGTTAAAAATATTTTTCAAATAAATATATAACAAAATCTAGGAAAAAGTTTTAGTTCAAACCTCTAAATTCAAAATTACATATATAGCTCTATCCTTTTAAAAATAATAATACATATTCAAAAAATGATAACTTAATAAAAATAATCAAAATAATAATAATTAAACTAATAACCACAATCCTAATATTCATAACTAAATACTAATAATAAAAATAATAATGATAATAATAATAATAATAATGTCCACATACTGCTTTACAAGTAGTAGCCATTAAAATAATTATAATAATAATAATACTAAAATACTAGTAATATATTTACATATACAGTACATACATACATTCTTAATACAAATAATAATAATAATAATAATGATAATAATAATAATAATAATAATAATATATGCAGTAATCATAACTTAAAAAGTAATAATATTTTACACTATTTAATGAAAACATAAAATAATAAAAGTAATAATAGTAATTGGTCAACTCCTATTCTCATTCTCAAAACTAATGAAAAATATCAGATTTTTTTAGAGAAGAGAGAGAGTAGCTGAGAGGGAGAGAGGAGCGATCGGGAGATGGAGAGAGCTGGAGTGAGGCAGAGGGGGGATAGACGGAGGAAGGAGGAAGGGGGCGGAGGCTTCGGCGCGGTGCGGCGGTGGGGAGGACGCGAAGAGAAGCGCCAGAGATCGAGAGTGCGGAGGAGGAGAAAGAGAGGAGAGCGGAGGGGGTTTCGAGAGGGGAACGGTGGAGAGGGAAAGAAGTCGGAGAGAGGAGCGGGGAAGGAAATCGACCGGGCACGTGCGGTGGGACGACGCCGGAAGTGGCAGCGGAGGAGCGTCTAGGCGTGATCGAGAAGCGGACGGCTCCCGTTAGACGTGCGGAGGCAGAGGTCAGCAACGGGAGAGGGTTTCCAGTGGTGGGCGGCGCCGATCTGCGTGGAGGCCAGCGCCAGATCTAGGCGACGATGGCCACGGCGGGGCTCGCCGCGGATAACGGAGGGACGAAGGCTCCGGCTAGACCCGGCGAGGCGGGACACCGGCGCAGGGATAGGCGCGATCTCGGTGCTTGCCAGAAAACTCATGATGTTTCGATGGTTCGCCAGTGGTGGAGATTGCACCTTCGCAGGAACTTGGAGGTGCTGGTACCAGGGGCTGTGCGGATGGCCGTCGGGGTAATTGGCAGGTGGTAGTTCGCAGGGATACAGTGGTGCTACGGATGCGGATGACGGAATGCCTGACGCATGGGGCCGACGAGGAGGAGACTGTCGGGCCGAGGATCGACTCAGGCGGTGAAGGTTAGGTTAGGTTTTGGCTATTTTGTTTTGTTTTGTTTTGCGTACTGGTGTTATATGTCCGGGTTGTTGGACACAGGGGATGGTGTCTGTTTCTTATAGAATTTTGGATCGTGTTCGGTGTATTGGACACGAAGGATGTATTATTGTATGAACACAGCTACTAAAGATGGGTATGGACACGGACCATGGGTCCTGACTCAGTTGCCACTTTGGTTTCTGTGGTGGACACACGGATACTAAATTTTTTTTACTGGCTGTGGTTGTATAATGTCGAGATTGTTGTCGTGGTTAAAAATGACGAAGTGGTGATGGTAGTGTTTGGCTACACGAGAAAGAGGCGTGTCAGACTTCCGGTGATGACAGGGAGGCTGGTGATTGTTGGAGAGGATGAAGAGAGGCTGTGGTTGGGGTTTGGGTTGCCAGTCGTCGGCTCTGTCGGAGTGGCCTCGACAAGGATGGGCGTGGGTGGTAGGGTTGGGAAGTACAGGGGTGGTTAGGTTTAGGGTTTGAAATTTTTATTGTGTCGGGGGTGGATGATGACATGTGTCCGTCTGTGGACACGAAGAAGGAGACAATATAATTGTAATTGAGGAAAATAATAGAAAAGATGGAGTCACGGACACGATGCACGCAATGATGTGGGTGGTGGAGAATTTTGTGGATGGTAGAATTTAATGGATGAGTACCTCTCCTTATATAGGAGGTAGGAATTCCCAGTTGGATAAGGATTAGAATTTATTTAAACCCAATTAGATAATTTAATTATTAAATTTAAATCAATAAAATCAAATCTAAATTCAAATTCAATTTCAATTTAAATCTAGATATTCTAAACTTAAAATAAATATAAATTCTATCTTTAAATTTAAACTATTTAAATTAAATCCATAAAATCTGATCAAAGATGCCACAAAAATTTCAAAATATATTTTCCAAAAATACTAATAATAATAATTTCGAAAATAATAAATATTTTTAAATATCTTTTTGAATAGTAAAATATTAATTTTAATAATTTTGAAAATGGAATTATATATGAATTCAAATTCATGTACCTCATATGCAAGAAATATTTGCATAAAAATAGTTTTCTAAATTACCACTATTAAATAAGATAACCTTTTATAAATAAATAAAAGTAATAACTTTTGGCCATCTTGATACGATACTTTTCACAATTTAAGTAAAATACAAATACAAATAATTATTATTATTTTGAAACTATTAAAATAGAAAAAATATTTTTATAAAAATATGTACGCTCGCACATATTCACACTCGTCGAGCAATTACGAAAAATGAAATTTCGCGCGCGACGTGTAATACAACTACGCGACGTACAATACAAAAAAAAAATTAGTACTAAATTTATTTTAAAAAAATAGTAGAAATTTAGGGGTTTTACATCATACCCAACTTAAAAGAATTTCGTCCTCGAAATTAAGAAGTAGTAGGGGTTGAGAAGGCGCACGGGGGTATTGGTGAGGAACAATCATTCACAACGTTCAACAAAACATGCATTTAGTGAGTCGTAGCTTAGGTCATAGAAACAATATTACGGATAGGATTATGGTTAAAGAATGAGGGTCGCTAATTAGTAAGCAAATTAGGTTCAAGAGGAAACACGAAGGAAGCCTAGTGAGGAATGGAGTAGATTAAGATAAAATGTTTAATGACTTGGAGATATGGTTTCTTAAAGAAGATTATATGGTCGTAGTCTAGGTTGAGGATATGATTAAGAGACTAGAATAATTCTAACGTTTCCAAATGGTTAGGAAGTCGCGATAGTAGACATAGGGTCAAAGGAAGGGACAAAGATATAGTTACATTGAGTGGTAATGGTCATAATCGATAGGAAGGCTAGAGAAAGTTCTAGTATAACGCTTTTGTCCTTCTAAAATAGGTGAAGGCGAAAGCAATATAGAGTTCGAAGGAGGCATTATGAATACGAATACGTGGTTCAAAGACGACCAAATTTTTTTAAAGGAATTGTCAAGGCAGTCGTGGATGGGATTCTAAAAGCCAAGTTTAATTACGTTCCATCCACGTAGAATAATAGACAAAAGCGAACCAAAGTGCACTCGGTTGATCAGACCATCATGCACCGGTTCTGATTAGACAATATGTTAGTGAGCGGTCAATCAATAACATATGCTTTGATCAAGCTCGATAAAGAATTAGCTTGCAAAAACTAGGCTACATTAGCATCATTAGTCTAGATAGTAAAAATATAGGCACGTGAGATTAAGATTGAAAGAAAGCAGAATTGGTTTAAACGACTCTAAGTCATATCCTATGTTGGTCTCCATACAGTCGTCCTATAGTCTTCTTGTCCAAGTGATTGGTTGACTAGATGGGTTAGTGTCCTCTAAATTCTAGAACCTAAGTAAACTTGCTAATATAGGTCACAAGGACAAAGGGATTGATAGGTTATAAGACATTCTACCCAACTTAAAAGAATTAAACTAATGGTGTTTTGGGATAAAGGAAATATGTCCAACTAGTAGGGGTTACCTGTCTAGCCTCTAGTAAACACGAAGGGAAGATAAGAATTATGATAGAAGGAATCAAGCAAGATGCAATCGATGAGTCAAACGGTAGATAAAATCTAGGAAAGAGGTCAAGTATGTGGATGAGATCCTAGACTTCTAATCTGATTCGCAGGCTTGCTTGGTACGGTAAGTAACCAAACAATTTATCTTGACCTGTATGGGCCACCATAAAAACATGTAACGTCCAGTCCCAAAACACGTAAGACTAGGAACGTAGACATGCCAGCCGTATGATAAATATATGTAAGCTGTAAAATACAGTAGAACCATGACTAATCTCATCCACACAAAATAAATGAATAAAATATATCATATAATGATAATAAATTATCTGGATACAATATGTTGGGTGGAGACACATCCACTACCAACCAAATAAAAGGAAAGTGGTACATGATATATAAAATAATTTCACGAAGGTAGCAAGATCGATCCAAGGCACGTCATCTTCGAATAAATGGAGAAGACCACGACCTCGGCTAGAATACCTGCGGAAGACATGAACACACACCTGGAGAGATAACAAGGTCCTCAGAGGGACGTAACAAGACATACAATATCATGCCAATATAACTGAATATAAATTACTCAAATAAATAAGTCAATTGAATTATAACATGGTCCAATACACACAACTGAACTAGCGTACCATCTCCCCCAACCAAACAAGGACAGGAGATGGTAAACTAATTCATGATGATGTATCTTTCCATACTATGAATCCAATATGGTATCCGGACCCCAACAAGGTTCAATACCTTCTCATTGAAGTAGTAATGTCACGACCCACACCCTGTTTAGGGGCACGAGAACGTGGGTACGTCCAACCTACGCCGCAGAGTCGACGGTAGAACGCTGTATAGGTCATCTATAAAATCTAACATCTAACAACAAGATATATAAACCTGTCATCTCCGCACGGAGGTATAATATAACATCTCAACTCTATATCTCAATCACAAGTCTAGGAAAGATAGAGCACTGTATGGAATCAGATAAAAGGAAGAAACTGAATATAAATAGAGTTATCACACCACACAAAATAGATGTTCAACACGAATAAATATAAGTCCTGGATATAACTAAGTGTCAACTAACAATCGGAACAATCTGATACAAACATAAAGCTATAAATACTAGACTAAACTAGGCACCCTCTATTGAGCTAGATGCTCCTCAGGCTCCTGAATGTCACCCTCATGTGCCCCATAGAAGGTAGGGCAGTCACCATCATCTTCTGTAATATTTTCAACAGGTCCAGTCAGTACAGGAGCGAGCACAATACATCTCACGCAGTTCATATCATGTTAGTAAATATAAAGCATACAAAAGAGTAAGATACATGGACTGTAAAGAAATATATATAAAAATGAGAGAGATTTGATAACTGGAAATATCTATATACATG
This sequence comes from Iris pallida, assembly GCA_029216955.1. Lineage (NCBI taxonomy): Eukaryota > Viridiplantae > Streptophyta > Magnoliopsida > Asparagales > Iridaceae > Iris > Iris pallida. The sequence continues at coordinate 11,009,217 of JANAVB010006993.1, read as the reverse complement.
ATAAGTAAAAACTGTAAGCAACCTGTGATTTCGAGCAAGAGCTGGTTATATAAACGGGTTAGGACAATGCAAGGATAACTCCATCATACGTGAGTGTACAATGGACAGATACAAGATTTTATAAGATTTCATAAGATTTTACAAGATTTTACAAGATGGGATTTTGATCACATAACCATTTCCTACTCACCCTCCACAATCAATACATAAGGATCCAGTCAAGTTACGTTACCTTGTACAAGAGGTTTTTATCATGTTTGCTCACGTGATCATGAGAGTACAAGATTGCACAAGAGTATACATGAATAGCGGTGTACATGAAATACAAGATGTTCGTGAAAAGTACATGACAACTGTATCTGATGCACCCAGAGGGGGATAACATCGCATGACAAGATCCATGTAGTACCAATCTGTGATAATAATGTGACAACATCATGTAAAGTAATCTAGAGGAAGAATAAAATCCTCACAAGTATGAAATGATCATAGAATGTACTCGCCTGTCACCCTGAATAACTGATATGAATAGATGTCCGAAATGGTGTCACAGAGTCCTATTTAGAGTAAAACAGGTTATTTAAGTACTCAAATTGAAATAATGGAAATCCGCAATGCAAACTACATGATTCTAAGTCAACTAGGTCAAAGTTAACTCTTTGTCAACTTTGGTCAACCGTCTAGGTCAAACTAGGTCACACTAGGTCTAAGAAAGTTAAATCAAATCAAACTAGGTCAAACTGGGTCAAAGGTTGACTTATAGTTGACTTTTGGTCAACTGGTCAACTCCTAGTCCACTAAGTCAAGCCTTGGTCAACTAAGAGTCAAACTATAGTCTACAAGTCTAAATAGGCCTAATGTGTCTATTTCTAGGTCAAGTCCACTCATAGTCAACTCTGGGTCAACCTTCTAGACCAACTTGGCTAACTTGGGTCAATTTACTAGGGTTTGGTCAACTAGGCTATGGTCAACTCTATAGGTCAACTCTATATAAACTAATCCTCTTAAGTCTAACCCTTAACATAACACATAAGCCTATAATCTATATATATATAAGACATGATGTAATCACCCATACTAAATCCTACAACCTAATATCTTAACATCCTCCTAAATTCCGTTTCATCTAACCCCTTCCTATTTACTTACATCTAAACCTCACATCACTCTCACTCATACATTCACAATCCTCACAAATTCAGTCATCCTATACTAACTCACTGTAATCTCTCAATTTCACATATCTATCCCTCTCTCAAAGTCACACTCTCTCAATCTCACCACTCTCTTAATCTCCTCTCCTCACTACTTCTGAATACCATGCTCTCCTCTTATGCTTTCTGCTACTGCAACATGCTCTACTGCTTCTGCTACTATTTTATTTCAGGCCATAGCAATGCTAAGCCAAGGCAAAGCAAAACCTAGTCCAGACCATTCAATGGCCAGACCCCTCCCTGCTATCCAGTCACTCAAGACTTCCTACTATATATTCAGATTTTGTAAAAAAAAATATATATTCAGATTTTGTTCATAAGTAAATTCCTAAACCCAATCCTAATAACTAACATCAAATATACTTCTATACAGAAACATACATGAATACATATACACCCATTTGAATCCATATCAATATAAAGAACTAATTCTCAGCTTTTATTAGAACCCATACTGAATTTAAAACCCAATATCTAATCGCAGTTATATGTTTCAGTCCTTTCCCTCAAATTGAACCCAAAATCCTGAAATTGAAACCCAAAACCTTCATGGAAACAATTTTGAAACATAACTTAAACCCAGGTAATAATGAAGACTCATTTTGAAATCTCAAAATCGAATTTACCTAATTAAACTCAGAATTTATACTGAAACATTACACAGTATCAGGAATTTCAGGAAATGTTTGCCATGAAATATAAAAGAACAGAACAATTATCGGAGGACCGGACTTTTACTTCACGTTACAAACTTGCTTGTACAAAGAAAGCCTAGGGACGAAAACCTAGGTACAACAGTCTAAGTACAATTGTTTATTTTAGATTCTGGGGGGTGACGATAGAGGCTCGGGAAGGCGACGGCAGCCCTGCCTTACTCCTTGGACGATCAGAATGCAGCCTTGGCTCCTGTGAAAAGATGGTTGGCGTTGATGAAGAAATGCTCTTCTTGCTCCTCTGTTGCTCTTCTGGCTTCTCTCTCTCTCTCTGTGTATATTCTCTCTCTGACTATGGGGGGAAGTCTATCTGGATATACGTATTTCTCTCTGATGTTGTATATATTTTTTTCGTATATCTGTAAGGGAATGGCACCCTGCTATTTATAATAGTGGGATGTGATCATTAGGGTTGCCAATGATTAGCTCTTGGAGATGGTGGCGGCCTGGGGATTGAACAATCCAGGCCGTTCATTTCTGATTGTGATAAATCCGAGCCATTAGGTGTAGATTACACCAAATCCCATTAGCAATTAATGCTGATTGGAATAAATCTTCCTTATAATGATCTTCTAATATCTACGAATAAATTAGATTTATTCTTCTGCCACGTGTCCCAGATTATTGGGATTTGACCCAATCTTTAATGGCAGCAAATCTGAGGAATTAATCAGTTTAGGACACGTGTCCTAGTAGCTGCTAGGGGAATCTAGACCGCATGACGAGTGAGCCGCATATGAATTTGAGCTGCATATGGTTAAGCCCACGTGTCAGGGCTGTCTGGGCAGTGGCCCTCACTTGAGTCCTCGAACCACAGTGGAGTAATCCTTGTGAGCCGCATAGGTTCATATCCGCCCGAGCCGCATGGACATGATTCTCTTGAACCGCATGAGAAGTCCTCGCTCGAGCCGCATGAGGCTTTCTTGACATGAGCCGCATAGGACGGATTCACTCTGGACCGTATGAGAAGTTCTTTGCTTGAGCCGCATGAGGCTTTCTTGGCCTGAGCCGCATAGGACGGATCCACTCTGAACCGCATGAGAAGTGAGCCGCATACGAACGCCCGCGTGGCAAGGCCACGTGGCATTTTTATGGCTCTCGGGGGATTTGTGTCAGAGATCTCTTTTCTCTTCCCTAGAGATTCATCATTATGACAGAGTCATGATTACCTGCTTTTGTGTCAGGGCTGTCAACTTTTCAGAGGGGTCAGCCGTCAAAGCAATTAATGCAGCATGGATCGGAGGGGAGCACTGTCCGGCCACGTGTCTTCTAAGCCGCATGGAATGCCTTGGGCCGCATAGCTCCTTATGCCGTATGGCTCCCTGAGTCGCATGCGTTATCTGAACCGCATGGATCTTTCCTGGCCGCATGAGTCATTTTCCATGCTTCTACAAGACCCCCTTCAAAGTTTTCAATTTGTAAAAATTGAAATACTTTGAATAAGAAGCATGGTCGTATATTCTTCTGGCCGCATATAGAGTCCTGGCCGCGTGGATATCTTGACCGCATGGAAAGTTTTGCCGCAAGGGCGTCTCAGCCGCATGGATGGCCCAGCCGCATAGACATTTCTGCCTCATGACTATCTGAGTCGCATAGTTGCTTTCAGCCGCATGGCCATTTGAACCGCATAGGCTCTTTGCCACGTCATTATGCCATGCGTGTAGATCTTTTTGGGACAGGATCCCAAGAGCTCAGTCTTTAAATGGCTGGTTTGGCTCGATAGCCGAAGAGTCGATCACGTTTATACGAGGCATCGGTCCACAGTTCTCTGTCTATAAATAGAAGGGCATTTGGACGGTCTTCTCTCTTAGACTATTCTTGACTCAGATCCTTGTCGTGTTTTTTTCCTCTGATTATCTGACAACAATGGCACCCAGGGCTTCTAAGGCTGTGAAGAAGGCTGCGGCGAGGAGTAAGAAGTCGGCTTTGCCCTCGACTGTCGTGCCCCCCGTTCGTCTTGACGTTCATATTGCCATCGAATGTATGGATTAGGTAGTCAATTTGAAACCCTAGCAGAGCCTGCTTGCATGCTTCATGTACACGACTTTGACGTGAACTTCTCAAACTACATGGTCCGTATACACGTCCCATGACTGAGCCGCATGAGGATATACCCCATGTCTGAGCCGCATGAGACTTGTCTAGAACGAGCCGCATGAACATTTCTGACTGTTTTCATTTTCTTCGTCTTTAGTTCTCGCAGTATCTCCACTGAATGTTGAGACTGCGGCGTCAGAGGAGCTGCAGCCTCTTGTCATCAGCCAGGGATCTCCCTCTGTTAAGAAGGAAGTGAAGAAAGAAGAACATGTGCCTGGGGGAACAGCAGCCCTCCAAATATCGAGATTGTTGAGGGTGACAGCGCTGGGAATCCTGTTTCTCCTATTCTGGACGAGGACGCTCCTTACTTGCATCCTTCATATGTGAGATGGTTGAGGGAATGGTATATGCGCTCATGTAACTAGGATGTAGGGGCTTCTCGTGGATGTTTGTCTGTAGTCTTTGTTTTGTTTCGCCTTTCTTCTTGTCTTCATGAAGAACTCTTTTGACTTGCTTGCAATCATATGGATGTAACCGATTTCTGAATGAATGGAATATATATATTTGCTTCACTCTTTTGCTTTGTAATAATCCTCTTATTGGGACATTTTACGTGGACCCATTGTCCCTAACGTACCCTGGTTTTGGATACGGACAACAAGTTTAAAAGAAAGAAACCAATCATACTGACTCAGAGGTACTGAGGACATGGTGAGCATGAGAGTTTCTTTGACGGGGGGTACATAGAATAACTCAGAGGTGATGAGGACATGGAAATTCTGTGTGAGGGGTAATTTGTTTTTGGCGGAAGTAGAACGACTCAGAGGTAATGAGGACATGGCCGTTTTGGAAATTTGTGGATCGATTACCCTTTTTGTGCACTGGGAGTACGGGTATTAGATCATGAGGGAGGATCTCCTTCAAGAAGAAAGTTCAGAGGTATGATCATACATAACTTTCTATCTGAAAGAGTGACCGGGATATGAGTTCAGAGGCACCAGCGGGTACATGACTCGATAATTTGGAATATTGTAGATGTGTGAGTTCAGCGGCACCAGCAGGTACATGACTCGATGATCGAGGATATGGAGGATGTGAGTTCAGCGGTACCAGCGGGTACGTGACTCGAAAATCTGGCAAACTATGATGGTGAGTTCAGTGGTATCAGCAGATACATGACTCGAAAATCTGGAAATTTATGGGGTGAGTTCAGTGGTACCAGCGGGTACATGACTCGAAAATCTGGAAATTTATGGGGTGAGTTCAGTGGTACTAGCGGGTACGTGACTCGATAATCTGGGATTTTATGGGGTGAGTTCAGTGGTACCAGCGGGTATGTGACTCGAAAATCTGGAGAATTGTGAGGGTGAGTTCCGCGGTACCAGCGGGTACGTGACTCGAAAATCTAGAGAATTGTGAGGGTGAGTTCAGCGGTACCAACGGGTACGTGACTCGAAAATCTGGAGAATGTCGTTTAGACATAATATTTCTTCAGGAACTTGCCGTTGACGGGCAACATGAGCAAGTCTCCATTTTGCTTAGCGAGGCGGTAAGCACCGTTGGAGAATACTGTCTCTATGATAAATGGGCCTTCCCATTTTGGCTGGAACTTGCCGGCGGTCTTGTGGGTCATGACCATTGGTCTCCGGACTGCCAGAACAAGATCGCCCACTTGGAATGTTCTGATTTTGACCTTCTTGTTGAAGGTTCCTGAGATGCGTGCTTGGTACAGCTCGATCCTTTACTGAGCTAGGAGGCGCTTTTCATCTAAGGCCTCTAACTCTTGCAGTCGACGTCGGTAGTTGTCATTTGTCGTTAATTGATAAGTGAGGGCAACGCGGAGTGAGGGTATTTGAGTCTCTAATGGGAGAACTGCCTCACTCCCGTATACTAGGGAGAATGGCGTATTCCCAGTGGCTGTTCGAACTGTGGTGCGATAAGCCCATAAGCATTCACCGAGCTTCTCATTCCAGTCGCGTTTGTTGGAGGAGATAAACTTCTTAAGGAGTATGATGATTGTTTTGTTGAATGCCTCTGCTAACCCGTTTGCTGCCGGGTTGTACGGCGTCGAAGCGATATTTTGAATACGGTGTTTATCGCAAAACCGATAGAATACGTGGCTTACAAACTGCGGACCATTATCATGGATGATTCTTCGGGACAGTCCAAAGCGGTAGATGACGTGATGCTTAAGGAAGCTGATCACGTTTGAAGTCTTGACTTCTGCGAGTGGGACAGCTTCCGTCCATTTGGAGAAGTAATCAGTGATTGCAAATATGAAGCGATATCCTCGGGAGGAAGGTGGGGTGATTGGACCAATGATATCCATTCCCCATGCTTCGAATGGCCAGGACGCCACTGTCGGATGTAAAAATTCGGATGGTTGGTAAATGAAGTCCGCGTGGACTTGGCAGGCTTTGCATTTTCTAGCATAATCTATCGCATCTGCCACCATCGTGGGCGAATAGTAGCCCATTCGGCGAAGGCGGTCTTGCAGTTTTGGACCGGGCTGGTGGGCCCCGCAGACACCGTCGTGAGCTTCTCGTACGGCTTCTTTGGCTTCTGCATTTGACAGACACCGAAGCAGTAATCCGTCGTAGGAGCGGTGATACAGCATTTTTGTCTCTGTATCGTAGAAGAATCTGAGAGAACATCGTCTGATGGATGTGGCTTCCTTTGGGTTCTCGGGCAGGATGTCGTAGACGACGAAGTCGATGAATGGTTGTCTCCAGTCTGGGGCATCATCGATCGTCTGGGCGGAATAACTCGCCACGAATTGCACATTGTTCTTGGGACAGACTAGTTCGTGGCCTATCACATTCACTGATTGGCGATCATAATTTGGGACTGCTAGGGAAGCGGCCAGACCGGCTAGGGCATCGGCTTCAATATTTCGGAGTCTGGGGACGTGCTCGATGAAGAACCCCTCAAATGACGAGATGATATTGATCGCTATTTTGTGATAAGGAATCATGTCTTCATGGCGGACTTCGTACGAGCCCCGGATCTGATTGACGATTAGTTGGGAATCGCCGTATGCTTCGAGGTATTCTACCCCCAGCTCTCTTGCAAGTTGGAGGCCAATGACCAGAGCGTTGTACTCGGCCACATTGTTAGAGCAGGGATCAGTGAGGGAATAAGCACAGTTAATCACCAATCCGGAAGGGGAGATCAGTACTTCCCCGACTCCGACGACTATATTGCATTTAGGTCCGGTCCATGAAGCACCGTCAAAGAACATTCGCCATATAGCCTCGTGAGAGGTTGCATGCGAGTCGGCGACCTCGTCTGGGATCTCTTCATATATTCTGGAGGACTCCGAGCCTGGGTGGGCTGCTAAAAAGTCTGCCAGGGCTTGACCTTTGACTGCCTTTTGGGGGACGATGATCATATGGTAAGGGGACAGCAGTATTGCCCATATAGCGAGGCGAGAGCTGAGTGCCCCTGGTTTAGTCATAAGGACCCCTGAGAGGGTTGACTCGTAAGATCACATGTATCGTTTGTCCGGTGAAATAGTGTCATATTTTCTGAATGGCGAACACCAGGGCACGGCATTCCTTCTCCACAGCGGTGTATCGGTGCTCTGGCCCAATCATCATTCTGTTGAGGTAATATATGGCCTGTTCATGGCCTGCGTCATTGTTCTGTGCCAGTAGAGCCCCAAGGGAGTGTTCCATTGCTCGTACATAGAGCAGGAATGGTTTTCCAGGAACCGGGGCCACCAAAATTGGAGGATTTGATAAATATTCTTTGATGCTGTCGAAAGCATGCTGACATTCCTCGTCCCATACGAATGAGACTCCTTTCTTCATGAGGTGCATGAACGGTCGGCATCGCCCGGAGAGGTTGGAGATGAACCTCCTGATGTAGGCTAGCCTCCCTTGGAGGCCTCTGAGTTCGCGGAGATTTCTCGGAGGAGCCATCTCCATGATTGCTTTTGTCTTCTCAGGGTCTACATGGATACCCTTTGCAGTGATGATGAAGCCTAAGAACTTCCCGCTGGATACGCCCAGAAAGGACTTCGTAGGGTTCATTTTCAAATTGTGCACTCGCATTAGGTCGAATACCGTCCTCAGATCCTGCAGATGGTCTCCTTTGCAGCGGCTCTTAACGGCTATATCGTCAACGTAGCACTCCACTGTCTTACGTAAGTGGTCTCTGAAGATGATGCTCATGGCTCTTTGATATGTGACGTCGGCATTCTTCAAACCGAAAGGCATGACTGTGTAGCAGTACGTGCCAATTGGTGTTCGAAATGAAGTATGCTTTTCGTCATCAGGAGACATTTTGATTTGGTTGTACTCCGAGAAGCCATCCATGAATGACATGTGTTCAAAGTCGCAGGTATTGTCGATCATGATGTCTGTGATAGGAAGGAGAAATTCATCTTTGGGGCATGCCTCGTTCAGGTTGCGAAAGTCGATGCAGATTCGAATCTTTTTATTCTTCTTGAGGACGGGTACTATATTGGCGACCCAATCGGGATGTTGCTCCTCACGAATGAAGCCGCTGGCTATCAGTTTGTTGACTTCGGCTTCGATCGCGTCCATGATGCCTAGACGGAAGCGTCGCTGTTGTTGCTTGACCGGCTTCGCATCTGGTCGAATGTTGAGTTTGTGAAGAGCGATGTCAGGATTTAACCCTGGCATGTCTTTATAGCTCCAGGCAAACACATCAATGTAATCTCTGACAAGTTCTAACAGCGACTCCCGTTCTTCGTCAGTTAGGCTTTTACTGATGAAAATCGATTTTGGAGAAGATTCGCTGCCGAGATCCACTTGTATGACCTCATCTTCAGTAGGAGGTTCTCTCAGTTCGAACCGCTTTTCCCATTGTTCGTCTAATTGCTGGGCCCATGGCTCTAGCTCGAGGATTTCGGGGATGTCTTCGTCTTCCTCGTAAGCATCGACGAATGCCATGTTAACTGACATGACTTGTCTGAACACATCTTCGATGCTGGTATCTGAGTCGGAAGTTGGTGATCCGATTGAATGTGACTGCCAGTCGCATTCTTCATCTAAACTTTCAGGGGTCATAGTAGGCGTTACATACCCTAACCCGCATCGAGTTTTGTTATAGTAGTTCCGTGGTTTGCCCGCCGGGACTGGCGGCTTCAAAGGTAATCGTCGTCCAGTGCCGTAGTTCAATCCTGGCGTCGTCTCCAGATCATACCCCTGTTTCTGCATGAGATATTTAGATTGAGGGCTATAGAGATACAGAGGCAGTCTCCCGGCATCTGACCCGAGGTCGACTTTTTCTATGGTGAGGGGATGCGGGTTGTTCGTCCGACCGAAGATGATCGGATGATCTCCTCCCTCGAATATTCGGTAAGCGTCTTCTACTGGAGTAAGCTGGATCGTGGTGTACACATTTGTCACCTGTCTGTGTAGGTGAGTGCCTATACCGTGTTCCATAGCATACATTGTACATAGCTTATTGAGCTCGGTGTAGTTCAAAGATAACCCTTTATTGATGAAGTAAGGTATCTTTTCTAGGGGGATTACATCATCAGCGGAGGGGACATCAGTGTGGGCAGCCACATACTTGGCTAGCTCCGGTTCCTTTTCGGCTACCCCCTGTGTGAACGAAGACTGAGAGGATGACCTGGGAAGCTTGATTGTCAGTGGTTCAGTTGATGGAGCAGAGCATAGAGTTGTTGGCAGACTAGCGACCCCCAGTTTGGCATTTGATGTGGGACAAGGAGTGGCTGGTTCGCTAGAAGTGTCAGACCTTGCATCGGGGTGACGACCCTTCCTGGGAAGGCGTATCGTCATGGGCCTGTCCGAGGGATTGAGCTTCCCTGTTTAGGGTTGACTGACTCTCGGCAGTCTGATTGTTAGTGGCCCCGTTGTGGGTCTCGGTACTTGGCCGGACCTTGGCAGCGGGATTATCATTTGCTCCTCCTGTGCTGAGAGGCTGATTGCGCCTTCCGTAAAGTGGCGGTAAGGGGTGCAGACTTATCCGGTTTGCGAGCTTGGAGGTGGATCGTCAGGGGTCCTTCAGATCCCACGGTTGTCTCGGTATGAGTTTGTGCATCTCCTTCATCAAGGTGCCTCTTCGACTTTTCGTATAGGCAGGAGTCTGAGTAGTAGGATTCGACCCCCTTGAAGGGATCGATGTCGGCAAATTTTGTCTTCACGAAGCCGTGTTTGTGGACATATTTGAAGCACTGGTGTAGCATGGAAGGCACGATCATGTAATCGTGTATCCATGGGCGCCCCAAGAGGATGTTATAAGAAGTGTCTGCATCTATGACGTACCAGGTGACTTCGGATTGGAGGTCGCCAATTTGACACTTCAGACGAATCTTTCCAATAGGGTAGCTCCTGCCCGAATTGAAACCGCTGATGGCGGTGCTTGTAGGTGTCAGGCGATGCATTTGGATGCGGAGATGATGTAGCAGGGCCTTCGGGATGATGCTTATGGAAGAGCCAGGATCTATGTGCATCCGATCCACCTTCACGTCGTCGATGTATCCCGTGTAGTATAGCGGGCGATCATGTAGGTTGGTTTTGATGTGCATGTCCTGCGGAGTGAAGACGATATTGGTTATTGCTCCCGTGCAGGCACCGTCTTGGAGATCCACGGGTGAGTCCTCCCCGGTGATGTTGGATTGAGCCAGATAAGCATCGGCATTTTAGAGTGCTTCGCTCAATGCAATACGAACGTCCTTGGAGAGCCTTAGGAGTTCGTACAGTGACAATTTGGCCGGAGTGTTAGCCAATTGTGCTAAGATGTCAAAGTTGTAGGGCCTCTCTAGCCCTTGGGCTGCGTCTTTTCGGAGAGATTTGTCGAAGCGAGTCTCCTTCGGCCTAGGCTTGTCGGTCGTCGAAGGCTGAGCCGGTCCCGGAGCCTCAGTTATAGTGGGTTGATGATTTTCAGCTGGACTGTCAACCACAGGTTGGGATTGTGCTCCAGACCGCGTGACGACGGCTGTAGTTTCCTCGTTGTCTGCTGAGATTGTGTGGCAGGTCCTGATTTTTCTACTCTTCTTTCTGTTGGTAGGAGATGGTGTGGGCCGAGTTACTTCTGACACCAAGTCTGGATGGACCCACATGATCTCCCCTCGTGATGTGGTGAGAGGTACTAGACCAGCAGCCTGATCTCGGGGAGGTGGAAGATTGGTAATTTCTATTGTCGCCAGAGGGACGGGGATTACCCCGTCTTGAGTCTCCGCCGGAGGGAAGTTGCCGAATTGTACGGACACCATATTGGCTGCTACGGTTACCTCTTCGAAGTCGATGGCCAGAGCGTTCGAATCGATGAGGCTTTGGATGTACCATTTTAGTTGGTAGCAGTCGTGTGTAGCGTGGTGTACATAACGGTGGTAATGGCAGAACTTTGGGTTCTCCAGATCAGCCGGCCGAGGCTCCCGTCTTGGTGGAGGAAGCTGAATTCTATCTTCTTGTATGAGCATGTCCAAGATAGGCTTGACGTGGCCGTCTTTGAAAGAGTAAGTGATTTGAGGCCATTGTTTGTCGGCTGGTTGTGACTCGGGCTTCTGGGCCGTGTCGGCCACCATAGCCTGTTTTCCCTTGCTGTCCCGATTGTTGGAGGGGTTACCCCCATTATCGTTGTTGGGACATTTGCCCCTGTTTTTTCCTTCTGAGATGTGCAATCCCAGTTGGCGAGCCTTCTTCAGTCGTTTTTTGGCGCTTGTGGCGCTGATGATGAACGCCTTCCAATCTTTGAATTGACTTTCGCCCATCCAGAGACTGATCGTCGGAAGCAGTCTCTTTTGACAAATTTCGATCAAAGAGGAATCTGGATTTCCGGAAGGCAGCTTCATGGCGGTCTGGCGGAACCGCTCGATGTAGTTTTTTGTCAACTCCTTCTCCCCTTGGACGACGTCCATGAGAGTGGACATAGTGACGTCCTGTCCTACTTCGTAGAATCGCTCCAAGAACAGGCGCTTGAAGCCAGTGAAGGAGTGGATGCAGTTGTCCGGCAGATTGCGGTACCAATCGAAGGCGACTCCTTCTAACGCCCCAATGAATAACCGTGTGAGGATAGCATCATCATAGGACAGATGGTCGGTGGTGACCTCGAAGTAAGTGATGTACCGACTTGCTGAGGTTTTGCCATCATACGGGTTAATATTGAACGGTTTATATCTTGGTGGGAATGGAACATCCCTCCATTTAGCAGGGTATGGTTGCCGTATCCTGAGATCTTGAGCATTTTCTCGGGCATGGAACATGGCTCGGAGCTCCTGGACCTCTCTCCTTACTTCTCGGGTCTCGTCTGTAGCGGTAGGGGCTATTATTTCGGGAGGATTATTGTTCGGGTTTGGTGCCGCTGAGTTCGAATCCACATTGACCGCAGGGCCCGTGCTTGTTTGACCAGGCATTCCTCCTTGTAGAGTTGGCAGGGCCGCTTTAATCTCGTCTACAGACTTGACCAAAGCAAGTAATATGGCTTCGAGATTGTCGATGCGCTGGCGATCATTGGAACCACCTTGATTGCTGTCCGTCATGAAAACCGTCTTTACATGAGGAGTGATGGAAGGAACGATGGAGGACGTGCCCTCCGAGTCGTACCCATGCACCGAGAAGTCATCGGGATAGGTGGGAATGTTTTCTTCGGGCTCGGACTCGGAGGGAACGGTATCCCCAGTTTCAGAGCTTGCTTCGTCTTGAGAGTTACGGATGTCCTCGGGGACATCAGCGTCTGTTGCACCTGATGGAAGAGTTGTTTGTCCGGGCTTGGCTCCTTGAAACATCGGATTGTTGCGGATGTTCGGAGGAGTGCTACCCCCAGTTCCCTCAACCCCCAGCGACGTGGATGATGAATTTCCCATCGCGGTAGATTTCGTCTTTGAACGGGTGTGTTGGAATACACCGGTAGAGGACAACCGTTTAGAAGATAGTTTCTTAGCTGTAGTGGTTGATATCTTGGGGCTGGAGATGCTTGTCTTTTTCCCTCTCCTTTCGGCGGGGACTTTTTGAGCGAAATTACAGGAGACAACAGGAGGTATCTCATCTTCTGAGCTCGGATGCTGTAGCCTTTGGAAGACGGACGGCCGATCTTCCATTGCTGCCGTGCTGTTGCAACAGCAGTTGACGATGATTTGGGTACAGTGATGTCTAAGCGAGGACTCTTTGCATGCCGAGGCTCCTTCTCTTTCCTTGCGCTTGTGGAGGATCGCCTCACGCAGGTCAGAGGAACCACTTTGTCCTTTTGCCGTCGGGGGCTGGACTCGAGCAGTTTTATACAACTTCCCATCAGGGGCCCGTGTGATAATCAACGGGACGCCCCGATAGTTAGAGGTTGGGACAGCTGACTGGGCTTGGTGAGCCCGCGCTGCCCTAGACTTCCTTCTTTTAGCACTTGCGGGTGCGTAATAGGAGGAGTCCAAGTTGAATATCACAGAGTCTGGCTTATCATCCAGAGAACCATCAGAATCAGGACCGCATGAGAGACGGTCAAAGACTGATCGAGAGAAGCGTGGAACGTACGCTATACGGCTCGAATTGGGTACCGTACAGGCTGTCTGCATGCGGTTGTCTTCTGTCGTTGGATGAGTTGTTTTTATGCGGCTAGGAGTCACGACCGTGCAGGCTGGCCGCATGCGGTTAGCAATTGTGGCCGTATGGGTTTTCTGCAAACGATTGACCTTCTTAGCCGCATGAGTTTTATCCATGTTGTTGGCAACTGTAGCCGTATAAGATATGCGGCTGACAGATTTGGCCGCATGAGTTTTCTCCATACGGCTGGCGGATGTAGCCGTATGAGCTTTCTCCCTGCGGCTAATACCCTTATGCGGCTCGGATCTCATAGAGTTCCTCTTTGTCCCTGCAAGTCCAGCATCATAGTGTTTTCTTCTGCCGGACTTGGGGACAGCAGAGTTGTCTGCGGTCTGAAGTGGGACCGCAGGAGAGTCCTTCTCGCCGTCTTGAGCAACAGAGGATATCCCATCGAGGGCTTGGGGAGGAGCAAATGATTTTGGCCTCCACTCTTTGCGAGCCTTCGTGCTGCGGGTGCGTTTCTGGACCGGGCCAGCGCTTCCTTCGGAGAGCATCTCTTCAAACGTCTGTTGGTCGAAGCGGACGACCATCTTTTGTTGCATGGAGCCAAGTTTGGCTGCATCCGATTGCGTCACCAACTCCTCAGCCGTGGAGAAGTTAGTCCCCAGCAGAGTCGCCATCGTGTTTGCCATAAAATATAAAAGAAAAGAACAATTATCGGAGGATCGGACTTTTACTTCACATTACAAACTCGCTTGTACAAAGAAAGCCTAGGGACGAAAACCTAGGTACAGCAGTCTAAGTACAATTGTTTATTGTAGATTCTGGAGGGTGACAATAGAGGCTCGGAAAGGCGACGGCAGCCCTGCCTTACTCCTTGGACGATCGGTATGCAGCCTTGACTCCTGTGAAAAGATGGATGGCGTTGATGAAGAAATGCTCTTCTTGCTCCTCTGTTGCTCTTCTGGCTTCTCTCTCTCTCTCTGTGCATATTCTTTCTCTGACTATGGGGGGAAGTCTCTCTGGATATACGTATTTCTCTCTGATGTTGTATATATTTTTTTCGTATATCTGCAAGGGAATGACACCCTGCTATTTATAATAGTGGGATGTGATCATTAGGGTTGCCAATGATTAGCTCTTGGAGATGGCGGCGGCCTGGGGATTGATCAATCCTGGCCGTTCGTTTATGATTGTCACGAATCCGAGCCATTAGGTGTAGATTACACCAAATTCCATTAGCAATTAATGCTGATTGGAATAAATCTTCCTTATAATGATTTTCTGATATCTGCGAATAAATTAGATTTATTCTTCTGCCGCGTGTCCCAGATTATTGGGATTTGACCCAATCTTTAATGACAGCAAATCTGAGGAATTAATCGGTTTAGGACACGAGTCCTAGGAGCTGCTGGGGGAATCTAGACCGCATGACGAGTGAGCCGTATATGAATTTGAGCCGCATATGGTTAAGCCCACGTGTCAGGGCTGTCTGGGCAGTGGCCCTCACTTGAGTCCTCGAACCACAGGGGAGTAATCCTTATGAGCCGCATAGGTTCATATCCGCCCGAGCCGAATGGACATGATCCTCTTGAACCGCATGAGAAGTCCTCGCTCGAGCCGCATGAGGCTTTCTTGACATGAGCCGCATAGGACGGATTCACTCTGGACCGCATGAGAAGTTCTTTGCTTGAGCCGTATGAGGCTCTCTTGGCCTGAGCCGTATAGGACGGATCCACTCTGAACCGCATGAGAAGTGAGCCGCATACGAACGCTCGCGTGGCAAGGCCACGTGGCATTTTTATGGCTCTCGGGGGATTTGTGTCAGAGATCTCTTTCTCTTCCCTAGAGATTCATCATTATGACAGAGTCATGATTACCTGCTTTTGTGTCAGGGCTGTCAACTTTTCAGAGGAGTCAGCCGTCAAAGCAATTAATGCAGCATGGGTCGGAGGGGAGCACTGTCAGGCCACGTGTCTTCTGAGCCGCATGGAATGCCTTGGGCCGCATAGCTCCTTATGCCGTATGGCTCCCTGAGCCGCATGCGTTATCTGAACCGCATGGATCTTTCCTGGCCGCATGAGTCATTTTCCATGCTTCTACAGGAACATGGGTTTTTGTTTTTCAAAAATCGATAAAAACATAAAATTGAACGTGCACGAGTGTGTGTCTCATGTCCACGTGTCAGAGGGGTATTTGTGTCCAACCAAGTGGACACAAACGTGTCCTAACAGAGAGAACACACACAGACACTCACAGTACAGTGCAGTCTCGTGCACGTGTGCCAGTCGGTCCAGGACACGACATACAACACGAGACACCTCGTGGTCGTGTCTAGGTGTTCGCCTAGTATAGGACTACGTGCACAAGTGCTTGCAACATGTCCAAGTGAGTCGTGTCCAAAGAAAACACAGCATATCAGTACAAATTTCCTGCGCGTGCACAGTGTGTGTAAAATCAGTGTGCGTATCCGTGCTCCCTCAATACGACACGACTTGACATGAAACTTTGGGGCGGCCGTGTCAGACATTGCCCCTACCCCGTCCCAAGTTTGACGTGTCCACGTGTCCTGTGTAGGAAAAAATAGGGGTCGGGTAGCGGGACACATCACGGGGGTGTCATGCAGCGTGTTTGTGTCCATTTTGGACACGGATACTAGTCCAAATCGTGCTCAGTCAGTGGGGAATTTAAAGTACACATATAGGGCTACACATCATGTAATTAGTTTTGAAAATTACTAAAATAATTTCCTATGTGACATTTCATCGAACACATGTTTAAAAGCACCGATACGTATCTGATACGGACAAGAAATCGACACGAATTCCTACCAAACTTGGGCTACACCTAGGGGAACCCTAAATGAATGCATCTATAGGAAGAAATCAGGAATTTATTAGTATTTGTAGGGTTTTACCTATTAAGAGTTCAAACTCAATGAAAAGGGTCCCGAAATGAGAAGTGGCCTTCCTCGAGCGATGTCCATACGCGCTCTACTTCTTGCAAGCAAGCCCCACAAGCCTCTACAACTGTAGGGGAGTCTAACGCAATTCGTTTGGTCTAATTTGGTGGAGAAATAAGGAATTGGTGAAGGTTTGGGGATGAACACAAGTAGGGTTCTTAGTAGGTATTTAAAAAGAGGCAAGAACTTTGATGATGTGATTAAATAGGGTTGTAGCCTCTTAATGGATGTTGATAAAGGCTAGGGTTAGGGTTTTAGATGAGTGGTTAATGTTTGTCCACCCAATTCCAAGTCCTCCTATTGGTCCAATAGTCCTAAGGCTTTCCTTTTCACAAATATCCCAATAGGTAAATATCCTACTATGAAATATCTAGATATTATTAATCTTGTCATTACTAGGTTATCCTAGTCAAGAGTCTAGGCTCAAGGCTAATCTAGATTAGGCTAAGATTCTAGGTCAAATCTCAAATAATTAACTAGCATATATTTAATTAATATAATTTATAATTTCACCAAATTACCAAAATAACCAAAATACCCCTAGGCTAATAAGTAGTAATATGACATTCTAATCACATGACTAGGTCCCATGGTCATGGTTAGCCTCTAAGCTTAGCAATTCTAGGATTACACTAGTTAACCATCAAAATCACAATTCAACATTTTAAATAGTTTTAAATTAATTAAAAATCACCATAAATCATATCATGATTTAAATAACATTATTAAATAATTAAAAATATACAAAAGTTCAAAATTACCCTCATTTTAGAAACTGGGTGCTACAAGTCTACCCTCCTTAGAAAAATTTTGTCCTCGAAATTAAAATGGTCGTACTACTTCTAGGTTAAACCCCCAACAATCAAGGTCGAAGCCACTTTTTAGCAGCACACAAGATCAGCAATTAAAATATGGGTAGTAGGCTTTAAATGGATCATGTCCAAAATTTGGCTCGACAGGTTTAGGTTGAAAAGGTGTCCCCAATTCGAGTCAGAATAAAAGCGACTCCGTGGGGTAAATCAACATGGGATCTTGTGTCAGGAAAGTCGTGTGAAGCAAATGAAGCACAAGATGGTGTGTTCGAGTGGGACACGAAGGTCATGAGTGTAGGGAGTCATATTTAGGTCATGCATGTGAAATTGGTTTTGAGAAAACAACTAGTCTTGTGCTCCTAAATTAAAAGTCACGGTAATGTGCATATAATAATCATAATTTAAGTGGGAATGGTCGAATGGCCTAAATTGAACCGGAAGTTGTGATGCAAAAGCAGTACAAGGGAACAAGTTGAGTGGGATAGACTCTGGTCATAAGTGCCAGACTGGGGAGATGAGGAAAACAATGAATCAATCAGGGCCGTTAGGTAGTATCATCTTATATGAAACTGGAAACTGGATGCAATGGTCACCATTCTAAGGTCGGAAGTATACTATCAATTCTAAGTCAAAAAGTCCTAACACAATTCATCAATTCATTATATTTAGAAGAAATTTATATAAAAGGAAGTTACACAAAGGATTATACTAAGATAGAATGATATTTTATAAACCTTCTTGAGATAAAATCTGATAATCATATGCGTCTATCCAAAATCATGATACTCAGAATCATCGTCATACTAGTAAGCAAGGCTACGATATTCACAGAGTCCTCGACTAAGGTACATACCTCTAGAATCATGGTATTTAAAATTTTTGCATTGCCGCATGCTTGGCCGCGAAAACCTTAAATTCCTACACCCGAGAAATATATCCAAAATTAGACTGTATGTCCTCACCATGCTTGCTAATGTGACTGTAGAAGATTCTAGATTCCATAACTAAGTCGACCTAGCCAATACGATTCATCTTGGTAGAATATTTCAAATTAACCTTAATTACCAAGAATCAAATTCATTAACAAACAAGGAAGATAAACAGAAGCTGTTGGAATCGAATTTCGAGATATTCATAATGAGATTCTCAAGGGTCATCCAAGGAATCTCTCAACTAGTCCTAACAGTGATTGAGTATCCTCTCAACTAAAGCCTATTCTTTAACTCTACTTGCAGGTGCCCAGTAACAACTAATCGTCGTACTACCACGACTTCGCACAAATGCGAATCTCGATGCATGGGCCACCACTAAAAATGTAGCTCCCCTTCCCGATTTTTTTGAAATATTATTTATTAATTAGTTGATATTAAATGGTAATTGTATATAATGTGTTCTTGTACGTTTGGATTATTAGACTGTAAATATAATGTATATACACCCGATGGTTTATTAAATTTTGTTATTATTATAGTATTATTTATTGGGATTGTTATTTAATATATTATTATTGGTTACGTTATTTTTTCGTATAAATGTGGTGTATATATATATATATTAATATATATATATATATATATATCTAGATATATATATAGATATTTATATATATATATATATATATATACGTG